>CM050163.1:240323167-240923167 GCA_027410445.1 Discoglossus pictus
ATCGCAATTGAATGAGGCCCAGGGGCTGCAGTATCAATTCAAAATATTTCAGAAATTATTTACTGTAAAGAAAAACTGCTAGTACAATGTATAGCTAGTTTCTAATGTTCTTTAAAATTAAATAAACTTTCAGTTGAGGTGACAGAGACACTTTAAAAGCATAATAAAAAGTTTGGAACAGCAATGGCCCTTTAACTACATCCATCTCAATGTTGTTTTTTTCTGTAAGTGCTGTAAAAATGCAATAACAATTTCATGTACCCATCAGTGAAATCCAGTTCTTTGTGATGGCTTTAGTTCTGTGATTTCCTCCTGTTCTTGTACCGCTCTGTATTGTGATTGTGGCAATTAGTGTCTCTTATGCAATCTCTCCATTGTATAGTGTATTCTTCACAGCGACAATGACTGTGTTTCAAAATTCATCTGTTTTTTCGCTTCTTTACATAATCTAACACTACAATTATTTTTTATAAGAGATGTGAACAACTGTTCTGGATTTACTGTGTAATATTTTACGTCGTGAATTATTATTAACATTTTTCTACAAGACCTAGGCCTCCATTCAATTGCAAGCCTGCTGGCTTAAAAATTGCAACTGTTACAGAGTGATTCAATTGAACAAGCTCGCAGCTACCTGGCTGAAAGCCTAAACCATAAACCATGCACCTGTAAGTAACATTTCAGAGAATGATCATGATCAATTAAGCAAGGCCATAACTACCGGTTTAGAAACAGCCAATAGCAAATGAGACCGTCATTATGTTGTCAGTAAAACAATCAATTAGCGTTTAGAAGTCCCATATGTGATCAGATTTGCAATCCGACAATGTACAAAATAATAAAAATGAATGAAGAAAATGTTCTAGTCCATGTGGGTGGCCTGATATGTATTAACTCCTTGATTTACGAGACTGATATAACTAAAAAATTAAACATAACAACAAATTATTTTTTATTGCAGTGCAAGTAATTCTAATGTCTATCATCGCTTTCCCCGTCTTTCACAGTGCAGTATTGATTTTTTATTTGCTTTTACAGTGCTACAAACAGGTGTTTAACCCCCTTGCAAGTCCTATCTGTTACTCATAGGATTTTCTTCTATATGTGCCATTTTCGGGTGTGAAAACAATTGAGGCATTGTAGTGATTGAATAGCGATTAGCGATTGTAACATTTACGGGCTTGAAAGATCAAAGGCTCAATTTGCTCAACTGAATGGAGGCCCTAGAGTTTGCATCAATGGGCTGTTTAATTGAGACTAAAAACTAGAAAAAGAGGTTAAAGTCAAAACTGTGTTACTTTTTGATGAAAAGCTACTGTCTTACAAAATCTGTGTCACCTAAACATTTTAACAATGTTTGACACATAGATAGATGGATGGATGGATGGATAGATAGATAGATAGATAGATAGATAGATAGATAGATAGATAGATAGATAGATAGATAGATAGATAGATAGATAGATAGATAGATAGTTGGATAGATAGATAGATAGATAGATAGATAGATAGATAGATAGATAGATAGATAGATAGATAGATAGATAGATAGATAGACAGATAGATAGATAGATAGATAGATAGATAGATAGATAGATAGATAGATAGATAGTTGGATAGATAGATAGATAGATAGATAGATAGATAGATAGATAGATAGATAGATAGATAGATGCCAATGTGAAGAGAGTGGTTGTTGTGTGGCCCGCAGTTGCAGGTCCAACCCATGAAATGAATTTAACAGTTCAAGACACTGGGTGGGAAGCCAATATCCTACTTGCCAGCATGCCTGATACACATTATAAAAGTAATTTGTTTCAGAATCCTTCACCCTTTAAGTGTCAAATACATTTTCAAAAAATAGCTTTTTACACTTCTACAATTTTTTATTTCCTGAAAGACAATTAAAAACAGTGAATGATTCTTAAACAAGCTCATTGATAAGCATATCTTAACATTTTAGCTTTACAACTACCGTATTTATCGGCATATAACATGCACTTTTTCTCCCTGAAAATAGGGGGCAAATGATAGGTGCGTGTTATACGCCGATATTCCCTCCCCCCTCCTCATCCTCAACCTCCCTCCTCACTCTAAACCCCCTCCGCATTCTAATCCCCCCTCCTCAACCTAAACCCCCCTCCTCCTCAACCTAAACCCCCCTCCTCCTCAACCTAAGGGGGGGGTTTAGAATGAGGAGGGGGGGGGTTAGAATGCGGAGGGGGGTTTAGAATGAGGAGGGAGGTTGAGGAGGGGGGTTGAGGTTGAGGAGGGGGGTTGAGGATAGGGGGGTTGAGGTTGAGGAGGGGGGTTGAGGAGGGGGTTGAGGAGGGAGGATGAGGATGGGGGGTTGAGGAGAGGGGTTGAGGTTGAGGAGGGGGGTTGAGGATAGGGGGGTTGAGGAAGGAGGATGAGGATTGGGGGTTGAGGAGGGGGGTTGAGGGGATTTGAGGATGGGGGTTGAGGAGGGGGTTTGAGGAGGGAGGTTGAGGAGGGAGGATGAGGAGGGGGTTGAGGATGAGGAGGGGGGTTGAGGATAAGGAGGGGGGTTGAGGATGAGGAGGGGGGTTGAGGATGAGGAGGGAGGTTAAGGAGGGGGGTTGAGGATGAGGAGGGGGGTTGAGGAAGGAGGATGAGGATGGGGGGTGGAGGAGGGGGTGGAGGATGGGGGGTTTGAGGAGGGGGTTGAGGAGGGAGGGTGAGGAGGGAGGTTGAGGAGGGGGTTGAGGATGAGGAGGGGGGTTGAGGATGAGGAGGGGGGTTGAGGATGAGGAGGGGGGTTGAGTAAGTAGGATGAGGATGGGGGGTGGAGGAAGGGGTTGAGGATGGGGGGTTTGAGGAGGGGGTTGAGGAGAGAGGTTGCGGAGGGGGTTGAGGATGAGGAGGGAGGTTGAGAATGAGGAGGGAGGTTGAGGATTTTGCTTCAAAGTTCTTTATTTGATTTTTTTTTTTTTCCTGAAATTCCTTTCTTAAAATGTGGTGCGTGTTATACGCCGGTGCGTGTTATATGCCGATAAATACGGTATATTATTTACAGAAAATTAAAAAAACCTCAACCAGACATTAACGCCAAGAAGGTTAAGAAAATATTTAGATGTGTACTGCTCCACCCAAAAAACACTGTTTCTGGGTCTCATATGAGGCCGACACTTGATGAGTTCAAGTCAGAACTAGAGCATTTAAAGACTATTACAAGTACAAGCAGATGCATTCAGTTCCCAAGATCTATCTATTTTATCTTTCCTCCTCTTTGTTTTGTAACCTTAAAAACAAAAAATTCTAAATAAGACGTTTAATACACTATATATATATATATATATATATATATATATATATATATATATATTTACACACACACATATATATATTTATATAGTCTTTCCATAAGTAGTTAAGTAGAAAAAATATCAGTAGCGATTTAATGTTTGCTTGAGTTAGATATATGAAGGGATAAAACCACTTTATCATGTCAAATAGCACAGTTAAAAGCTCATCATTTTGCTAGTGCAAACTATTGCACGCTTGAGTGAAAATATTTCCTTAGGGGAATAAGAGTAATCGCGTGTCCGACCTTTCTCAGAATAGCAAATCTTGCTGAATCCTATTGAATTAAATTTCATAAAAGACTTTTTAGGATTGTTAAGTGTATGGTGAATTCTGGGGAAATATTTTCAATTATGCTGAAAGGTATTTATTTGTATGTAGCTCTTTCTAGTTTCTATGAAATGTTTTCTGTGTGTTTCATGATGCACTTGCCTCTCCTCTAACATGGATCTCAATAACACATCTCACTATTATACAAAATAAGTTAAAATCCCTAATTATATGGCAAAATATAAGCAGAATTCCATGGCATTCACTTTCAAGCTTGGTGATGAACCAATACACCTTACCATCTGATACATCTGACCGTAATGCCCTGTAATGGACGATAATGCCTTGCATATTTAAGTACAGTAATTTTAAAGGACCACTGCAGTTCAAGACAAAATGCACCTGCATGTAACAAACTAACAATATTAGCAGCTATATAAGCCATATTTTTAGAGAAAATCATAATGTGCCCTTTAATATTAGCTCATAATAAATGAGTATTATCTTTTGAAAAGTTTACTGTTTGTATTGCATGAAAATTTAGTTAGCTTAAAGGTATATCTAAATTTCCCTGTTTGTAACATGTTCTAATCTAACAGATGCTGCTTAAAGTATATCAGATACACACATTACATTGAGTCATTCTATACACAGATTTATTTTATTTTAAAAATATTGGTTTCCACACCCCAGAGGTGTCTGCACAGTGTACCTACCAATAGAAACACTGTATTCAGGGATATTTTTTAAACCTATGCTAAAATTCAAGCTAACAGCAGCACAATGCAGAAATCCACATAGTAATGTTTGAGCTCCTCATTGCTTCCTTTCGGTAGAGAAAAAGACTGCACTTCCTGCGATGTTTTGCTGTAGAGACTTACTTCCCAGACATTGCAACAATGTTATAACTGCCTGCATTTGGCCAAAACAAATTATGAATTTTATGCTAATTTAGCTTTGCTTTTCAGGGGCATTCCTTCTCAAAATCAACTGCCAGAAAACTGAAGAAATTTACAAATGTCAGTGTAATCAGGGTAAATGTATTAATGTTTATTTTGGGATTTTTTTTCATGCAATAAAAAGTTTACATACACTACTGATTCTCCTCTATCAGATGCTCTCATAATTCAGGAAACTTCTATATACCTTTAAAGTCAGTATTTTTCCTTCTGAACATAAGACGGATTCTGTAGAGTGAACTAAATGATTCCAAGACTAAGGGAAGGTGGAGGTGTGCTATAGAATAAAACATAACATTAAAGGGACATGGAACACAATTCTTTATTTGTGTGTGTGCATTTAAAAGACTGTGGTTTATTAATTACCATAGATTGTGCTTTAACTATCAGTAAGTGCACAGAGGGTATATACATCTCTAGATCTCATTGGCAGACATGTAAGACATCTATATTACTGCTCACTGGCTGACAGGGACAAGCCCCCAGATCAGTTAAACATTTAAATCGATTTTCTTTCTGCTTTAAGAGTATAATTTGAAAAAAAGAAAGCACATGAAAGAAAGCAATGTGGTCCTTTCCCTCTTCACCATCGCAAAATCTGGCAGCTGCAGTTCCGCCGCCGGCCGACATATGACGCTGACAATTTTCGGATACTGCTGAAAAAAGCATATAAGGCATGCCGACAGAAGAGGCCTTGAGCTATGAGAGGCGCGCCCGAGGCCCTGGGGGGCCGAGTGCCCGCGCCGAACATAGCGATGGCCTCGCTGTCAATTCAGCGCCGTCAAGTTGCACCACGTCGGAGGGGAGAATAGTTATTTGCGTTCCGTGGAACTTGACAGCACCTGAAAATTTATAGCGCCCTCTGGGTAAGGCACCTGTAACTGCAGCTGTCAGTGCTGCAGAAGAAATACACAGGCAAAGAGGGATAGATCCAAAAATGTTTTCAATGTCCCTTTTCCCGTTTTTTTTATGTTTAAACCATACACTTTTGCATACATGACAGACATTGTGGGATTGTACTTTCTTGTTAATGTATTTCTCATTTAAATAAAGCTTTATATTTTATGTATTAAATAAAACTATAAATACAGAATGCCATGAGCCTCGAACGTGAGAATCTGATGCTGAAAACAACCATTACACAAATAAATTAGTTTTCAACCCAAATATTATGATGTAGGACCCGCAGCTGGGATTCAGATGTGGCAGCTGTTGCCAAAAAATATTCACACAAGAATTGTCAAGAAGAAATAATAATGGCCTATTTAGTACAACTCCATCTTCCAGTCAGTCATTTACATAATGCTTCAAAATATCCCTCCAGTAATAAAAGTCAGTGTGCGAAATGAGTCTGCTGGGCATTATGTGTCAGAGTCAGTACTGAGACTCCAGGGGTCACTTGTACCAAATGTACTGATTAAAATGCTCCTTTCGGACAACTTGATGGTAAGTGGAAAGGGGAGGAATTCATCATCATTGCAGGAATACATAAGTTATTTATGCCTGTTTACGCTCATACTTCATTTATCCTCTCTTTGTCCTCTAACAATTTAGCTTTTTTGCTCTGCTCGTTGCTTTTCTCCCTATTAAAGGGCCATTGTACGTTGAAAAGAATATATCTGAAAACTTTGAGTCTAGCTAAGAGCATTATTAAGCAGCAAAAAAATCATACGGCCAGGTTTTCATTGGAAAGAAAATACATTTTAAGCAACTGCAGGATCCTGGAGGGATCCACGATACTAGTTGGAAGCTGGAGAGATATGTTTGCATTGAATGATGCAAGGTGTCTAATTCTGGACAGTCAATTTCAGTTTCATCCAGTTATCAAACAAAGGCTCTGGACTTCAGCCTGTTCCCTCCTCACTCTGATAGCTACACCCCCCCAACACACTATCTACCACCCAGTTATCAAACAAAGAAGTTTCTGCCTGCTCCCTCCTCACTCCACTAATAGCTACACCTCCCAAACCATATATCATCCAGTTATCAAACAAAGAAAGGCTTTGCATTTCTGCCTGTTCCCTCCTATCTCCACTGTTAGCTACACTCCCCATCACACCATCTACCATCCAGTTATCAAACAAAGAGAGGCCCAGGACTTCTGCCTGTTCCCTCCTCACTCCACTGATAGCTACACCATCATCCAGTTATCAAACAAAGAAAGGCTTTGGATTTCTGCCTGTTCCCTCCTCACTCAACTGATAGCTACACCCCCCACACACCATCTCCCATCCAGTTATCAAACAAAGAAAGGCTCTAGATTTTTGCCTGTTCCCTCCTCACTCTACTGATAGGTACCACCTCCCCCCCATATACCATCCAACCCTCAGGAAGCAATGCTATAAACACAAAATGGATTCCTGTGCTCATAAATGGATTCTTTAAAAAAAATACCAAAAAAAAATTTTATGTCCACGGTTTATACAGCTGGTAATGTTGTTTGCTTGGTACATTTCTCACCATAACCCCTAGCAAAGTCATCTTTGGAATTATTCCAGATGTACATGTAGTTTATCATAATATTTCTGAGTATGTTTTTAAATTTGTGACGAGCAACTGCCCCATATTATCTAAACTTCACAGACTTTACAAGAAATTAGCAGCTATGTGGAAAAGTGTTCCAGTTAAATTGGTAATATAATTAAGGAATATAAGCATGCCTAGGATAAGCGTAATGTTATTCTGAGACTTAATTAAACCAAACATTTGGGTAGATAGTAGGCAGCCTAGATGGACATTTGTGTTTCTTATCTGCTGTCAAATCTGTTTCTAGTGGATGTAAAGGGCTTCAATGAAGACTACAATGTTTACTTTCTACTACTACATACTTTTGCTAAGAACATGCCCAGTTGAACCATAACACACCATGCTGATCCACTTGGTGTTCATAGTGGAGATACTGGAGTGGGTTGTCAGTTCCTTCTCCAGTGGGCCACAGCATACAGCTCCTGGTAATCCTAGGTAGTCTCCCATCCAAGTACTGACCAGGCCCAACCCTGTTCAGCTTCAGGGTGGTGTGACCTCTTGGTTCCCTGACTGGAAGTGAACCCAGGTCACAGTGGTGAAATCACAAAATCCAATCCACTGGACCACCAGGGAAACCAATAAGGCCATTACCATAGGTTAATTCGGGGGCGATATTTGCATTCGGGGGCGATATTTGCATTAAGCTATGAAATTTAAGGTACTTCCACATAATATTTCTAAATACAACAATTTATAGTTCTGTTTAATTATATGTGTAATTTGGGGCAGGGGTTAGTAAGTTCTTTTGTTTTATCTGAGATGAGGTAAAAAGGACTGAGATGGTGTGAGGAGGGCTATTATTTTTTTCCATAGGAAATAATGGGATGATGTTGGGATGATGTGAGATGCACTTGAGATGCTTAGTAACCCCTCTCCCACACACACAGACACACATTAAGAAATACTCAAGGATGGTCTTTCATGCACTTTCAGTTAGATAGCAGGGTATTTACTAAATGCCTTAATGTAGCCAACAGACTAAATTCAAGATTGAAGAGTCTGACATCCTGTACCTTCTTAATGAATGATTAAAAACATCTCTCTATAAACATGCCATCAACAGGTGTGATTTGAATAGTATAGCTTACACTTGTATATCCTTATGACAAGCGCTAACATGTAATGGCAGACAAAGGACATTAACAAACCTAAACACTGCATGTAAAAACAATCTGCTTTTATGTACACATTGCATAATTCCAGCTTCTTAGATGTAGAAGAAAGGGAACATACAGTAGAAAAGTATAAAAATTATTAAAGGGCCACTATGACGGCCTAGATTTTTTTAATTAGGCATTGAACCAATAAAAATGCTTTAGAAAACGAATAATTATTATTAAACTGACTTTCACACATCAGCTTCGGATGCTTGTCTCCACCCTTTTTGATGTCATCAAAGGATGGGTGCAACTCTGATTGGTAGCCAGTCCTAAATGATCAGACACAAACTTGTGTTTCTGCAGTCCATCACAGTTCATGAAAGCCATTTTAATAAATGTACATGAATGAGAGAAAAATCAGTGAAATATAACAAGTACCGAACTCCCATAAGGAGTAATCAGTGCCAGATCTACCTTTTTGGAGCCCTTAGGCAGTGAAGTGGAGGAGCTCCTGTGAGTGAGTGCGCAAGTTATGCACGCAATCATTTTTCTCTTTACTGTGTGAGTATATCGCTTTGCTTTGTAAGCAAACCAAAGATATCTCCCCATAACAGCCACTTTAATAACATAGTTACTCATACACAAGCAGAGCAATTACTTGTTTATTAATTTCATTTGACGGTGGGCTATCACATATATAGTTCTCAGCAATATGGGCTGTTGCTAATGCTTGCAGGGTCGCATACCGAGCCCGCTGCAACTGCGGCCCTTGCGAACCGAGGGCTGCAGTTGCTGGCAAGGAGCGCCAAAGGTGCTCCTTGCACTGGTGGAAATGAGCGCCGTAGGCTCATCCCTATGACCCCGCACGACTTAGGCAGGGAGCGCCAAAGACACTCACTGCGCTGCACTGCCTTACAATTTTATGACCGTCATTTTTTGACGGGCAATACACTAGTATTATTTATATTTTTCTAAGCTAAAAAAGGGAGCCCTTAGCTGGCTGCCTAGTTGGTCTAATGGGTAATCCGGCCATGGGAGTAATGTAAATAGGTTTTAGCAAGCATGAAGAGTACCAAGGAAGCGTCAAGTGCCAAAGCATTTTTTGGCCATCAAATTCAACGAGTTTTGAAGTAAACAAGTACAGAGGGACAACTCTGTAAATATATATATTCCTCTAACTATAATGTATGTCCAATACAAAAGGTATCACTATATAATGCAATAATTGTCTTTATAAATAAATATATATATATACATGTGTGTTAGCGCTATATACAGTATAATACCAACTACTCTAAACATGCACACATATTTTAAAAGCCACTTCCTACTTCTCATTATGCAAGATTTATTGGATTTTCAATAACATAAAAATACTCAATCCATGACACTGTGTTTATCATTATTAACTATTGTTTTGAAGTTTAATCTATATTTCTGCGCTTCGCTGATGTATGATGAAAAGCCTAATGCCAGAACATACAACACTGTAAGAAGCTTGCTGTACATTGGACTGACAGATGAGAAGTCAGCACTAGGCAGCAATAAACAGTGTTTTCTTTTTAAATGTCTCCTGAGGAGTAAAGTTAATCACTGCATTTTTTTCAGTTCTTAAACAGCTTAAAAAAGACTAAGCAAGAAAAATGATTGTAATTGAGTTTACAGTACAAAATACATTATTTATATATACAGATATACCCCGCTTTACGCTACCCCCCATATCGCTGATTTGTTATAGCGCAATATTTTTTTTATTCAAATTCCTCACAGTGCTAAATCTTGCGACAGCGCGGTTTTGCCGCGTAATTATTATTTTTTTAAATCCCAGCTTAGCGTTCTTTTCCCCGCTACAGTGCTGTTTCAGCGCTATGGCTATAAAATGCCCCGTTTAGCGCTGATTCCATAGAGCTCGTGCATGCAGGAATGCATGCACAGCGCTAAACGGGGTATTCCTGTATATATATATATATATATATATATGTACACATATATATATTGTGCATGTTTCACTGTAACAAAACAAGCATTTAAAAATTATGGTAAATAGGTACTAGTAGTTTTTATTATGCTTAAAGGGACACAGCAGAGGTTACAGGTATATTTAAAACTGTAGGTATTTTGTCAATCTAATGTTTTTAAATTTATCAAGTTTAATTTATATTTGTGTTAGACCCTAACCATTGATAATTTCTCACTGGGGGATTGCACATGCTTAGATTAATTGTAGTGAGTGGCTGGAGACTGTCCATCACTGCAGTTGTCATGTTCAAACATCTATTGAGCCATAAGCTGTGATTATTGTTTAGTCGTTCAGTCGTGTCATACTCTCTGTGACCCTATGGACTGCAGCACGCCAGGCATATCTGTCAGCCACTGCCCCCCTGAGTTTCCTCAAGCTCATGTTCATTGCTTCAGTGACCTCATCTATCAATCTCCAACACTGCCCCCTTCTTTGTGTGCCTTCAATATTTCCCAGGATCAGTTTCTCTAGGGAATCCTGTCTTCTCATGATATGGACAAAATATTTACCCTCATGATCAAACTTTTCAGTTTTTAGGCAGTGATTAGGCTCTAACAAAGTGATGGACTGTATGCAACTATGTGTAATCTACCTCTAAGTTTCTCCTACAGTGATTTTACCATTTTTACTAAGTGTTTAACAAAAGGGGTGCATGTGTTATCGCAGCCATTTTTGGGACCCGGGGTCTTAGGTGTGGTCTATCAAGTGAAAATGATTTCCAATCATTGCTCTAACACAGTCATATAAAACTGAAATTATCATTATCTTATACCTCAAAGTCTACCGATATTATGATTAATAAGATTTAACAGCATTCTGACACATTCAAATAATACATATGGATACATGGACGACAGTTTTATATTATAAGGACATATAAGTTGATTTCTTATTGATCAGCACTGGAGGAAGACGTACGGATCATGAAAGAATATTGCCAAATTTTGTATGTCCATTGAACTGACCACTGCATTTTAACTTTTTTAGTCTTTAATTGGCCACATTGGTAATGGGTATCATGAAACACAAATGGATGAAAGCAGTGTTCTAGCAATGTCATTGTATGGGTGCTATCTTTAAACCAGGTTTAAGCTTGGCCCTGTCTTGAATATGCTTAACATTTAGCTGGCTCACATGGTCTCAAAAATTACAACCAACTGGGTATATTCATACTGCACCAATCGAAATGGGGCAATAGGGAAAACAAACTATAGTGCTCATTCTAATACCATGTAATCAATCATATGTATGTCCGGCTGTGTAAAAGTAGCTTTATTATGTAGATCGCTTCTTTGAATTCATGTGTAATATTTGGTTCAATCTAAATTAATCTAAACAAATACTTAATGCATAAGCACTTTCTAGTTATATTGATTTATAAGAGTTCTAAACATAAAGGCAATGTGTGTCTTTTTACACACTACATGAAAAAATGTTTATAACAGAAAGCCTATTTGCCTCCATTCCTACTCTTGCATCTGACATCTGATATGTGGCTGTTGTCGCTTTCTCTTGGCAGCAAGTTCTTTGGATGGAATAATGCATAAGTAGGAATAATGAAATAGCAATTATGCACGGGACCATGTGGACTCACAAACTCCTCTGTGTTAGACATCACCCAGCTTCTGCTGTCTTTTTATGTCATCCTGTATAATTGCTTCAAAACAACAGGGGTCTGTTGAAAATCTAAATTGGCAACAGGGGATATATTAATCGTTTCGACTATTCATTTTGTACCATGTCAAAGCTCAAGGTGAACTCCGGTTAGAAGGACGTGGAACAGCAAGTTAAACAATTCCCTAATATGAAGAGGAATTATGAAAGTTGAATAAACATACAAGATATGCCCATCTATGTACCTAATGTGGACCTGGCTTCACTTGCAGGTCCCTTATTTTATCTCCTGACCTCTGATTAAATTTGACAACACCGGACATTATAATATGTAGCATTTATGAGCAGGATCCTTGCTATCTGGCTATGGTTCACTAACAATTGTGAAGTATGGTGTGAGACCCATTGCAGTAAACTTTTTCTCTATTAAGATTTGCTATCATGCTGACCACTGTATGAGTTTCCATGCTGGTTATGTGATGTTGTATTCATTCAATGCTAGTTCACATGATCAGCACAAGAACATGGGCGCTTCCATGAGTTTCAAAGGAATTTACAAATGATGTGTGATATAAGATGGCGATGCCTCTCACTAACATGGAATTCAAGGAAGCAAAAGATAGACAGGAAAAAGAGCAGATTATAGATTATATCTAAGAAAAATATGATCAAACGAGGAATAATGATTAAACAAGCAAGTAAATACTCTTTATTTTGTGGTCTTTTAATATAGCAAGCTACCTGGCTTGGCTTGCTGTCATTTCACTGTTTAGTGAGTATAATGAGGAGATTGCTGTACTGTTTTACATGGGCACATGTCAACAACACTCATAACATGTATGCAATGAGAAATTGTTGCAATGGGGCAAAGAATCAAGCATAGGCTGGGGAATGACATTGCTAACCTTTTTGCACTTCTAAACTTAATGAATCTCGCCCTCTGTCTCTAAGTGTCCTCTAAGTAAGAATAAAGCATAAACAAAGTCGGAGTCAAGCCCAGATGGGTATATAACAAGACAACTTAATTTAATCATTTTATTAAATCAAATAAAAAAAATGTTTTTATAATAAAGTCAAATCAATTTTCGCAATCCATTCTCCCAATAGACAATTTTGAACATATTATAACATTCTGTTATGATAACAGCAAATAGAAAATACTTCCACCACTGTTGGATATTCTGGCTTATAATAGACATACAGGTGTTTTTGTACTTGGAACAACATCCACAAAACACAATCCAGCTATCATTTTTTTCTTTCCTGATTGTGTTTTGCAAACATGTAAATGGGCATATGGGGAGCTTCCCGTAGGCATTATTTTCTTCCCGAGCTCTGTCTAATAAAAGCTTAAAAATCCAATTATGCAGTCTGAAAAAAGGCAGCAGGAACTAAAAATATCTAAGTGTTTGAGTCAGCACAGCGGGGAATGTTTTATTGAGCAATCACTCACTATGAATAGGACCTCTATGGTAGTACGATTGCTTCTCCGGACCATTAGAATAATCAGCTTTCAATGTTTTAACTGCTACTAATGCTTTCTACTTAATTATACTTTTTAACAGCCGCTAGACTAACCATTGTTTTGCTGCTTAAGCTTCTATTTTTAGCTGACCTTAAAATGCTGTGAATTTCGTTTGACCTTAGCCAAGTGATTAATAAATGCAATACACATTCGCATTCACCATCCACATTACACCATAATATTTCTAAATAGTTATTGGCTTACACGCATAGTGAATAATGGATAATGCTGTGCCATGGACGTACGTTTCATTTCCGTTGGGTTAAAAACAAACAGAAAAAGTGAACATGAGACACATCTATATTCAGTGTATAGCTGAGACATATCCCATAGTATTTAGCTCAGAATGACTCATCCTATCGAAATTCATTTAAAACTTCCATCTCCCACTGCCCTAACTACGTATAGATGTGTTTAACTGAGTCTCCTATTGATTGCTTCAGTGCTCCTAGATGGCTCATCTGCATCATTGTTTTTTACAATTAATTAAGGGAAAACTGCTATCACCTAAAAACCTGTTGTGAGGCATTATGCATTTAACCATTTATAGAAAAATCTTGACTGTGATTGGGTTGTAACATTATTTACATTATTAAAGGGACATGGAATACAATTTTTTCCATGCATTTGAAAGAGCATGCTATAAACGTTAACATTAAGTTATATTTGTAAAAAAATATATACGCTACAGGACTGACACAATCTCTCTTTTATATAACATATTGGATATTGCATGATAATATCATAAAAATACATAATGGTAAATGTATAAATATGGTACATTGGTGGCAATACTAGACCATATTACATGTTTACCTATTACTGTTATTATATATATATATATATATATATATATATATATATATATATATATAGTAGATAAATCGTACATTTGTGTTCACATTTGAACATCTAAAATTAATTTACAAAAAAATATTCCCGCTCAGAATTTTGAGAAATACATTGCACTGCACTCTGGGAACCTGGGAAGGGAATGCAAATGACCCCACAAAGGTTTCACACTTTAATCCAATACAATTTCAAACATGGCTCCTTTTAAGCATTTGTCTGCTGTATTACACAGCGTTAAAGCATAGCATAGGATGTATTATATACAGGAGCTAGGAGACCTACACTCAGACAGCTGTTTCAAGAGTAAACAGCTCTCATCTGTATCTACATCCTGCTATAGATTTGTGGGAAGACTATTAACCACATCATCATTTAGCATATGGTGGACAAAAGAGTGATTGAAGCCCTCCGTCGTACAGTAGTACAGCAAATAAATCTGTAATAAGTACATTTGTGTTCACATTTAAACATTTAAAATAAGTTAAAAAATGTATTTCCTGCTCAAAACTCAGAGAAATACAGTTATTGCACTGCATTCTGGGATCATGAGCAGTGCATGCAAATGAGCAAATATATATTCATAAACACATACATATATCATGGTTGAAACCCTTGTAAAGGTTCTAGACTAATTCTTTGGTTATAGAATGAGCTTGAACAGTGTGCTCAAGGCGGCCTACATGTATGAAATGAACAATAACATTGGGCAGGTCAGTCATTACAAAATAATATTTAGTTAACTGTGCCAATTATTAAAATGCCACAAATTAGCATACAGTACCACTCAGTGAAAATGCTGTATATCCCAGAAATTATTTAGAAATAAAATACAGTACATAACTAGGTTTAATGTTCTTTAAAAAGATCCAATAATTATAAACCTGGTAGGTCAACTTTTCATTTAAAACCAACAAAACAGCAGGTATAATAGGTTTACAAAGTAATGACCATTTGCATTCCCTACAGGCACAACACAATAGTTTTTATTAAACATTGTTTATAGGTAAATAAAATCCACTTAATATTTTAATATATAAAGGATGCATAATTCTAATGGTCCTTTCAGGGACCTGCAGATATCTGAAAAGATCAGATATTGCCTCCTTAAATCAACCCATTTATCTTACATTGCATTCTAGTAGCTCCCTCCATGAAAAAATGGCTTAGTAATTTAATTTATAACTCTGGCTTGACTCATGGGCATGAAGCAGCTATTCTGCTGCAAGAAATGCTTTCTGTTCCAGGGCATATCTCAAGAAAGAGATTAAGAGTCAGATTTATCATCGAAGAGCGTGGTGTCATAGTATATATTTTAGTCTAGATCTCCATCATATAAAACTTTTATCTTAGCAGCCAACACATAAACTCATATCTTTATCCCTTCCCAGAAGCTTCTTCACTTCAAGTCATTACTTACGTGAAATATAAGTAAGATGGTTTATTACACTAAATTAAAACAGCTATTTTTTGTTTTTTCAACTAAAGAAACATTTTTTTCAGTGTACAAACACCTTAAAGGAACACGAAGATAGGTTTAATGTTTGTAAAAGATTTTACATGTCCTTTCTTAATTGAAATGTTGATGATGAACAACCTATAAATGTTAATACAAAGCTTAGATAAAATGCTGCTGCTTGCATTTTGATTAAGTATTATAACATAATGTTTGACAGACGGCATCGTCATTGAGTGTCTTGTATGTGTGGTAAGAAGGACCATCGCAGTTCAAGAAGATAGACACTTATTTGTCTAGTACATACCAAATTATCAATATTCTGGAGAAAAGTAATAATTTAAACCTGATAGGAGAGATAAGAATATATTGGCGAGGAGACTTCCTGTATTCATGTTTGTTACAACTCATAAATACATGTAGCAAATATTACATATACAAATATAGATGTCCTTATACATTAGTCAATGATATTAAACACAACATAATATAGTATGGCAGGACATTTAAACTTCACTGTAGATTCCTTCTTTGTATTATAAGTCTATGATACATAATTTAATACTCCACCCACTTTCTTAGTCTCTGTACTGATACTAAGTGTGCATGAGTTGCTACTGGTGATGAAGAGTATTTGTAATGAACAAACGCAACTTATACGTTTTATTAATGTAATACTTCTATTGAAAGAGAAACCAGGCTGCAAATGATGAATATAATAAATGAATATACATTTTGGTGTTTGTTTTTTTTTATTAGAATTTTTATAATTATTGGAACAGATAAAGCTGGATAGGGAATGAGAATTTACTATGAAACGTAGTTTAGTGATTACTGATGAGGTCATGGAGATGCTGCAACTCTTGATGCTGCTGCATATTGGTCCTTCATTGTCCAAGAAAAGCTTAGTGAGTCTTGTCCAGTATTCCATGGCTTTTAGTAAGGGATGGTCAGTCATATATAGATTTTGGTCTACCAATATCATAGATCATTGAGAATGTCTATGCCAGCTCTTGGTTGGAGCTTGTTAAAGGGCCACTGTACATTGAAAAAAGTATGTGTTTGAAAACTTGAAGCCTGACTAAGATCCTAATGAGGCAGGGAAAAGTCATTAAGCTAGTTCCTCATAAGAAAAAAATAATTCTGGTGCCTCTGCTGGAACCTAGAAGTTATCTTTGATACTTTGGTGGAAGTTGTATGTGTGAGAGGGGTATTTTGACATTTCTGGAGAGCAATGCTTGCATTTCCTGATGCTTCTGGTCATGTGAGGGGGAAGGAATATGGTGTCAACTTCAATTAGATCTAATGATCTAACAAAGCCTTCTGATCTATCGTTTCTCTCATACCACTAACAGATAAAAAAACACACACCCATGATCCAACTCAGGAAGAGAGTCTACAAAAATTCTAATCCCCCCCACCCCAATGTTTTCAAAATGTGTAGGGTTGAGGCTCCCGACCCTCCCCAACCCCTGGCCTGCCCCCAGTCTATACCTCCCCCCCCCCCCCTTGCCCCTTTCCCAATCCTGAGAGCTTCCAACCTATTGCTCAACTTCCTCAGTGAAAATGGGAGCCCTGGGGGAGGAGAGATAATAGTCAGAGATAATGGATGAGGGGAAAGAGAAATAGACAGAGGGAAGAGGAGGGAAGAGAGGGGGAGGAGGTGGGAATAGGATGAGAGGGAGATGGAGGAGATGTGTGAGAGAGTGGAGAGATGGAAAGAGAAAAACAGTGAGAGTTGGAGAGAGTCAGAGAGAGAGAGAGAGGAGAGATGAGAGAGATAGAGAGAGAGAGTGAGGGAGGGAGTGGGTGAGATAGGACAGGGAAAGAGATGGAGAGAGGAGAGAGAGATAGGAGGAGAGAGGGAGCAAGAGAGACAAGAGAGAGAGAGAGAGACCGAGATTCTCTCTATTTTGCACATTCTCACTGCTTTGCACACCTGGCTGCTATTACCTGAAACAACCAACAAGGTATTTCCACTGGATTTCCCCATCAGTTGGCATCTCCTTACCCATATGGAACATTAATATTAATCTAAATATCTCTTATTATATTTTTACAGATAGTTTTTATTTTTACTTTAAAATTGTTTGCCTATGTACTTTATTGGTTTTATTAGTCTGTGGCCACATTCCCTTATTCTCTCCTCCGCCGCTAATTCCTAAAGATCTCTCTGTTATAGGCACATTTTCGAATCCACATTTTCACTTCTTTGCACCCCTAAATGCTATCACATGAAACAATCCCCTCCCTCCATTTCCCTCTACCACCCACCCCTGGCCACCCTTCATTTATAGACTCATACACATCAGCAACACCTGCTAACTACTCCTGATTATTCATCTAAGATTACACACTGTGTTAAAATGTTTCCACTCACCTTCTTCTTCCTTACAACCTCCTATCTTTTTCTCAGATTCTCCTCCTCATTTTCCCCACATCATGTTCCCAACAAAATAACCATTTCTCCTCTCATTTCCTCCTCTTTTGCCTATTCCCATGAGCTCCTCTCCTTCCTCCAGTCCCTATCTCCTCCATCACCTACAGCTCACAAGCAGAAATGCTTCTGCAAGACTCACCCCCATCTCCTGTCCCTTTCAATCCTCCTTCTGCTGGCAGCTGTAACTCTGCACACCTTCCTACCTAATTCAACCAACTTCCTGACCCTAACTTTTCCTTAACTGTTATTCTTGTTCAGGTCTCTGTCTTTTCCATTCCCTTTAGATTGTAAGTATTGCTTTTCCAATCTTGTAGGGAACTTTGGAAAAAATAACCTTCTACAAAGATTCTAAACTCAAAACAGGGCCCTCCATTTCCTGCAGTTTGTTATCATTGTATTCTTTCTTTTTCTTGTCCACTGTACAGCCTACAGAATATGTAAGCATGTTACAAATAAAATATAATAATAATAATAGATGAGGAGAGAGGCAGATATAGAGGGAGATGGAGAGAGAACCAGAGAAGGAGAAGGGAGGGAGAGTAAGAGAGAGAAGGAAGGCGAGAGGAGGGGGAGAAGTAGAGAGAGAGAGAAAGGGCGAGAAAGGAGAGAGAGAACGGAGTAAAGGTGACAAGAGAAAGAACGTAGTGGACAAGGTATGGGTGTGGTCTATAGGTGGAGGGGCCCCACATTTATTGTTTGCATTAGCTCTGCCACTGAGTGGAATGTATACATTCTATGATAAATGGTCTCATGAACTAAATGATAAATATTTGCTTTCCTATTCTTAAAACCTACAGTAGTTTATTACCTTAATACCCCGTTCCTTCCTCTTGAACACTTCAATTAGCATTCCATACCTGTTTCCCCCGAATTTTAAACAAAAAAAAACACTTAGACAATATGAAAAGTTTTGCTTGAGATCTGTTTTTCTTATATATTTTCTACCAAATAGTTTAATGCCCAAATACATCTGAAACTTTGTTTTAATTGAGAAATTATTCTATACTGTTTTTGTACTGTCATTGTCAATGATACATTACATTTTCAGACAGAAGCTGAGGTACAGAAATATTGTTTGCCATAATAAAAATATATATTTTAAAAAATCTATGAGATTTGAGAGTCACATGCCACTGGCAGCAGCCTGGAGTAAAGCAGAATTATTTATTTATTATGGGACAGGATCAAAGTAATTTGACCAACAACATATTTTGTTGTTATTCACTTTTACAGGCACCTACCTTGTATAGAGAAGTTGCAAGAGAGTGGTCCTAGATTGTTTTGTACTGGGACCCTCCATTCACTAGCTCAACCGCTGATACATGCCATATGAACTAAAAGTTTAATAAAAGTTTGTGAAATATGTAACAAATTTACAAGATTAGCAGCTATGTAAACCATAGACATTTGTTTTTAGAGAAAAACCTAATTTTTGAAAGACTGTTTATGTATAAACTGTATTTGTCACCTAATTTCTTACGAGCGAACAAGTAGGGATGGAGGAGGAGGGAGGGGGGAGCTGGATTTGTTAGATAATTGAATTTGACACTAACCCCCTTCCCCCTTGAATGCTTAGAAGCAGACAGCTAGCAACAATAAATGCAAGCTCTATCCTCCAGAAATGTAAACACTCCTCTCACACATGCAGTTTAACAAAAGTATCATAAATGCCTCCAGGGTTCTGAGCCATATTGTTTTTCTAATTATAAACTAGTTTTGTGACTTTCCCTGCCTAATTATGAAATTGTTCACTTCCTCACTTCCTTTCAGTGGTGCTCAGGACAATGGGAGAGGTGAGGACACCAATAGGCATTAATGACATAAACTAAATTAATTATATTTTCTGGCTAAAGCTTTGATTTGCTGCTGTTTGGACATGTATTTTTAATCTTAATGGTGAAATAAAAAAATAGATTTAATATGCAAAGCGCTTACACTGGCTCTTTAATTCACTGATATAATAAAGGAGTATAATTAAATAAATTTTCTACTAATAGTAGCTTAAAATAAAAGTACAAAAGGACTGCTGCACAAGCAATATGAAGGATAGCTTTGAAATATTAATAATATAAATATATAATTATGAGAATATCATATAATGCTATTCTGCAATGAATTAAAAGGCCTATTATTAAAAAAATATTTCTAAAATAATATTGACTGTTTCTAAGAGGTCCATTCTCAAACATTTTTCTGCTTCATTGCCCACATTAAAAGTAATTTCTGTAAATCTCTGAGAGCCAACAATGTTCATTCATCAGAGACAAACTATAACAAGGGAATTAAGATTTCTTTTGTTTCTTGCATACAGAAGAAGGTAACCGATTAACTATTGGCTATTATATATCTATGATTAATCACATTTAAACGCCTTTTATCTATCTCAAAAGTGTTTTCACTTAAATGTACCAGTTTACATTCAGGACTGCAGATTTATCCCATTTTATGAATTCATCATGGAAATGTAAAACCTTTGTAGAAGCTGGTAACCAAAAAACAAATTTATGAAAATGACATTTTAAATAAAAAAACATTGAGACTGCCTTACATTTTTAACACGTTGTCTGCCTACAAGTATTGTTTATTTAAAGGGCCAGTGTCAGGTTAAACCTATTTTGCAGTTCACAATTCTTAAAAAAATATGTGCAAACAACAGTAAAGCAAATCTTTTGCCAGAAAATATAATTTATGACTCAGTTTACCTCATTAATGGCTACTGCTCACCACCTTCAAGCAGCCCCTTGAACCCAATGGAAGAATCACCCTGTTGAACAACAGTTCACATAAACTGCAGATTAGCAGTCTAAAATGGAATCCCACAAGGCAAAACCAGAATCAGCTAAATATTACATTTTCTCTAAAAATTATTTTATGTTCTTGTCATGCATACCGGCTAATGTTATTATTTTGTGATTCTTTTACCAAACTGCAGCTACTCTTTAAAGCAAAATGGCTGATGCTACACAGTTTGCAGATGTGAACTCATGTATGGTCTCTATGTTACAAAAGTTAGCCATGTTGCTCTGTTTGCTTATGTGTATTCCAGGAAGACCCCATTTAGCGCGGTATGTGTGTCGCTGCATGTAGAAGCGCTATATGAAAACCGAGCTAAACAGAGCATTTTGTCACCATAGCGCAGAACAGCACTATGGCAAAAAGAAGTGAGCTAAGCAGGGATTTAAATGCCCGTAATGCGATTTTGCATGCTATTGTGAGATTTAGAACTGTCTGCGTACTAGAACCTGAAAGAGCGATATTGCGAATTTACGCTCAGCAGGGTAGCGCAAACTCGGGTATTACTGTAATTATTACCCTAATTAGAGCAGTTCAAAAGGCCTGATTATTCTTTCCATGTAGAAATATAAGGTGCAATGTACTAAATAATACAATAAAAAAAGAAGAAACAAGAACCATCTTGTAAAATTATAAATCAACTCAAAAAAATATATGTTGAGACAGTGGGTATTACATGTTAAAATATAAATGTTAATGAATCGGTGTGTTACTTTGCTGTCTCTTTTATACCGTCAAGTGGACATAACACAAAGCAAATCAAATAAGGACTATAGTTTTTTTTCAGGTTTACAATAGTTACTTTTAAGTAAAAAAAACAAACATAATTAATGCCTAAACTGAAGATATGTTACACTTTTCATCTACTATTCCCTAATCAGAAAATATATTTTTAAACAGAAACAGCATTTTACTATTACTCATATTTAAAGTACTTAATAGCTGTCCTATTATAGTTGTGTAGTTCAGCCCTTGCTGCTTGACATTATAGAACCTAATAAAAACCCAGAGGTATTAAGAGGCTAGAAAGGTGGATTACATTTAAGTGTCTGAGTTTATCCTATGACACAGCTAAGATCAAGGCTCGAAATTCCTCTTAAGATGATTAACCAAACTTGATGCAAAATCTTTCCTTTGTTCCTGAAATATTTAAACAAGTTATTGTTATAGTGTTGTATGATATTATTGAAGGAAAGACAAATGTACTGCAAATATATTTGGATATTAAAGAGGTACCAGGTATTATAATAGAACACAAATAACCTCAATATGTCTATATAAGTTTAAGGAAGGCAGTGATCTTTGCAAGATGGTACTCTAATAAACACTTTATTTTCATTTTAGTTACCAGAACTTAACAGAAGCCAATACATTTAGCCAAAATTCTGATTGCATGAAAAATGAGAACTCATCACAGTCTATGAAGCAGAAGTAAATGTATTTCTGGATCTCTCTTGTTTTCTCTACTATCCAGTGAACATTGGCCATTTTGGTCTTTTGTGCCTCTGCTAAACCTGGCTTGCATATCCTAGAGTTCTTGGTCCATATATTGTTGGAGCCAAATTTGCATTATCTTAAGCATTACCTTACTGGCATGTGAAATGAGTGCAATTGTTCGATAATTAGAGCAATCTTTGGCACTTCCTTTTTTTGGGATGGGGATGTAGACTGACCATTTTCAAGTCCACTGGCCACTGTTGAGTTTTTTAATTTGTTAGCATAATGCAAACATCATTTTCACAGCATCTTCTTGTAGGATTTTGAACAGTTCAGCTGGGATTTCATCACTTCTGAATCCTTGTTATCAGCAAGACATCCTAGGGACCATCTCACTTCACTCTTACAGACTATTTAGGTTATCAATGCTGTTACAATCCTTCCTGTATAGATATTCTGTGTATTCCTTCCATCTATTCTTTATCTAAAATGCTTCTATTAAGTCCCTACAGAATGTCTCCCTGTCTCTTCTTGCTATCATCTTGAATTCTGCATTCGCTTAGACATTTTTTTTTCCTATCTCTACTACCTTATACTTTTCTTCTTTCCTGGGCTACTTTCAAAACCTAATCAGCCAGTTTGTCTTCTTAGTTTTCTTTCTTTTAGGTATATTCTTTGTTGCTCTTTTTTGGACAAAAATGCATTCTATCTACCACGTCTAGTCCCTTAAATCAATTTTTTTACTTCCACTGTATATTCACAGGGGATATTATCAATTTTTTTTTGTTTGGTCTGAAGATTTTCCCTCTTTTCCTCAGGTTAGTTCTGACCTTTGTCATAAGAAGCTCACGATCTGAGTCGCAGTCAGCTCCATTTTTTTTTGCTGACTGCTTTTGCTAACTGCTTGATCTTTGGCTACAAAGTATATAGTCAATCTGATTTCTACATTGTATATCTGGTGATGTCCATGTGTAGAGTCATCTTGGAGGCTGTGAGAAGAGGATGTTTACTATAATCAGATAATTATTTTGACAGACTTCTATTAATCTCTGACCTGCTTCATGTTGTAGTCCAAGGCCTAAATTACATTTTTTCCAGGTGTCCTTTGGTTCCCTACTTTAGCATTCCAATCTCCTATGATGAGAGTAACATATTTTCTTGGTGTTGTATCCCGGAGGTGTTGAATATCCTTGTAGAATTGTACACTTTCAGCATCCATGGTTGGAGCATAGACTTGGATCACTGTGATGTTAAATGCCTTGCCTTGAATTTGAATTGAAATCATTCTGTTATTTATTGGGTTGTAACCGAGCACTGCTTGAGCCACCCTTTGATCGCTTATGAGGGCTACTCCATTTCTTCTGCAGTAGAGGATCTGGTGGTTGTCTGATGTGAAATGTCCTGTTTCAGTCCATTTGAGTTCACTAATTCCCAGGATATGAATGTTTAATCTTGTCATCTCATGTTTGACCATATTCCGTTTGCCTTGGTACATATTTCTAACATTCCAGGTTCCTATGCTGAATTGTTGTTTGCAGCAGCGGACTTACCTTTCCCCTCCACAGCAGGGTGTCCTCTCGACCACTTCATTAGATCTGGTGCTACTTGTACCTGCCCACTGCTCTTCCTCAGTAATATGGTAGGCACCTTCTGACCCGAGGGGCTCATCTTCCGGTGCCATATAGTTAAGTCTCTGGCTGTGCTTATGCTCACAGTTTTCTTGGCAAAGATACTGGAGTGGGTTGTCAGTTTCTTCACCAGTAGACAGGGATTTGTCTGACCTTTCTACTATAACTTGCCCATATTGGGTGACCCTACTTGATATAAACAGCTTCCGGAGATCCACAAACTTCTCTACCATGACTGGTAGCAATCCAGAAGAGGAGGGATAACTTACCACTTGACAGAATGGATTATATTCTGAAATATGATATATAAATAACATGTCTGATCAGACAAAACTTATTTTATAAGTTATTTTTAAAATATATCATCACTTCAAATGGATTTTCAGTGTTGAAGCCTCCAGCAGACCTGCTTCTTTTTACCCCACTCAGATGTCCAGGGGGTTGGAGAGAGCATGCACGATGGCTGTCCTAATATGAATCTTTATATAAATATAAAGACGATAAGATTTAATTAATTTAATAACTGATTACCAATAAAATAGCTGCCTCACTAGATAATTGTCACAAAATGGTAGAAAAGTAAATGCTAATTTTATTCAATGTTCCATAAGAAACGACTTATTAATTCACAAAGCAAAATGCAAGCATAGCAGTATTTTCATGCATTAATTTAATCCTCCTTATCTTTTAGTAAATTTAACTGGCATAAAAATATGACTTTATGTACATCTCTATTACTGCTCATTGGCTAACAGGGGCAAGCCCCCACTGTTAAACATTTTAATCTGTGTTTTTTCTGTTTTAAGAGCATAATTTGAAAAAATGGAAATACACTGTGGTGCATTATCAAATACCCTCATGAATCTACAACAAAGTAACAAAATGCTTTTCAGTGTCCCTTTAAATAACTGTACAGCGCCTCCAGTTTAATACATCTCATGCTGCAAAACTGGGGAGATGATCCAGCTAAACCGAATCAATAGTGACAGCACGTACATTTCAGCAAAAAAATAAATCAGCCTAGTCTCCTAGGCCTTTTAGTGAAATTGGTACTAAGATCTGTGATTTAAGTATACCACAAAGAAAGAAAGTAAAAATGTCTAGTATTAGCAATTCAGACAGGACATCAAAATGAGCGTTGTACTTTAGCATATGCATTTCATTCATTTACCGAGCCCATAAAAATGTGAATTACAAGTTATTCCAGAGTATGTCATAGATTGACAGCATTTAATAAGTTTTATGCATAACGGCAAGCCATAAATATTCCTCACAGTACTCTACTTAATTAAACATTTAAATTGTCCAAGGAAATACAAATGGAGATGTTAAATGTTGGACAAAGCTGCAGATTGTTGGATTGAGGGAAAGCAAATAACAAAATGATATAGTCACATATCAACAGTTGTGACAACAAAACCTTATTGAGAATTATACTTTTATAGAGAAGATTTAAAATAGGCTACCTTCACTAATCTTCATGTTTCAAAGCTTGAGGCCCTTCACGTCAACAGACTTCACTATCTTAACTAAGACTTCCTTATTACATAGAGGCCTACTCTAATGCCAACCACTTTCTTTTTTCAACATTGGGAAATTGTAAATATGGGATGTGAATAAAGGATAGGATGATAAATTACAAGCAATAAACTAGAATAACCGGTATTCTCTTTTTTGTCAAATATATTATACTAATGTGTGTGTTAAAGTAGAAACACAAATTTGACAGCAGAAAATAAAGATACATATAGCCTGTCTATTTGTATCTACATAAAAGCATGGGTTATTTAAGCCTTGGGATGGCTTTATGTTTATCAGAGAAATGCTAAAATTCCATTGTAAGTGTTCTACCTTCTACTTCAATTAAATGACCTGTCTATTACTTTGCTTATGACATTATTAATATATGATCAATAATAATTAATATAATAGCATCATTATAATATTAAAATATATTATCAATAAGTCAGTGTTGTATATTACAGAAAATGAATAGTACATTTGTAATTTCATTTGAATGTCTAAAAAATAGGTTAAAAAACGTATTTCCTGCTCAGGTTTCCCAGGAATACAGTCATTGCACTGCACTCTGAGACATTGGGCGGGGAGATGGAAATGAGAACACAATGTATTATCACTCTATTAATCCAAAACCACTATATACATGTCTCATTTTAAGCATATACATGCTGGTTTGTGCATAATCCATCCTATGCTGTGCTTAAAGCTCAGATACAGCAAGCATATGCCTAAAAGAGCCATGTATATAGAGTTTTTGGAGATTTTTAACTATTTTTAGACAATCAAATGGAATTACAAATGTACTATTCATTTTCTGTACTACTGTACTCTGTGAGGTGTAGGGCTTCTATCAGTCTTCAGCCCACCATAAGTTAAAAAAATAAATACATATATATATATATATATATATATATATAGAGTATATATATATATATATATATATATATATATATATATATATATAAGATATTTGCATATAAATAACATATTTATGCTGTTTATGTGCAGTCTATAAGTACTCAATGTTTAGTGTGATCACATTGTTTAGAGGATGATTTTGGTATGGGAGGCTACTGTGTTTTTACCTTTTGCCTACTAATTTTATGTGAACGTAAGAAACAAACAAGTGTGACATGGAATGGCACTGCAAGCTTGTTTGTACATCTTTTTGTTAAGCATCTTAGCTAGCATTTATAGGTTGGGAATATAACCAAAGCATAAGGAATTATACATGACAAAGGTTGGGTAAGTGGTTGCCCTAAACTCACTGCCATATTTCTTTGTTCATTTTCAAAACTTATTTTTTTTAAATAGTTATTAAGGGAACAATTTAAATCTCCACGAAAGCGAAGATATATAATTATTCTATATCAGTATAAACAACTTTGACATTCATTCTTACCTTTTTTATTGAGAAAACTTACATAGACAATAACTTGTTTCCTTCACCTTCAATGTGCTGCTGATTTTATCTGTTTCAAGGTCCTTTTTGTTGGAGCCAGAATGTGGAAATAATTACTGTTAAATAACGGTAGGTGCTGTTATGAGTTAACATCAACAATAGCACAATGATACAGAACTTTAAATCAGAGACCGAGCAGCCACAAAGACGATAATAAACTGCTCATTCAGTCTAGAGCAAGAATTGTAACACATTGTGCCATTAATAACAAGTTCAGATACTGACTACAATTAAAATAAAACTAAAAAATAATATATATATATTTTTTTTTTGTAAGGTTGTCTTATTGCAAAATTACCGAAGCACTGCAATGATACGTTAAAGAACCACTGGAATGTCATATTTATAGTACGCTCATATGAAGAAATTGCCTTTATAATGTGCTATATGTATTTACATAGTTTAAAATAAATCAATACAGTCTTGATTTTTTTTTTTAACATAACATAATGTTTTTAACATAATGTTCAATGTTGCTTTAATGTTGCTGTGGTTCCTAGACTAAAAAGGAGGGGTGGGTGAAAATGTATTGACAGCCTGGGCTACTAAAATGTGTACTGCTGGCTCCTAAATATATATCCATAGTATAAAGTATCTCTATGAAGGGCTTCCTTACAACACACAGTTTGGCTCCTATAAAATCTTCTGTGCTCATACGTTTTAGATATTTTGTTCAATATTGGGAGCCGCTGTGAATTCAGATAAGATCTGTATTCAGTACTAATTAAATACTGCCACTGTGAGTTGCCATTTTTCAAAACAATTAAATAAAATAGTAAGTACCTCCCTCTCAAGCTAAAGGCAGCAAATTTTTCTTTAAAAATCTTTTATTGTTCATATTTGTGACAGCTACTATTTCTATTTATTTTTTTCAAAAAATGCGGATTTTTCCAGACTACTATGGATTTTTAATAGCCACATGTAACATGCTTTTGCAAAGAGCTGCTTACTAATGTGGATTTCTGTCTACTTGGATTCTCATCCCTTTAATATGTTTAAAGCAATTAGTAAGTTAAAACCAATTTTTTTGTGTGCGTGAGAAGTGAAATTATATAAGTACAGTAAATAAACCCACTGGGTGTGTATGTTTAAATGGGACACAAACTATTTGGTATTTGGTTCTGGAAACACAATAAGAATATCAGCAGATGTTTATCAGATGAATGGACACGACTAAAAATAATACATTGTTTCTTTACTATGTACTTATCGGTAAGTCTAGGTGGGGCTTGGTGTAATTAGCAGGATAAGTGCAAAAGCTACTTACATTCAGAATGTAATCAAGAAGAAATCTTTAAAACATGTTTCTTCATATTCTTTTCATTATATGCGTGTGCTTTTTAAAGAATGTGTTTAAATGGACTGTTATAGAAATGTACACATGGAAATTAATATAATGGCATATTGGTGTTAATATAAGCTAAATGGAAGTGATAGGTAATTGAGCTTGAAAGGTTGGTATTTTAAGCATAAAAATCAAATCTACCTTTACTGTGGAGGGGATAATCAGGAAGAGCATGCCCAGTAAGTTAAGAAGACATAGGCCTCTATGCCATTCCCCTATATCACCATTTGCACTATGCTTAAGAGCAAAGTAAATCCTGCTTGCTATGTTAATCACGGTGGCACTTCTTTCGCGCTCTAGAGACCAGTGCGCCGTCATCAGGTCGCCAAGAACTGCGCTCAGACGATAGTCTGCGCTTCAGCCTCCATCCCATCAGCCCTATCTCATATTTACTGGACCATTGGGACTTGCATGTGTCACTAGGAGCATATTGTATGTAATGACACTGTCATTGTGTGCATGTGTCACTAGGAGCATGTTGTATGTAATGACACTGTCATTGTGTGCATGTGTCACTAGGAGCATGTTGCATTGCATGTTTATCACTACATACATGATAAACATGCAATGCAACATGCTCCTAGTGACACATGCACACAATGCCTGGCCTATATGGCACACTGTCAGACCCTTACCTTAGCCTTGGCAGCCTCCAGTAAATATGAGATGGGTGCCTCTGTGGCAAATAGGATACAGGCTGGAGTGCAGAGCGTCATCAGGGCGCAGTTCTTGGGGCCCTGATTCCAGCGCGCTGTTCTGCAGCACGCGAAGGTCGGCCTGCCGTTAATCACCCATCCCAGAAACACTGCGAGAGAATTGCTACACTGCGGCAAGACAAAGCCAACAATTAGGGCAAACCGTTCCATTGATTTTTGCACTGACAAAAGATTATGAGTTAGTGAGTTACTCTTTTAGATTTTTTTACCCAAACCCTATATTACTAAGATTTTACTGATCACTCGCAAATTAGGGCTGTGCTGTAACTGCAAAAGACTGAAGAACATATTACAGGTACCAAAGGCCACTCACAAATGCTATTAAAACCATTGTGGAGTGCTGCAGCAGCAGTTAGAGACAGTGTAGCACCAAAAAAACAATATAAATTATGAAAGTGTATCATTATTTGACACTTAACAGTCCAATATAAACATATGTGTAATTAAAAAATATGATATTTTATTAATATGTCCAGAAATGCACAGATTTACATGTAGATGTGATTGGCAAACAAGTATACAGCTATGCTACTGCTCACTGGCTGACAGGGACAAGCCCACAGATCAGTTAAACAATTTTGTTAGATTTTTTTCTGCTTTGTGAGCTAATATTAAATTCACAATTATCAGATAACAGG
Source organism: Discoglossus pictus (assembly GCA_027410445.1). Classification (NCBI taxonomy): domain Eukaryota; kingdom Metazoa; phylum Chordata; class Amphibia; order Anura; family Alytidae; genus Discoglossus; species Discoglossus pictus. Next base: position 240,352,791 of record CM050163.1, read on the forward strand.
AACCTTTGCTGCAGCCTTTTAAAGAAACACTATCATCAGGATTCATCATCACATATATAGTTGTGGATCTTTGCGATGTTCGTAACGTTTGCAATGTTGGTAATGCGAAGCATTTAAGCACACTTTTCTTGTATATAGTACATTGGACCTTTGTCTTACTTTTGCAATTTCTTACAACAAAGCTTAAAGACTTAGGAAAACATTTTTGATATATCATCAGCCTTATTAAATACATTATTATTATTATTATTATTATATTTTATTTGTAGAGCACCAACAGATTCTTTGGTGCTATGGGTGCAATAAACACATGGACAAATTTTACATATATTTGAAGATAGTAAAAATAAGACAAGACAGCAGTTTTGTACAGATACATTGAGAAAAGGGACATAGTCTTGTGGGAACTTACAATCTAAGTGGTAATAACGGTTGTAGAGACATTCGATGGGAGGACTGCTTGATGGATATATGTTTATACAGAGAAGGAGTTGTGATGTGATATCTAGAATAGATAGCCTTGCTTGAAATTAGTAGTGGGGGTAAGTGGTGTGCTTCTCTGAAAAGGTGTTTTTTTCAGAGAAAGTTTGCATCTAATGACTTGGGGCCTCATTCAATTGCAATTTGGCCAATTGAATAGGGCTCTATATAAGCACAGAGCATATTTTTTTACAGAAGTTTTTAGTTAGTGAAGACCTTGCTTTTGGATAGAAGTTCACTAACTAAAAACTTCCGTAAAAAAATATGCTCTGTGCTTATATAGAGCCCTATTCAATTGGACAAATCGCAATTGAATGAGGCCCTTGGTGGGGAATTCCAAAGAGTGGGGGGCTGCTCTTAAAAGGTCCTGAAGGTAAGCGTGGAAGGAGGTAATGAGAGGTGTATTTGAAGACAAGCATAGAGATGTATGGAGGTGCAGTACAATTCAGTGCTTTAAGTTACAGTTAGGATTTGTAATCTTATATTTGATAAGACATGAGTGTGGAGACAGAGAGGGGAGCTGTAGACTCTGGCATCTGGTTTGGAGGATAAGTCCGAAAAAAAGTTTACAAAATAAAGGGGGGGGGGGGGGGGGTGTTGTGCGGCAGACAAATTGAAGTGTAATTGCCATAGTCAAGCCAGGAGATGGTGAGAGCACAGATTAGGGTTATTGTAGTGTTGTGCATTGGGAATTGACACATTTGGAGATGTTCTTGAGGTGGAGAGGGCAAATACTATTTATTTTACTAGACAATTTAGAGAAGCCTTGAGTTAATTCTACATCCAGAAAATGTTTAATCAGATCATTATTCACTTGACTGTTAAGTCATCATGAGAGCACACATGTAGAATTTTCTCTTTTATCTAATTGTTCTAACTTAGACACTTTTTATTCAGTAAGATAATATATCACATTGATATGATTTGTTTTTATACCAGCCACACATTATTTCCAGAAGAAATGATCTTATCTGTTGGAGAAAACATATCTATTTTAGAAGCTAAGGCCATTCTTTTGTAAACTTTTCGTTGAAGTATATCCAGTGACTTGCTATAAGTTTTAGACTATTTCCTCATATATTCTAAATATATCCAGGAAACACATTTTATAGCATGAAATAAAATTAACATTTTTAAATTAATATTTAGTAATTATAATTACGAAAAGAACAACAAATGTGATGAAAAAATATCTCCTTATGTTGACCGCACAATGTTAGAACAGCATATATTAGCATAGGCAAGTCTTCATTATTCCAAAAATCACTGCTTTACCCTTAATATATTTCCCAATTAGTTAATCTAATCCAAATAATTAGTCATAATAAACATGGCATGATATATATGGAATGTAGGACACACCCATTTATTTCCAGTTGAGTAAACAATGTTCCTAATCATTAATAAATTAGTATGCATTATATGACAGAAATACCTCAACAAATTCTTACATGTCTATTCGATTCACATTGTGCGCTGTAGACTGTGAATTATGGTATGTAAAATGTTATTTGGAAGGCACATCACGGTTTGCAGTCACATTATGTAAGTAAAACTAACCCTAATTTAGGCAAGATTAAATCTAAACGGCAATAAACTTTTAGAGACGAATTAAAGCCAGTGAGCAGTGAAAGAAATACAGAAATTGAAATGAAATGTAGCAGTATAAAATAGAGAATAAGCATGTTATTTTTTTGTTTGTTTGTTTCTAAATGTTTAAGCAAGAAAATTAAGTTAAAAAGGTATAAAAAATAGAAAATTGTAGCTAAATATTATTCATTAATAATAATATTATTACAAAGAAATGTAATACTTATCCAAATGGTCTTATCTATACTTCTGAGTGTACTCTTTCTTATATTTTTCCTACAGGGCTAAAAAGAGCCAATGTTAGAGAGTACCATGTTAGAGAGAGAACTGCCATTAAATGGATACTGTGAAGCAGGAACATTTTAAAACTATAGCAAAGGACCACGTTAATAAAATAATAATATAATTATAATAAAAGCCCTTGAATACTGTTTTGATTGAATTTCAGTGTAATTACTGTCATGATTTTCCAGTATTTATCCGCTCTACTGTAGGTATCCACATTCGGCCCCTTTCCTCCGGCTCCCTCAGTGGAGGGTCAATGACTGTTTGCTCTTGTTCTTGAAGTCCTTAACGTAAAGTTGCATGGGACAAAAAATGTCTCTGTGAATAGCCTTAACAATGTGATAATGTAGTGTTTCCCCCTAAAAATAAGCAATGCATGCAGCCTGCCGCCCTTCCACTGAGGGTAGGGCCGGAGAAGGTCAAAGAGGACAAAATGGATGCCTACAATATTCCCAGCCAGTTGGGATGCACAATAAGATTTAGATACATCCTAGTTGAACGCAATGTGCAGCTTGTCACTTCAATCTCTACCTGTCACTAATTAGACAACTACTAGGACATCCATATCTGCTTCTTGGGTGGCCTTGGTACAGGAGTTAGAGTCGGTCACACACTTTTACTAGAGGAATGTTCCATGCCCTAAATACTTACACAGTTGGAGTCAAAATGACAGTCGGAGAAACAATACACCAGATACAGAAGATAATATAGTATTCTTGGTTCCACATGTTTCATCAAGTAATAGTACACACATCTGCTGCCCAACTTTTTAAAAGAACAGTCTTTTATAGGATAAATCCCCCACCCCTTAGCTTCCCAAATACCCCTCTGTTGAACGAAAGTCCCACATTTAAGAGCTTTAATCTTGCTTTCCAGAATTGACTATGTCCACCATTTTCCTGCTGTTGTTTTCTCACAAAGTCTAGGAGAAAATAGAAGCCTGGAATTTTAATTTGGTATATATGTGTGAAAGGAGCAGTACAAAAGTACAAAGTAGTGTGCACAGAGTAAGTTTACATATCAAACGAAATTGATGTAACAGTGGATCACTTTTCACTAGCCATTTGCACACAAATTGGGGATATTTATCAATTTAAAATTCTAATATATATATATATATATATATATATATAAAATCTTATTTTTTTTGTTACATGCCAACATATTTCATAATAATACATAGTGCTACCTGTCGCAAAATTTTACTAAGGTTACATACCAGCTGCACTGCACCACTGGGTGACGACAGCATTGGTCTACTGGTCCAATCGATTATTGAATTCAATAAAAAGCCTCCCTCTCCAGCTATGCTAATTGAAGGTAAAAAGTACGTAAAAATACTTTATTGCAAAGCCCAAATCAACCGTAAAAGTACTCAACTTTTTAGATGTACTTACTTACAACCTTTAGTTACCCAACAAATAAAATATAAACCAAATTGAATAAATTGTTAAAAGATCTTAATAAAACTCTCTCCTAAATATTTATGCAATTTTTAAATAAATATTTCAGAGGCAAGACTGAAAAGAAAAGCCCACCCAGCTTGTAATGCCTGTATAAGATGAATGTGCTTGACACTTTAATCATTAGAAAGTCCCTGCTTTAAATCTCTGGTTCACATTTTAGTGTGACAGTATTCATGCACCTTAAGTGCATATTGAGCTTCCTCAACGTGTGGGCAAATGAGCCTTGAAACATCTTGCAATGTATTCACTATCCATTTGTCATCTTTATTCCCTGTGTCCCGTATGCACAAGATGTACGGTGTCGACTCTTCAAATTGTACACCTTAAAGGGCCACTGTAGACCTACTTTACAATATACTCTTCTCAAGCACCTAGAAAGCAGGCAAAATGGTTTTAGAATATGAAAACCACACCATTTATTACTTTTCATATGCAAATATGCTGCAGTGATTTTGGATTATCAACGTCCTCAGGTGGGAGGAGTATTTGAATGCTAAGAGAAATGGCAAAATGGAAAGCTAAAAACGGATAGAGCTTTCAGCAAAACTAATGGGAATCTCAATTTAAAAGGGTACACCTTACTGAAAAAGTAGCATCATTTATCAGCTGAAAAGGAAAATGGAACCAATAGTGGTTAGGTGGACTGTGTAATCAGAGAACAGAAGTATGTCTTAAATTTACATATGAATTACTTATTGTTAAAGGGATATGGCAGGTTTACAGATTTTACTAGGTATATAATATTTACTTGTATGTACTTTATTTTATGAAGAAATGCTTAAAAGATCTGTTTTTACTGCCTAAAATTGATCAAATACTACTTGTTTGACTATGCCCTGTGCAGTTCATGAAGACAACGACTCTGCTGTACTTGCTATGCAGTGTCTCATACTAACCAATCAGTTAAATATCTCTCAGCAACATCCTGTAATACGTGCTGTGAGATGGTAACTAATTGGTTAATTTGAAATATTACACTTCAGAGTTTGTGTCTTTATGAGCTGCAGTGGGCAAACCCAAGCAGGTACTGTTTGTTTGATTTTAAGTAATAAAAACAGAGCTTATGAGCACTTCTTAATAAAATAAAGTACATAAAAGTAAGTAGATACACAGGTATATTATAAAATTAATTCTAAAATTCAGAAACCTTTCTTATCCCTTTAAGTATATACTGCATATATTCTTTAGTGTGAACCTGACACTTCATCACCACGTAATGACTTAACATCTACCTCCCTTTGTGGAGCTCTGGTATGACCATATCTCACCCTGTAATGATACAGAGTCCAACTAAAAAAAAAGCAAGGTGAAATTTTGCACAGTTGATGCCCAAATTAGAATTCCACTGAGGAGAAGTCCCCAGTCACTTTAAAATACCTAAGAACATTTTGGAAGTCTGATTGATTTTCCTTGAACTTACTCTGGTTCATGTCTCCCAGTATTTCAAGTGACCAAAGATGGACACCATCAGTAGATAAGATTGAGAAATTACTAGAGCATGGATACATAAACCCAGTATGTTCACACTGCTCTATACACGATTATATACTGCAAAATAAAATCTTTCCTTGTCTACGTTTCTATTTGACTTTGAAAGACAACATTAGGAAAAAGCTGAGAAAGAAAGTGGGACATGGTTGGTGCATTCCCACCTCAACCAAGAGCACTGTCATATTGCTACTAGAGATACCTTCAAAAGATACCAAGTATCTCTCAAAGAGAAGGACATGATACATGTTTCAAAACAAGGTGGTACTACTATGAGGGATCCGTGAGTAACAAACTCCTCTGAGGGGCTTGCCTCTTCCAGAAAAAAGCCATAATATGGCTGTATGAGTCATACTTGTCGACCAGTGAGACATATCCTGTTAGTTTCAAGGAATATAAACAGGTTTTACTAAGCATATTTTGCCTTTTAAATCAATGATAACATATGTTAGCTTTTCACCGAGTCTGTAAGAAAAGGTTAAAGGGAGGAGGGGGGGGGGGGGCAAATTAAACTATCAGACTTGTCAAATAATGGTTGTCCAATACAACTTCATGCTGTGTGTCTATCAAAAGAGGTAGCGGTATATGCAGTTAAAAATTATTAGAACCACTTTCAATGCTCATATAGAGTTGTGAAATCAAATCTGGTTAAAAAGAAACAGTTCATGAGGATGCTATACAGTAACCCATAATGGATGCCTTTCTGCTTGTAACCTCCTCCCAACCACAACTAGAAGTTCGGACTTCATTTCAGCTACATATTTTCTCTAGAAACTGCTACCAAAAACTTTTTTAATTTCTCAGTCTTTATTAAAGTTTTCTATGAAATTAGTCAGTAAACAGAGAACACAATAAAGTAGCATGTACTTATCATCATTATTCTAATGCGCTGCTAATACAGGGCCTCATTCAATTTCAGACATGTAAATTGTGGAATTGCGTATTTTCAGCTGCAGGAGCTTTTTTTCAGTAATGTTACACATGAATTGCCTTCAATCGTAATGTCAAGTTTCTCACTTGAAATATGTAAATCCATGGCTTGTCAGTAAAATGCAAGGTGTAGAATTATGTAATTACACCAACCCCTGCATTTTACTTACATTCTTGATGAGACACAGTCCTAGGAACCATGAGAATTTTTGAAAATAATGATATTGTATATATAAGTAAAATAAGTAAGAATCAGCACCTGCAATGTATGAGTAAGCATTTTGCGATCAAATAAGTAAAGTGTGCCCATAGGGTTAGCACTTTAATAGACAATGCATTAGAGCATTTGTTGTAGTCCATGTGGGTTTTGTGATATGTATTAACCTCTTGGGTACTAAGTTCTATGTTACCCTGGATATTGTATAATGACACAAACATATTAATGAAAATATAATTACATTTTTTTTAAATAGCACATGTGTGTCTTTGGGACTGTTAAGCATTACATTCTACTTACATGCTTTTTTAGTACTGTCATGTCTATTTAACTGCTTTTGGAGGTCTCAGAAAGGCTTGTAAAACCACTTGCATCTATCCTTCAGTGCACGTAAATATTTTTGCTTTTATTACGAGTTATGCATATTTTGCGAGTGCTCAGTAAAGTTCCATTTGAATAGAGAGTAAGTGAAAATCTTTGAACAAGTAACCTGTAATATTACAGATGTCAGAAAATCAATGGAAAAGCATCCCATGATTTACAAGTCTGGCTTGTTCTACCAAATTACAGGTAGCTCATTCACAGTCATGAAAAAAGGATCAATTAAATAGCTAGGTGATGTTACTGACCACTTTTTAGTTTTGTACATTTAGGAATTAGGGAATTGAATAGGGCCCACAGTTAGTAATAATTAAGGCAAAGTTGGATAGCAGCTTCACATTAACTTTATAAAAAAAACTTCTTAGTGAATACAGTGATGCCTATTACACACAACACTGCCCTAACACAACTCTTATGCAGGCCCAAGATGGGAAGAGAAGTTACAAGGACACATAACTTAGTGAATAATGAGTAAGGCGCAAGGGGACGCAGATTATGTTCATGCTGAATCATGGTTCTTCATGGCTCAGCAGAGCGTAGTGAATCAAGCCCACTCTCTGTATGAAAGCCTTCTTGATCCGAAAATCTCTCATGCATCCTTTTTAAAAAAGAATTGGTGCTAAAACTTCACAGCTCAAACTTATATATTTAGATTCAGCTGGGGATAGTTTCAGTATGGAAAACCTGGGTAATTCCCATAGCTCAAGGAGGAACATAAACTGTTTTTTTTTACTATTAATATAAAGGTTTCAGTTTTGATAGCAGTCATCTTGATAACAGAGGATGTCCGGTTTTCAACTATATTTTGCTTAAGTGGTCTATTTTTATCGTTGACACCCAATAAAAAGTTTATTTTAAATGCAAATTCCTCTTAGTCTGAGTTGTTATGATTTTTATGATTTATTTTAATGAATATTGGAGTAGCTGTTCATGTATCTATAAAAATGACATCAAATACTTAACAGGTAGTCATTTGAGCTTCTGTGCAAATGTATCGCTCATCATAAATATTGTCCTTCCTTGGCAAGAGTGGTATTCACACCCATTCATGGTATTAACACATTGTGGGTAATGTATTCCTATTCCACTGCAGTACAACAAAACACAACTGAGTAAAAACGAATTATTAATCTAAAATTAAGCAAAAGTGAAATTTGTTACTAGTATACATATATAAAGTAACATTTAGCTAGCAGTAAAAACATAAACAGTTTTCTACTATACATTTTTCTTTAATTTATTTTTTTTGGTGAGGGAAAGGACACTTTTATCTGAAAGACCATAATTCCTTATTGATCAAATAGCATATTGCCGGGACAAGGAGAATTTGATATAATTATTTTATTTACAGCCCAAATAATTGCTAACCAAACATAGCAGATAGATATAGATACATGTATCCAGTCTACATCCATAACCAGAATTCATATTTTCTCCAGGTACACATAAGCATATTTTAGCATAAGGGCAGTTCACATGGTGCAGAACTAAAGATTACATAGTGTAGGCGACACAGGAATGGGACACATTTAACTGATAGCTTATTTAAAGATGTAGAATCTTCATCAACAATTTATAGTAAATTAAATAATATAGTGGATGTCTTATAATAAAGGGGCTGAAGGTTCTGATTCAGGTCAAGGTCTGCCTAATGGCTGCACCTGCCCTAAATAATGATGTGACTTTTGTGATTTTAGAACTATGTAAAACACCTTGGATATAGGCACTATATACAGATGTGAATAAATAAATACAATTATGGAAGTTATAGAGCAGGATTGTAGTTAGTTCATAGGTACATACTTAGTATCCACTTCCTTTTTGTCCCTGACAAAAATGTTCTTGCGTCGTGAAATACGGTAGGGCTACCCCTTTTCTGTCCCTGCCGCTGCTGTTTTGAATTATTTTTCCATAAATATATTTTTTTTTTTACTTAGCCCCTAACCTCATTTAAAGTTTTGTGCCACAATGTATTAAACTCGTTGTCATAGTTAGTATTTTACATATAACACAACCCCAACCTTGTTGGCAAAGGAAATGGAAATGTCTCACCTCCATAGCAGGATTAATTAATATAGTCCTATGATGCAGCAGATTGCGTGGTATAGCATGTAAACTATCTCATTTTTATGAGGAGTTTCAGAGGTCCATCTAAATGTGAATATGCACAATTACACATGGATTATTTACCATGCAAGTATAGGCACTCTGAAATGCTTCTTTTGTCAGTGGTATGCAGTACTAGGGAATTTCAAGGACAAGTCCAAACTCACAAGCTACTTCCTTTTACTAATCCCTCTGTGTGTTATCACCTTGTATTAGGTGGGATGGCCCGTCCCTCATAAATACTTTCTTGTTTTCTACCAAAATTCTCTTACGCAAATAAGCCTATTGATGTCAGCATGAGTACAATACCAAGTTTGTTAAACCTGGCAGACAAGAAAAATGTCAGAAAAAGGCATTTAGGGCCTACATTTGTATAATATTTGATGTATTTCAGGGAACTAAGTTTATTGACAAAAAAAGTTGGATGGATTATTGTAGCAAGCTAACTTGCAGGTTATAAAATTAAGGCTGTCATTAAATCACTCACCTATATAAATACACATATTTTTATCTGACCTTTATAGAGAAAACTATTTCCAGAAAACTTTAGAGCACATATTCCATTATTTTATGTAAGTTGAAGTGAAATTTATGATCAATAACAGAATACACGTTTAATAAGTATAAAAAAACACAATTCATCAATATATAAAATATGTCACTATCTCACACAAGGCACAACTAACATCCTAATACACTCTCTCATCATATCTTGCCTTGACTACTGCAACTCTCTCCTTGCTGGCCTCCCCATCACCTGTCTTTCTCCACTCCAATCTATAATGAATGCCTCTGCTAGACTCATACACCAAACTCATCGCTCAGTGTCTGCAGCACCTCTCTGTCAGTCACTCCACTGGTTGCCCATAGTCTCCAGAATAAAATTTAAAATCATGACCCTAGCCTATAATGCCCTCAACCATAATGCACCCTCTTATAGTTCTGCTCTCATCTCTAAGTACACTCCCAACGGCCCTCCCTGCACTGCTAACGACCTTTTCCTTTCATCCTCTCTTATCACCACCTCTCACCCATCTTCAGGACTTTTCTCATGCTGCCCCTATTCTTTGGAACTCCTTGCCTCGCTCCACTAGACTATCCTCCTACCTCAAATCGTTCAAACACTCACTTAAAACTCATCTGATTACAGAAGCTTATCACCTTCAGCCCTAATATACACACTGCATCTATTATCCTTCTTTACCCCTCCTATACCCTTTAGATAGAAAGTCTGTGAGTTTTCAATCTTTAGTGAAAGCTCTGTGTACACTTGATTTTTAAGCACAAAGACAGGACCCTCCATTCTTTCTTTTTTTCTTTCTTCATTGCGGTAATATTGTTTTGATTCAAACTTACCCCTGTATAGCTCAACAGAATATGTTGTCATGTTACAAATAAAGGAAATAATAATAGTAATAATAATAATAATAATAAATAGATAGATATATAGATAGATATTATACTATAATATTTAATATTATTATAAATTAGATCCTGTCTTTTGCATATAACAGCTCCCAGTAAGTGTTCATGTACAAGAACAGAGATGGTTGTTAAGATGCTTAAGGCATTTGGTTGTCATTTTATATTTCATTCACTTATTCATTCTATTTTCTTTTATCATTCTACCTTTCTTCACATTGAAAAAATGTACTGTCACATTTGACGGACTGTTTTAGTTGTCAGGATTAAACACAAAATCACTGAAAGTTTAAAAATTTAAAATGAACCAAGAAACAGTGTTTGAAATTATGAAATTGCCAGACCTATAATAGTTATACGCACATCTTTCTTTGCTAGAGCCGCTGCATTTTTTATAATTCCCCGTCTTTTGAATATCATTATTACATTACTTTTTTCTGCACTGTTTAATAAATACATATTATCATGACTGCTTTAAAATGAAAATGGCTTTATTAGACCACTGTATTCTCATATGTATAGCATGGGTCTGTTTTCTGGGGGCAGCAGTGTGCCTGAATATGCAATGAAGTACATTGAAATATATTTGTATATGCACAGGAATGTCTATATACAGTGATATTTCTGTCTGTTAGTGTGCTTGACACTTTCTGCCGTACCATATATATACATAAGCACACATTAATTTATAATTTGAAATAGAGAAATCAAAAGGAGTGGCGGCAAGTGGGGTTGGGGGCACAAATCTGAATGGCCTAGAGAAGCATAAAACCTAAATACTACTATGATATTCAGAAATACTTCCCAAATTTGCCTCTTTTGGAGGGACAGTCCTTCTTTTCATTGGAAGTCATGTAGTCCCTATAAGCCTTTCAAGTGACCATTTTTAAGGAAAGTCCCACAATTAAAGGTAACGTTACATTACAAGTAAAGTTAAATTACAAGTAACGTTCATATGTTTGTTTCCTGGGTGGATATTAAAAACAGTATGCAGGTTAAAATCAATAAAAGTTGTTTGTTTTTTCTTAGATATTAGTTTTTCCCTCAAGCAGAGCTGCTTATCTTGCTCTAAAATATGCCTGCAGAAGACTCCCAGCCTGTATCTCCACAGTCTCCATAGCAACGCTAAGGAATAGTACCCACCAAAGTGAACACACTGCACTAGCCGTATCATCCTCCCATATCCCTATCAATATAAACATCTTCCAGTAAAAGGTAAGGGGTTAAATAATAATAAAAACTAATGCAGGGGATTTATGACGCTTCCGCCTATGACTCACTAACCCCTATGAGCAAGGTGTCCCTGAGATCCCCCCTCAATGCCCACCACTCCTTATGATCCCGGGTCCCCTGGGATTCCCCCATCTAAAGTATAGCCAGGGGGATCCCTATGGACAAGATGACACCTAATATTAACCCCTAAAGGACAAATCACTATAACTTTAACTGCAAAAACAATACTATATCTTTAACCATGAAATGATATTGATTGTAAGTTGAAATGCTCCATCCACGACAAGGTCATCTCTATATCACACACAAAAAAAAGATAATTAATCAGCGTGCTTTTTTAAACACTTCAGATGCATACTCTGTTCATGGTGTTATTTTCTGTCACAAGTTCAAGGCAGCCATCTTGGACAGTTAAAGGGACAAGGAAATACTTGTTTTTCTTCAATGTATTAGAAAGAAAGTAAAAGATAATGTGTCGCAGTGTGTTTTATTTTTTCAAATAAATGAGATCTACGGACCTGCACACGCTTTCCCTGTTACATTCAATGAAGTTTAAACAGGTTTTACTAAATATTTTTCAGGCAAAATTTTTTTCCATGTTCTATGGTCCTTTGCAATTACTAAAACCACAACTTTCAGCAGCTCATTCAAGCAATAATCAGTGAAAAAAGATTTGATCAGTAATTCTATAACTCTGTATTGAAACCTACTCCAGGAAGTGCCAATATATTCTGCTGATTGTACAGTTTCATGTTCTTAAGTATAAACTTAAAAAACATTACATTTGCTACAACATGTATAGTAATTATAACTTGTTGAACAAGGAAATGATGAAATATTTCTCTTAGTAAATCAATATACATGCATAAATATATAGAGAGAAAGTGAGAGCTAAAGGACCATGGTAGTTCAAGAAACAAACTAACAAAATCAGCAGTTTTGGAAGATTCTGTTTATGAGTACAGGAATCCATTTTGTGTTTTGTTACATCATATCCTGAGAGCTGGATTATGTGTGTATTGTAATTATCAGAGGAGGGAACAGGTAGAAGTCCCAAGTCTGTGTCTGATGACAGGATAAGAGTGAAATTGACACCACATGCCTTCCCATCACTGGCGGGAGGTTGCATCAAACGTAGCTCTCAGAAATGTGAATGCACTCCTTACACACAGAACCTCCACCAATGTGTCATGCAAAGGTATCAATGCTTATTTATTTCTAATTACAAACTAGCTGCATGACTTGACCCTGGCAAGCTCCATTGGGCGTTTAGATAAATAAACACACTGACCAAGTGTTTCTTGGGAAAATTACGGGCCACAGCTTTATTAAAGCAACCATAAACCAATAACCAATTAACATAATTAACATTGTTACATCACAGTTCAAATAAACATTCCGGAGGAGGAGCCCGGCCCGGTCAGTAACCTCACGCCGTGGGCCTGCGCCCAGAGCCTCCCAGTGCTTTACTAAGCATGCCCATAAGGGAGGGCAACGCTCACTTAAACCCGTGGGCTGTGTGCCTCACCTCCCACCAACCAAAGTTATTTCTACTTGCATCCTAACCTAGAAATCCCAAAATCCTTACCTTTCAACTCTTTCCCCCCTTTTTTTCCTTAACTTAAGCTCCCTGAACTTAGCTCAACTAACCTCACCCCTTAGACTATACCTTATTAGTATATCTAAAACTTTTATTTTTTTTAATAACCACGAACTAAAGGGGAGGGAGGGAATCAGCTCAATGGCCGGCACAGGGGGAGGAGGAAGAAAACGGGTTGAAGTCCCTCCTCCACCTTCAGCCAATCAGAAGTGCCCAGGCTCCGCCGGGTCACGCAGCGCTGCGTCAGACCCGGCATGCTTGGGGCTGCATCTGCACCGGCCAATTCCTTCCTAATTATGCTTAGTCAGACTCAAATATTTTAAACATATAGATTTTTGTTGTATATTGGTCCTTTAAAGACATTTTCTTATGCCTACTTTAGTTTGACAAAATTCCCCTAGTGCACACAAAAAAGCAGGAACTAGTGTTATTTGCAAATAATCTTATTTTTTTATTTTTTTATTGCAGCAGAAGATGAAATACAAATGTAACTGCCATACACAACTATGAGTGCACGCTATTATTTGTATAAGTAGGCCTAGATCTAGGGAAGGGGTGAGCAAGTTCGGTCCTGGAGGGCAACACACATGCCTGGGTTTGATGATATCCCTGTTGTCAATAATTTCTTCAGCCATCCTGATTGATTCACTTGTGCACAGAAAGGATATGTTCAAATACAGGCTTGTGTGTGGCCCTCCAGGACCGAACTAGCCCACTGCTGGTCTAGGGAGATATTTATTGTGGCAACATGACAAGGGAAAGTGTGGGGTAAATGTTGACCACACTAAATAACCTTGATGCAAGATTAGTCCTATGATATTAACCATCAGCCTTATTAAATTGCGATTCGGTAAATTTAAAAGGGCTCTATATAAGCACAGAGCATATATATTTTTTACAGAAGTTTTTAGTTAGTGACCTTCTACCCAAAAGCAAGGTCTTCACTAACTAAACACTTCTATAAAAAAAATATGCTATGTGCTTAAATAGAGCCCTTTTAGATTTACTGAATCACAATTTAATAAGGCTGCATGTGTGTAATTGTGTAGTTGAATTGGAGAGGATGAGTAACAAGCTGTGAATTCATGGAATTTATCAGTAGGCACACAGCATTAAATGGGCCAACACCCTAAATACATTTCTGTGTATCACTTTCTTGGTTCACTCCCTTGGTTCACCCTTGACTCTAATGTCTTTTTCTACTTTTCTTCGTTACACATTCATCCTTCTCTGTCTCTCTAATTTTGTATTCTAATTGTGAGATGAAAATGAAAGAGCATACTGTAAATTCTCCAATCACAACCCTACACTGGCTGCTTATAAAATGGCGGCACATTTCTGAGTAAACGAGAGCACAAAATGTGACCCTGCATTTAGCTCACGTTGCAGACTAGATATAACAACAGATACAGTGGCGTAAATAATGCTATAGTAGATGATCTAGATACTGTAAGTTCCAAGTCTTAACATGAGTATACACTGAGAGACAAACAACTAATCACAGCAAAACAGCAAGGAAATAGAAGTGGTACAAATTATAAAATTAATCATTGCAAAAAATACAATACAATAGGAGTTGTTACAAACAACACATATCAATAATGATATATTTGTTGCAAAATGCAAATGTATAGCTGATGGTTCAAAATCAAGCATTTCAGCTTTTGTTGTAACCAGCTGCTTTTCAAAATAAATATACTTCTGTCATAAAAATGCACAAGTACACAGAGATTGTTTTATTTCACTTTTAATTTTTTTTGTATATATTTATACACTTTATTCACCTAAATATATATTAACACATATCACTTCACTATTTCTAGCAGTGTTGTTTGTTTTTGGATATTGATCCATAATTTATGCCCTTCAGTGATCAGGTTTTTAATTTGATCTATTTATACTCACAGTCTTATTAAATTACGATTTAACCAATTGAATAGGGCTCTATATAAGCACAGATCATATTTTTTACAGAAGCTTTCAGTTAGTGAACTTCTATCCAAAAGCAAGGTCTTCACTAACTAAAAACTTCTGTAAAAAATATGCTCTGTGCTTATATAGAGCCCTTATCAACTGGCCAAATCACAATTTAATAAGGCTGATAATCTACGTTATTTAATAATAGTTATGTTTTAACATTTTAAAAATATAATTTAATATAGGTGTCTCACATATAAGGGATCTTTCTCTTGTTTTTGCTGTATTGCAGTATAAAGTAATACACTTTGTGTGGGAATAACCATCAATAATAAGAGGCAAGATTTTGAAAATAGGGACCTTTTCTTCTTCAGGTTGGAGCAATACTGAACTATTTGGTGAAATATATCATTTAAACTTTTTGTACAAAGTAAAAGAACACGGAATGAGGTTGCACAGATCATGGAGAAGACATGAATACAGAGAAATAAAAGAATAAAATATAGAAGAGTGTTGTAATACAAAAATTAAACCCATCTTATTTGATGCACTATAAATAAAATATAAATAAATGACATAACATAAATTGCTGATTTATGTAAATGCGCAATATACTAATGTAAATAAAACATACATATTTTCTACTTCTTGATATTCATTTTCTACTGATTCATCAGTGGGGAAATAAGTAAAAAATATTTGAATACAGAGTCTCTCCAAAGACAGAAGAAGATCAGAGATGCAGGAAAGTGTCCTCCTCGCGTCCCTCCCCCAACGTCTACTGAAATCTCCTGAGGCTTCAACTCCATTTACCTGGTAGCAGTTATACAGATTTATTGGAATGAGTGTTTCTGTTACTGAATCACCCCCTCCCTCTTTCCTTGTCTCTGTAGATAGTTTCCATTTTCTATGCTGAAGCATTGTTGGCACATTATTAGCTTTTTTGCTGACCTGCATAGATTGAGTTATTGGCCCTATCAGTATGAGGAAAAAAGGGAGGTGGAACAAAAGGTTAAAGCCGTACTCTATATGTGTACGTACATACATAAAGGATTTCCTCAGTATGAGTGGTCCCATGGTGTACCAGCAGAATTGTAGTATCAAGGATCAAGGGCTGATAGAACAGACAATGAGCCAGGGACTGCAAGTAATGGAGATAAATCAGCAGTGCGGATGCTCACATTAAAGGGAGTCTGCTATCAACAAAACAACATTCAAGACCATTCCTTAACCTCCTCCGTGAATTAGTACATAAATCAGTACTTGCATTGATTGGTTTCAATCTTTCAACTTTTTGTACAAAATAATAATTTAGAAAATTCTCTAAGAAACATATTTTAATATGCAGCCCCTGAGTCACTAAAATGGTCACATGACCGTTTGTTCTACATGTAGCTTAAATGGTGACATCTTTGTTGTAGAGATTTGACGTGGACTAATTGGTAATTATGTTATAGGTAATGAGGATATGTGTTTTGGAGTACATGAGAGAGTGATTTGCTAGTTGTGAAGAGATAATATAGACTATTAATATAGAGTATTGTTGAATGAAGAAGTGATCTTCTCTAGGGAACAGACTAGGGGGAAGTATCACACCCCCGGGCTACCTATTACCCACCACGGATTAGAATTGCTATCCTTTAAAGATGCTGCCACTTCTAGATCAATATCTTGTTGTGTGAGCTATATCATTTTGGGTCACCCAAGATCGACAGGGCATAGCAGAGAGGACAGACAAATTGCAATCCACTGGAGATGGAAGAGGCAACCCACTCCAGTATTTTTGCCAAGATAACCTTACGGATAAGGACAACCAGACATGGTGACCTGTGGTCCATTGGGTCACAGAAAGTTGGACACAACTGAAAGACAGAACAACAAGAGGCTGCAGTGAAAGAACATGGGAAAAATTGTAGCCCTTTACACCTGATTGTGGCCTATGCAGCGATTAATCTATCCAAATTCATTTCCCCTGTGTTTACAAAAAGCTTGGGGAGGGGAGGTATAACGCGTCTCCTTCTAGTTTGTGAGATGCAAAGTTTAAAAGTATTTTTGAATTAAATTGTCATGCTTGCATTATATTACAAATAATTAATATGCAGATCCTTGATGAGGGTGGGACAGGGGATCTAACATGACCTTAGGGGGAATTGTTTTTGCTATCAAAAACAATCAGGCTGTAATCCTAATTAGCACATCAGAGCAACTAATTAGTGTTTGGAAGCTGCTCATTTGCATATGAATACAACAGAAACAATGCTGATATTCACTTTAAAACTAAATGGATAGTACAATGTAGAGCTAGTGTTTCATGCTGTTTAAGATAAGCTTTATTTTGGGGTGACAGAGTCCTTTAAACATTTAAAGGTAGGACCACTGTAGTGGCATTTTAAAGAAAATCCAGTACACATTATTGTAGCTTTTTCTAAACTAGTGTGAATATCAATCATCTGTACTATAAGTCATTATAAATCTTGGCGTTACTTTTCCTCTTGAAGGAGTAAGATGCATGTATTACATTTATACCGCTCAGTATAATATCCATTTGGCTTTGCTCTTTTTTATTTGCAATCTAAAGAAAAATATGGTATTGCCAAAACAACACACAATGAACAATTTTTTTTTTGTTTAAACACTGACTGTAAATTGACTATGAAACACATAATCTTAACATTATTTTTTTTTTTTGAGGCA
The DNA here is from genome assembly GCA_027410445.1 of Discoglossus pictus. NCBI lineage: Eukaryota > Metazoa > Chordata > Amphibia > Anura > Alytidae > Discoglossus > Discoglossus pictus. The sequence continues at coordinate 240,370,600 of CM050163.1, forward strand.
AATCTTACCTCCCTATTTATGTCCTGATTTTTCCCAACCTTTTTCCTTTGCTCTTTTTTGTCTGCCGCATGTCCATCGTTGTTGTTCCTGCTCCTTCTTTTTCTCTATCCAAATTTCCATCTCCCTTTTGTTCTTGACCCTTCCTCTTCCCCACTTTTCTCCATGTCTGATAAGAATCTGTGGTGGTTGTGTGTGTTTTTATTTTTTTTTACTGATCCCTTTCCGTGCTACAGATATGTAAGTAAATGATTCCCTGACACTTCCGTGTACAAACAGGACTGTTGGCTAGTTTTACCAAAGTTTTATAGATGCCTCTGTTTTATATTAAAGATAAATGGTAAATATATAAAATATAGGAAATAGTAATATTTATTAATTTAGAAAAATAAATCCCAAATAATGCATTTCGTTTTAATAGTAACAGTATTCCATGACCTAAGCATAAGTGACACAGGTCCGATTAAGCATAACCACCACTCTTTACCCCAAGAATGACACAGGAAACCAGTATGGGGATAAACCAGGCCACAGCTTTATTAATAACATACATGTTAACCAGAGGTAGCTGCACCAGAGGACTAAAGGAACCCCGTGCCCAAGGGCCCTCTGGCAACAACCACTCACCAGAACCTAAACCAGCTAATGTTTTTTTTTTTCTTACTAGGTCCTACCTTACTATTATTCAGAGAGCCATTTATGAGACAAGTAAAGTGCTCCTTTAACCTCCGAAACATGACATAATTTCAAATGACCTGGCCAATGACAACTAATATAGGGACCTCAATATGGCTTTAACTAATTGACCTAAAATCATTGTTGTGAAATTCCTCTGGGGGATGATGCTATTTATGGGTCAGCTGTCTGTTGAATTCATGGAGACATTTTTTTTTAGTTAAGGTAAAAAACCTATTCCATTTTCATGGTTGAGTTTGAGAGTGTTCAGTCACCTTGGATCCCATATAATGAAAATTGATTTAATATATTTTTATACCCACTGTATAACTGAAAGTATGTAGTCTTATATATGTATGTATGTGTTTGATGTCTGAAAATTTGTGGATCACCTTATAATCATTTTCCTCGTGACTCTTCCTTTTCCCCTAGGATACAGATTATAGTCAGAGTTATTTTATAATTGGGCACCTATAAATAATTGTAAATAATGAATATTTATTGTAAATAATTGAAAAATCTAGCATTTATTTTGTTCCTGTGTTAGATATTTTGTTCACATTTTCAAAATATTCTATTTGATGGAAAAAATGGATATAAATGCGCCTGCAAAATTTTTAAATATTTAATTTATATATACACATGCATAAAGGATCATTGCACCCCAAACTGTTAAGTATCCTCTTTTAAAGAACTACAATTGAAAATATGCAAAATGTATTTAGAATGTAAAAAATTAAAACAGTATCTAACATATTACTTTAACTAATTATTTGCCCATAATAAATTACAGTATAATATGTCATGTGTGTCTCTTCTCCCCCCTCTCCCTCCCCTGTGTCTCTTCCCCCTCACTACCCTGTCTCTCCACCCCTCTCCTGTGTCTCTTCCCCCTCTCCCTCCCCTGTGTCTTTTCCCTCCTCTCCCTCCCTGTGTCTCTTTCCCCGTGTCTCTTCCCCCTCTCCCTCCCTGTGTCTCTTTCCCCCCGATCTCTTCCACCCTCTCCTTCCCCTGTGTCACTTCCCCCCCACTCCCTCCCCCTTGTCTTTTCCCCCTATCTCCCCCCCCCCTCTCCCTCCCCTGTGTCACTTCCCTCCCTCCCCTATGTGTCTCTTCCCCCCTCTACCTCCTCTGGATCTCTTCCCCTGTGTCTCTTTCCCACCACTGTGTGTCTTCCCCGTATCTCTTTCCCCCCAGCCCCTCCCCCCTCCCTCCCCTCGCTAGGCGCAGATTCTCTCTCTCTCCTTCCCTCCTTCTGTGTCCTCTCTCTCTTCTCCCCTCTCCTTCTCTCTGCGAGCCTCGCAATGAGAGCCTTCGGTGCTATGCGCAAGCTCACGTCTTTCAGTGCTGACTGCGGGTCTCACAAAGAGCGCCTTTGAGAGCCTTCACATGCGCAACACAACTTTCTGAGCGTTACACACTCGCAGTACAGAAACTATATTAGTGATATGCAGTCATACTACTGTGGATTCTACCATTTTACCTTCTATTGATCTCTTTTGTGAGGTGGGAGGAAGCTTTAAAAATGCAGGAAATGTATATCACTACAATGAGAATGTGGCATATACAGAATGTAAGTGCATTAACTAGATCTAATGGAAGCTCATTAGTTTACAAGGTCACAGCCTGATGAGAAGCTGCAAGAAGCAGGCTTAGTAAAGAAAATTTAAGCCTACAGTAGACAATAATTGTGAATGTAAAAGCTGTATTTATCTTTGCATTTTCTAAAACATTTGTCCATTACTAGGTGTGGTTTTCAAAAGCCCATACAGAATAAATATGATCACATTAATAATTTATATAGACATATGTATGCCTAATGATTAATAATCTTCTCTTTCCCCCTATCTCTTCCCCCATGTTCCTCTCCTGTGTCACGTCCCTCCTTCCCTCCCCTGTGTTTTTTTTTTTAAGCACTGTATATTTTTATTAATTGGACCAATAATCAGTACAAATAATGAAATAACTTAATAACATGCATAAACAAGTAGTACAGGTATGTCTCTAGATACCAGATTATATTGCTTATAAATACACAGGCTATTCTATAAAATCCTATAAAATCATTTGTCATTAAGCCACCAGGCAATATTTAGATGGTTCACCAAACGTGGGAAGCTTTGTTTCAGAGTTTTGCTATTTGTTTAATTAATCCTATTTTTTTATGATGTGTTTGATTATATTTTTGAATTATAAATATTTCACTAAAAGGTAAGTTTTTTTTCTCCAATATTTAATCAACCTCAGTTCTTACGATATAACGTATTTAATCTAATAACATTACATCAAGAAGCCACTGTAGTGCATTTACAAGTAAATATTGTATGTTTGTTTGCTGGATGTAGATCATTAAAAACGGTAAACAGTTTAAAACAAATAAAAGTTAAAATGTTCTTACATTTGAATATGTCAGTTTTACCCTCAAGCAGAGCTACCTATCTCCTCCTACCGGTGTATATCAGGGGAGTGGCAAACTCTGCCTGGGGGCTGGACTATAATGGAGCTTGGAAGCAGGCTGGGCTATGATGACATAATTAGCCCCACCTCACTGCCTACGCATAGGTAACAGCTCTATTGTAACATATTTTCAGCTGCCCCATTGCCCCCACCGGTGACAGTATATGGGTTATCATAGCCCCAACCCTTTACCTAGCATGCTCAATCTGAGCTACAGTCTTAATGGTCAGCATTTTATAGATCTCAGTAAGAGATGTCAACGCCCCGTCATAGACACCGGTTGGTGGGCATAAGCAGCAGGTAGGTGGGGATGAGCAGCTCTGCTTGTGGGAAAACTGACTAGTTTATATTTATTTTAAACTGCATATTGTTTTATCATAATCTGTGCCCAACAAACAAACATACAAGCCTTACAAGTAAATACATGACAATAACCCTTTAATCTTTGTATAATCCTGCATATCCTATATTTCTGAATTCCTTGCTATGCTGGATAATATGTGCATCCCTGTTCCAATTAATTACACAAGATATAGACCTTTAAGCCTTTTTAATGCTACTGATGGGTTGAATATAATAATCCATCACTTTAATCTTGAGATCATCTGTTTTACCACCCGTAGCCAGGTTATCAGTGTATGATCATTCCCTTTACACACAGCCGGAATTAATACTAAAAAACACAATACTCAGCGTGCAAGAAAAACACAGCACACTATTAATAATCATCATCATGTCAACTTCTAGTGGGACTGTAATAACAATGTAAATAATAAAATCTCTTTAGGTGACAGCAACATCTATTTCAACTTGCATAATGTAAACCAATATAATAAGTATAACAGGATGACTGAGGCAGAGATGCAATTTCAACCATTTCTGGTATGTACATGATGTAGTGTAGTGACTGCATCATGCATCTTCTTTCAGTAACAAGGGCATTAAAGGATCACTGTAGCGCTTGTACAAGTACAGCTCATATGTTTGTTTGTTAGGCAGAGACTATTAAAAACAGTATAATATATAAACTAAATATAAGTAAACTTGTTTTAGTGTCTGCTTTGCCTTATATGGGGGTGTGGCCATGGCCAGATTACCAATTAGGCCAATTAGGCAGCCGCCTAGGGGCGCTTCCCTGTGAGGGAGAAAAATGGTTCCTGGCTTAAAAAAATTAAATGATGCAGTTCATAGACTAGCTACCAGGGGGTAAACACGTAGAACAAGAAAGTTACAACAAGAAGGAACTTACATGCACAGACAAGGCACAAATTAGTCTGTGCATAACTTGGTTACTCACTCACAGGGACTCCTCAACTTAACTGCCTAAGGGCTCCAAAAAGGTAGATCCGGCCCATGGATGTTAGAAGCAGCTGCGTCTATGATATTATTGACGTACCCAACTTTATTGTAAGATCCTTGCAGCTGCCTCATTGGCTCTGCCCAGTGACGTCAATGGGATAATGTGAAAACATAGGTAAAAATGTACTAAGCTATTTAAATGGGTCTATGTAGGCTGTGATGCATCATAAACATGCATGTTAGCCTTTCAATGTATTCACTAACTCCTCATCACAAGTCATCACAATAGTGGTGTTTTATAGAGAAATTAAGGGTGTGTTGTATGTAAAACCTTAGCCATGATCACCATCGCTAATGAACTAAAGCATTTCTCTGTTATTGGCCAACCACGATGCAGCTATCTAACATCAGAACTTGTAGCCTTGTAAAGTGCCTATTCTCATAAATACAAGTAAATATATAATGTTATTTGTTGCAAGATACTCAAAAAAAGTTCTTATTAAATGTATTATTAAATTATACTTGTTATAAGCTGCATGATTCCTATTTTAATAGAAGGCTTTTATTAAAATATTAAAATAGGAATCATGCAGCTTATAGCAAGTATACTTTAATAATAAACATGTTAAGAACTTTTTTACTGCACATAGCAAATACAGTATAATTAAATAATAAATGTATTCATAATTTGCATCTGCACAGTCACAATTACTGCTTTTTGACAATTGTGAGAATCACAGCACATTCACAATTACACTTACTTCAAACGCTATGTAAGGAAGTGGGTGAATATTTAGTGAGAGCATTATAGGTTCCATTTTAATAATTAATAGGGATAGTGATGAAGAGAGAGGCAGCATAAGAAAACATGAGCTAGATGTAATTAGGCAATTATTATTATTACAATTAATTTAAAATCATTAAAAAAGCAACATTCAACATTAAACTTTAGGTACTAGCTGCTGCTGGTATCCATCCAATATAAGGTAAACAGGCAACTGCTAAAATGTCAGACACAAAGTTTACAAACACAGTGATGTCAACTGGCTATAGGCTTGTTGTTAGAGGTTTCTCTTGGCAATACTATTTTGCTGTTGAGTTAGCCTATCAATGTTTGTTTAGTCTCATCTAATTATTCTTAAAACCCTTTAGACCTGTCTTTCAGCCAATCCTCCAACCTTCCCTTTAATTTCCTTATCAGGATGGAGACAACACTCAATTGGAGACTGATACCTTAATCTTTAAAAAAAATGAATTTAATACTACATTTTGCTATTGTAAATCATAAAATAGAATTTTATTAATGACTTTAAAAAAACTATCTCCTCTTGCTAGGGCATTACAGATGTGCTCTATAAATTGGTTTCCAGTACACCTTCGCCATGACATCAAAAGTAAATGAAGGCAAAAGAATGGCTTGTGAGATCCATGCAGCTTTATGCTAATATTGCTTTGGAAGCCTTTAATAATGTTTGTTTTAAGCAAATTCAATAGAGGTCATACAAATACCTTATTGTCTTCTATTCCATAAACATCCAGTGTACAAATCCGATTATCAGTGCTTAGCCAACTCATCATTGTAATAATTGACTAATTAACTGCTTTGCTGTTTGCACTCAGCTGTTTCACTTTTAAATATCTCACCTTGCTCTTTGAAAACTCTTTTCCAGCCTATTAAAAGTAGGTTCTCATTTACCTAAAGTCATTCATGTATGTGATACATTATTAATCGTATCCATCACAAAATCGTTTGTTAAATCATTTCTACATTAAAACAATAAACTCCGCCAACAAATGTGGGTTCTCAGCGTTTTGTCAGTAGATTAGTTCAAATTATGGATACTATATATATATATATATATATATATATATATATATATATATATATATATGTTAGAGTAAAATAAAGTTCTCATTAAAATATTTTTGCAAGACACTCACCTCGTATTAGTCTTGCAGACCACTGAAAATAAACAGTTTACCTTTACATGGCAAACCATCCTGCAATGTTTAGGGGGTTTTGTAGACAAGTTTTTTATTTTATAGAAATGTTTTTAATATTAATTGTATCTTTTTCAATGTAATTATGTTATAATATGTACACTTACTTCTAATAATGCTCTAGATTGACAGATCCTTACCTGTTGTAACCTCCCTCTTCCGTCCTACCCCCCTCATGAGAGATGCCATCTTGCGCAGACGTGATCTTAGGCCACAGCAGCAGGGAAAGTGCGTCACATTACCATTACCTCATGCTGCTAGCACGCAGACAATGCCATGCTGTGTGCCTGAGCATGATGCAGCACTGGTAGTGTGAAGCCCCTCCCCTATGGTCACAGCTGTGAAACATGGCAACCCTCATGAGGGAGAACAGGAAGACAGGGGTGGGGCTCAAGAACATGTGAACCTTGTATTCTGAGGATGTATTAGAAGTAAGTGAAGTATTGATTTTACATCATTGAGGATGATATGATTAATTAACAAAAAAATAACAAAGATTCCTAATAGATCCCATAAAAATAATTATTGGAAGTAAAAATCTAGTAACTTGTAACTATCTTAATTCTAACCTTGCTAGATGAAGATAGTGATATCGACTGCAGAGAAGGAGGCAGATATATAATGTTATCAGGACAGCAGATAAAGACTCCAATCAGTACAGTACCCCTGGGCAGATCCTGCATTTCCTCCTGGACACCTGATGTCGGGTAGAGAGCAACATATCTGCTGAAGTCTAAACTTCAAATGTAAGATTATAAGCTACATTGAACATATTTTCTTCAAATACTTAATATTTTTATTGCCATTAGAAACTAAATACAGGTATACCCAGGTTTGCGCTACCTCGCTGAGAGCTGATTCAAGAAAACCAGTCCCAATCCCTGGAAAGGGCTATATCTCACAATAGCGCTCAAAATCGAGTTGCAAACATTTAAATCCCAGCTTATTGCATTGTTCAGAGCTATGGCGATAAAATGCCCCGTTTATTGCATTTTTCGTAAAGCTTTCCTGCATTCAGGAATGCATATACCGCGCTAAATGGGGTATTCCTGTAAATCAATGAAACCATATTGTATGTTCTCTACAGTGGCCATTTAATGAAAACCTACAGGTAGGAAAATACACAAATAATGTAGTTTGGGTAAGTATACCTATTTATATGTGTAATGTTAATCATTCAGTACTGTTCTTCCTCTAGTAACCAGCAGAACATTACTGAACAAGTAGGAAACTTGTTTTAGATAGCAAAGTGAGGCTCAAATTTCTTAAAACTCACCCTCAGCAGCAATTTAAATTTGTTCAATGCATGTTAATAATAATAATAATAAGTGCAAAAGCAAACTTTTCAAGAATATAAAACAAGCAAAAAAGTACAACTATTCAGATTCCATTGTTATACTTGCTTATGTGCCTTGGTAAAAATAGCCTGTCTACTGGGTATAATAACATCTGCCACATCTGTAGGGAATATCATGCAATTACTGCTTGTTTTCCTGAGAGAAATAGTGTCTGATAATAATATATACGAAGCACCCTGTTTTTTTTTTGTTTTTTTTTATTGCAGTCAACTGTTAAAATGGTGCTAGATTTACAAAAGCTTTGAAATCCCCATTTGATTAACATTAGAATGACTGGTCACTAAATATTTTGAACAATTGAAGAACCTTTATAATTATTTTATTGTAACTGTAAATATATCATTTAAAAAATTGAACCATTATAACAATAATTTACTTTTTTATTGTTTTTTTTAATTAAAAATCAGTGCAATTTGGATAAGGATCTTACAAAAATCATAATAATATATAGTATTAATGAAAGGATCTCCAATGATTATTTTTTTAAAATACTCCAGTAAATTGTATAAAATACTGTAAATAAGTAAACGCAAGCAATAAAAAATGATTATTGAATCTAGATAGAATTCAAAACTAAAACTACAGGGAATTCTATACTGCCAATAACAATGATTTATTAACACTGACTGGATATAAAATATAAGGACTCTTAGAATAACATTTACTAAAAATGAAAAGTATGCATGAAACCTTGAAATAAACAAGCACTTAATTTTGCTAATCTACATTTTAATATTTTAACACAGCTCATGGGTAATTAAAAAATAAATAAAGAGTATTACCATTAATTATATTTCGGCTGGGGTCATAAGGGAGTATTCACTGAAGATCATAGAGGCTGCAATGCCCTTGTTTTCTATTTCCTGTGGGGGAAATTGCCCCCCTTAGCTACTGATATAGCTTAATAAATTACCCCACAGTCACCAGATGACCTTAGGAAAACAGGAAGAACAAGAAGACAACACTCTAACAGTGCTCAAGTAGATGATTATTAGTGAATAGCAGTACTTAGTCTAGGCTTCAATATAGCATTATTAATTCAGTATATTCTGTACCTGGGTGTGCTCTGACTATGACCTTCCCTTTGTCCTAGATAGAGCTTATTTAGCAGCTGCCAAACCCTTAGAACTGGATAATTTACTCTACTAGATCTCAGAGCCTGACCTGACCTTGAGACTACCTATTGTTCCCAAAAAGTGCAGTCTGTGCTGAACTTGACTTGTTTCTACTCAATCCCCAGGCCTGTGACTGGTCTTAGCTCCCAAACACAGGCTAGTTGATTCATTTCATACAACTGGCATCCTTATACAACGAATATAGGAGGCATAGAAGTATAACTTCTTATTACCTAACTTTGAAAATAGAATAAGCTTAAAGGATCATTGTAGCTCAACAAAAAAGGCAGATGTGTTTATGTACCAAACTAACAACATCAGTAGCTTACACAGCCATAAACATAAAAACATGTTTTGGGAAAATCAGTATAAGAATCTATTTTGTGTTCGCTGGATCAAGAGGGCATCTTTTTTTTTTGCTCTTGTTTAAGGGAGTGGTCGGGAAGGAGGAAACAAGGAGTGGTATGGAAGTTTTGTTAGACCCCTTCCTTCATACACCCATTGTACAGTGGGTCCTTTAAATAGAAATATTTAACTTCACATTCACACTGTTAATACAATTAACCCAAAGCATCTTAGAGAATCTTATTAAGCTGAAATTAATTACTTGCTAGCAGCTTCACATTTTTAGAAAAAGTATTTAACAGGTGCTTGTTTCTTGCTGTTAATCATTATTATTTACCCAAAACTCAAAGCACACCATGTAAGCTCATAAATATCAATGGTTATTCCTTACAGTATATGGTAGTACTCAGAGAAGTCTTATGACCCAGTTGATATTGCTATGGAGAAGAGGCAGTCTACTTATTAATATAGGCTCCTGACCCATTCACTAACAATTATTATTGATTACTTTTAAATGTACATCCTAATGCTATATAGTTATTCTTAGTACATTTTTTGAATATAAAGTTGTAATGCTCCTATGATTCCCCTACTGTGAAACCTTTATTCCAGGGCTATAAATAAGTTGTCTGTTACTTAAATACTTTTTACAAAGTGATCTAAGGACATTGAACTTGCTGAAACTGTGTCTCCTTGATCCGTCTAGTATTCTCTCTTTTTCTTCCCCTTCTCTACGCTACTTCTTTCATTTGAGTCTTTTCTTTCTTCATTATGTACATACTTAGGAACTTTCTGATCGAGCTCAACTGAGATCCAACGTATACTCAATGTCCTCGCTCCAGTTTTTATGTTGTTGTGCAGTGTCGACTGGTCATTGGATCTGAGGTAGTGGTTTGTTTATGACAAAGCCCACAAAGCCTAGGCCTAGGCCAGCACATTTTCGGGGCAGTAGGCTGCCTAAAGATGCCGGTACGGTACCACAAAATAATAGGTGCATTGACACAGAAATGACAAATTGTTATGACATTTCTGTCTGTAAGTATGTCTAATACTTTATTATATACATAGGTACATCTGAACTGGCATCATAAAACTTAAATATGCCCATGGTCTGGGGTCTCCTGTCCCAGAATAATGCGAGACAGTGAAGGCTATAACTTGGTAGAAATGTCTTATGAACTGGACCTAAACATCCAGAGGGTCAATTAGAACTGGGTCAAGGGCAACATCAGATTTCACTCTCTTGATAACACTACTTTTATTTCAAACCAAAAAAAACATTTCATCCTAACTCTTGTATAATTTTACTGTGTCTCTGTAAAAATCCTTCTCAAATTAATTATAAACTAAATAAGTTATGAGAAAACTACGGTTTAAACCAATGAAACTGACAGTGAAATGTTAACTTTATATTTCTACATGAAAACAACACACACGTCAATTGCTATTTAATTGCAGCAATTTGTACTGTGTATATCCCCCTTTGACACGACCAGTGTGGAAAACGAATGGCCCTATTTTTCCTCCTGAGTATAAACAGACTTTTTTTGGGCAAACATCCAGAGTCGTATTGATCTGTATCAAGCACTTGTCTTCCAAATGAGTGTCCTTCATGGGTGGCTCTGTTAATGCGATAGCTCCAGTCAAACACCACACTAAACACAGGGGCTTAAATTTCACATTGCATGAAGCCAAGATACTGCTGACAAGTAACATTTTCTATTACACACTGCTGAAGTCAACAGCCAGCGCACTCTGTTCTCATTATTTGCATGATTGGACACGGCAGCTGACTAAATCGGGCAGCGACTATTAGAAAGTCTCTTGATTAGGATGTAGTTGGGCCATTTTCCACTGACGCACCCATAATTCATTTCTTCACCTCCATTATATGAGAGCTGACTGAGTATGGTTAAGTAATAAAGTGTATCCCCTTGAACTTTGGGCCATGTGCCTGCTAATTCATATGTGGAAAGCTGTTCCATATACTTATTAGGCAGAAAGGGATGGCAAGCTGTGACAGGCTTGGTTTTCTTTGTCCTTGTATGAACCCCCCCACACACACAGAACTGCTAAACGTGGCCAGACTGGGTCAATAAGTTCAATGGCATTGACCATGATTAAACTGATTGATTATGTGTATGTAAGAATAGAATATGAATGTGTAAAGGACAGAATATGAATGTGTATATATATTCACAGCCTTATTAAATTGCAATTCGGCCAATTGAGTAGGGCTCTATATAAGCACATAGCATATTTTTTTTACAGAAGTTTTTAGTTAGTGATCTTCTATCCAAAAGGAAGGCCTTCATTAAGTAAAAACTTCTGTAAAAAAATATGCTATGTGCTTAAATATAGCCCTATTCAATTGGCCAAATCACAATTTAATAAGGCTGGTAATATTATGGATTCAATACGTTGAAGAACACATTTTCTTGAAATTATTTATATATTTAGTACATGCTTATTGAACAATACAGTATTGACTTTTGTAAAGTTCATATGTATTTTCATGATTTATAAAATATTCTTAGTTACAAATTACAGAAACATTCACACAGTTCTTTATAGTATTTATCTTTGAAAAATAAGCAAACACACACCAAGTTCCCTTTTAACAATAGTTTCACTAGCAACAACACACTCTTGGATGTATTCCCCAAAAGCGTCTGTGATGTCTATTTTCTATGCAGAACTCAGCTTCTCTCATGGGTGTGTTTAGGTTTTATGCTGCCCTAGGCCATTTAGATTTGCGTGCCCTCCATGCCCCTCTTGCAGCCCCTCCCTTCCCCTTCCTATATCTCTAATACTATGTATGTATATATATATGGTATGTCGGATAGTGGCAAGTACACTCACAGATGAAAATGTCACTGCATATAGACAGTTCTGTGTGTATACAAACATATTTCAATGCACTGCGCTGCATCTTTAGGTAGCTTGCTACCCCATAAACATTTGCTACCCTAGGCCTGAGCCTCAGCAACAACACAGATATAGTTTCTCTATGGAAGATTACATTTAGAAAAGTTCTACAATATATTAAAAACATAATAAATGGAATTTAGACAGAACTTCCCTTTATACCAGGGATGAGCAATCTATCTATGAATTAAAGGGCCATTGTAAATTAGGAAATAACTCACATGTTTGAGAAGTATGCAGCAGTAGCAGCTTTGTAAGTCATGGTTATAAAAGCATTTTTTGAGGAAAGGTTAATTTTAGCAAACTATTGGAAGGAAGGTGCCATTATAGTCATACTTCCTTTCCAAGGCACAAGAGCAGGATAAGTAATGAGAGAGAAGGTGTGAATTTAATAAATCTTGTCTGAATCCATCAATTAGTCCACAAATCCCCCTTGCTCCTTCATCTTTACTCCTACCACCTGCCAACACTCCAACAGACCCACTAAGACTTCAAGCCAATGGGAAATATGGAAGACACAAACATGAAATCCTTCAGGTCCAAGCAGTGTCTACTAAAATTAAGAATTTTATATAAAAATGCTTTTATGCAGACGTCTTCCACAGCTGCTACACAAACATGAAATCCTTCAGGCCCAAGCAGTGTCTACAAAAATAAAGATTTATCTAAATATGCTTTTATGCGGATGTCTTATACAGCTGCTACATGTAATCCTTCAGGCACAAGCAGTGTCTACAAAAATAAAGATTTTACCTAAAGATGCTTTAATGCCCATGACTTACACAGCTGCTAAAGTAGTCGGTTTATTACAAGTTTCACAAACAAAAGAAGTTGTTCTCAATCTACAGTGGGAGAAGGGAAACAACTCAGGGTAATGTATTCCCTAAAAGGTGCTTTAACATCAATTCTAATTCTACATGTTGAAAATATAAGGAAAATAACATTTACAATATCTTTAATACTTGACAGTGGCACACTTAAAAACAATTAAAAAATATACTAAAAATGAATTACCTTGAATCTGTGTCAATAGGGAAGTTATGCAAGTAATATCTATGATCCACAAAGTGTTCCTCCTGAGCTGTAAGGTGCAGGTCTCATCTCTCACCCCAAAAGCTTTCTGATCCCTATTTGAATTTGTACCATTCATCCATAATTGCAACATGCACTGTTACAATGTATCATTCTAAGAGGGTGGTTCTCAACCCTCTCCTCAGGACCCCACAGACATGCCAGGATTTCGATTTAATAGTGTGTGACCACAGGTGAGGCAAATAGTATTCAACAGGCCACAGAGTCTCTAATTGCCTCCCCTGTGTTCATACACTGTTAAATCAAATTCCTGGCATGTCTGTGGGGCCCTGAGGAGAGGGTTGAGAACCACTGTCTAAGTATTTATCCATTACTGCAACCATAGTGTATACTATAGGACCATCTAGGTGTCTGACGTCAGACACCCCTAACACGCGTTTCTCTACTTCCACATAGCTTTTTCAAAGAGAAAGGGCCCTATTTCCCTATATGCACAGATTCAATGAAAGTCATTCTTAGTATTTTTTATTGCACTTCTGTCAAGTATGGCCATTAAAGATTTTGTATATTTTATTTTCCCTAGATTTCCAATATGTCAGTCTACATGGGACCATTAAATGGGCAAAACGTAAGATATAGTGAAGGAACGTGTTTTGTTAGGTAAGAGAGAGCAATATGCAAAATGTGAGCAAATTAAACTATATACTGTGGTAGAAGGTTATTCTTTATCCCTTTTCACATGGGAATTCCATATGGGCCATAAGCCATATGCATGTTGTTTAAACTACTGCCGATGCAGCAGGAGTGAAGCACTGTAGCCCACGACATGGTAAGAGCTCTTTGCTACCTAAATATACCTTTATTTATTATTGGAGAGGGGCAGATACTATTTTTATAGTAAACAAATAGTACATTTGTGTTCACATTTGAAAGCCTAAAATAAGTTAAAAAATGTATTTCCTGCTCAGAATTCCAAGAAATACAGTACTGCACTGTATTCTGGGAACCTGGGCAGGGACATGCAAATGAACTCACAAAGGCTCTAGTAATCCAATACCATTTTAAATATGGCTTCCTATAAGCATATGCCTGTTGTATTATGCCGCTTTAAGCAAAGCCCAGGATGGATATATATATATTTACTTTTTTTTATTGACACCTACATATAATATTAATATTAATCTTTATTTATGAAGCATCAAATACAGTAGCAAATTCCAAAGGTAGAAACAAATTCTAAGATATGTACAAATACAAGAAAAGGTACAGTACAATACAAATATGAAACAACTGGGTTGTATAGCGAAATTGCAAAAGGGGGGGGGCAAAATAATTTTGCTCTTGGACCCTCCATTCACTACCTCTGTTCCTGCTTATTACAACGGGTGTTCAAGCCCAAACAAAGTGCTCCACTGCTATAAACTTTTATTCACTCCTCATTTGCATTAGCACAGACATAAATCTCACATTTTGCCAATCCATAAAGGAAATATACTTGAACTGGATCTTCAAGATTTAAAGGCATGATATATACCACTGTCAAACAGGAAAGTAAAAAGTAAGCCCACCCATCTGACAGGAGAATAGTATGTGAATTACTCCAGAGTTCCATGTTCCAGAACAGCTGGGATGACCTACTGACAAGCAATTATCTGGGGAAAGAAATCACTATGTTTTAACCTCAGGCACCGTGGCTTCAAAGGTAAAACTTACAATGCAGAGTACAGTACCAGATACTAGGATTTCAGTGTCTTGTGAATGGAAACACCATGACTATATGAATCCATATTCAGAAAATCACACGATTATCTTATGCTATCTACTTTGTGAGTCTTATACAGGACCATTGTGATCATGGATTTAAAAATACTCTTCTGAAGTATTATACTTGAAAATATGCAACATCTATATATAATTGTTAGATTCCACTTCAAAATATTGCAAATAAAAAATCATAAATTACAAACAGTTTTTTACATGTACATTTTCAAGTGTGATTCTTCAAAAGTTGATATCCAAGAATTATTTTTGGAATTTTAAACAATGACATATTTTTTGGAGAGTAAGAGTGGATACAATTGCAGATGACACTGCTTATGCATTTAGATCTGCAGTTGAAGTACTAGACAGTAGAGTGAGCCTTGGAAATCCATTCAGGGATATTCTCTATAGACAAGAGTGTGGCATTGTGTAATTGCTGATATTTTGTTTAATGATATGGATGGCATGAAGCCTGAGAGGTGATTAATACTAATAATGGATGTCACTGCATTTTGCATTGACATCATGCCCAATAAGGTTACACGGCTTCTAATTAATCTCTTTTAATCCAAAGACATCAATTATTTTCTGTATTTTATTTGGAGCTGGCAAGCTTGTATGCTATGGCCAAGTTATATAATCAATCATAACTTTGAATAAAATATTAGTGAGATAAAAATATATACAGTATGTGTATGATATAGCTGTACAAATATCATCTAAGATTATGACTACAACTATTATGTTTTTGGGGATACAGTTCCATATTATACTCTTTTGCTCAATTTTAGTTTTAATCATTTTGTTCATGGAAATGCAAGAAAAAAAACTAATAACATTGATGGGTTGATTGAATTGGATAATAAAGCGATAAAAATGTGGCTCTTTATTACATTTTTCACTTCAGGAGTAAGATAGAAATAGTATGCATAGGATGATCAAAATTAAATATAATAATATTAAACAAATGAATTTAAAGGAACTGTGTATATAATAGTATTTTATGCCATTACTTATGCTAACCATTAAATACATAATCATAATAATTTAAATTAATGTAACAATTCTAATCCTCTAAATTCATTTACAATTATTCTTATTGAAAGTAATGAAGAGGTATTTCAAAAATGTTTGTCACTATTGTTTTGGTACAAATCCATTCTATCTCCCAGTAGGATATTTGGTAATTCAGCAAAGGCCTCTTGCCCTAGCGATGCAAGTAGAACCTCAGTGATGATGGCCACGTGGCTGAGATTCACATCTGGGGTCTTGTTCTTGTGGGAGGGTGATTTATCTAGAATTTCAAGGTTGATTTGCCCTTGTCTGTGGAGTCAAGTTGATGTGTTTCCATAAAGGCTCAAGATGACTTGAGAGACTGCAACCTGAGTGGGTACCATCCCACAATTTAGACAAAATGTTTTAGGTTTATGCAGATCGCTCACTCTTGTTTATATTATATAGAGATTTCTAGGAGAAATAAGGCTGCTCTTTATATTACTCTAATTTTTTTTTTTTAAATGGTTCTTCCAAGGAACTCACGGTTTCCGAATATGTATTATTAAAGAAATTAAAGAACTGCAACTACAAACACCAATCAAAAACTTATGATTATTGTTTTGTTAGAATAAGTATCATACTGTTTTTTTTATATAGGGGATTACCTGTAATCCCCCTTATAAAACATATCTTTAAATAATACCTTCAGGAAATGTTTCCCAGCCTATGACATAGATCAATGTAAAAACTTCCATCTTGTTATAATTGTTTCATCTTGCCCATAAAAATGTGCCAGGGGCAGCAATATGTCAGTTGAAGATAATTATTGGCCAATTTCGCTCCCATCTGCTTTGGCCTTATCCTTAAAATTACAATTGCATTGCAATGACTTCCATGTGAACATAATTCTTCGAAGACTAATTATACTGTATTATTTTTTATCCTAAATAACCTCTCATATAAATATGTACAGATGGCAGTTGTATCATGTACCAGAGAGTGTTTTTTTTTATTGAATCGCTATATCATTATACAAATGAGCTTCCCTGGATTGGTTCAGTCAGAACTATTACTAGACAAGAGTTACCAAATCTCTTTTGATTTAACATATTTTAAAGATATATGGATTAGTAAAAGGTCATCATGTCAAATGTACAATAATCCTGTCAGGTTGACTTATCCTGACCTAGGGGCAATGAGATTAGTCATTCCAGGTGATGATCTTCTGTGCTCCAGTATTCCTGTCAATTAGTACTCACTATTACGCATGGAAGCAAACCTGTTTTACTTATTTAGATACAGACTTTTATAGAATATGAAATCTACAGGATTTATAAATATGAAGGTTCTGCCTAATATATAAAAAGATAAGTAGGTATTATACACATAAAGAACTCCTTCTGTGGTTACGCTTGTGTTTCTTGTCATGTAGGTGGAAGCCTTAATCCATAAACCTTTGAAGCAGGAAGCAGTATTATAAAGATGTGGATAACTTTGTTTTGGGGTGGGGCTATGAACTTGAAACCCATCTGGATTGCTACTTGTAGTGGTGAAGGGGCTTGTGTACCTCAGTGAAGTTTTAAGCTATACCAGGCCAAAGCAGAGAGGTCAGACAAATGTAGAAGGAACTAGCAACCCACTCCAATATCTTTGCCATGAAAACCATATGGATAAGCACTACCAGAAATGCAAACACATCTGCCTGGCGTTCTGCATCCATACGGTCACTGAAAGTTGGATATGACTGAAGGACTGAACAACATCAGCAATGACATTGAAAGCCTGCAATCTAATCCTACTCCGTTAGCCGTTAAACGCTATCATCTCCATTTAAATCGTTTTCTGTAAAGATGTGGACAGTGGAGGCTGCCATGACTGTGCAAGCTCGATATAATGGTTTGGCTATTATTAATTCTTGTTCTTTAAAAGAGTGTATTGCAAATATGAGACCATAGTGTCTTTACTTTTCATTACTTCATGTCAGATTGGTCCAATATCAGGTTATTACATTATACCACAATATGATAATAGCATTACAGAGCAAATTCTAACCCTTTCTAATACCAATACAGATGGAGGAAGATATATAAACTAAATGAACTAATGTATATTTAAGAAATATTGGTTAATATTATTTAAATCTCATGCTTTAGTTGCCAGATATCCGACTGTCATACGCGACCAAATATTTTTAAAGATGCAGATTTGTATAATGGAACTGCTGTAAAAAGATGTATTAATAATTATGAAATTATGTAATGTAAAGTTAATGTAAATGTGGTCATATTGGATAACAAACTTCTAGACCTCCCAATATTTCAGATGGCCAAAGACAAGACACATTTTCTTGAAATATTACACATTATTAGGTATTTGTACTGTCATAATATGTGCCCAGTGCACTATACACACTTATATTCTGTAGAACTGACACGCCAGGCTTCAATCTTTCTCTGAGTCAAAAAATAACAGCAGCAACAGGAGTAGAAGGGACATGGTCATGGCTGAAAAATAAGGATTTATCCCTAAATGTGGGACTTTCCTTCAAAAGAGGAAAGTTTGGGAGGCTTAGAGGGACAGGGGGATTTTCCCTGAGAAGAGGGATTGTCCCTCCAAATGAGGGACAGTAGGGTGATATGAACCCTGCTCTACGACCTGTACATACAATATATAACTCTGTCAATACTGAACAATTGGCCCATTTAGCCTGACTATTGTATCCGTTGACTACGTTTAAGACTCACAATCCACCCTACTGCTGCATCCAATGTAGAAATTAGACATGGGCTGGGGGATTATTAAAAGATTGTGTTTCCCTGGATTGTTTCTAAGCTTTTCATATATATTTGACATATTATTTATACATTATGACATTTGCATGTTCACAACTTCTTCATAAAGATCTGCACTCTTATGTGGCCCTTGCACAGTCTCATAAAGCTTCACCACAATAATATCATCCTCACGAGTTGCATCAATTGATTTGATTAGGTATAAACTAATTTTACACCCTCTATCTATTGATTTGAGTAATGGAAAGATTTGAAACTTGCACTTTATTTGCTTGTAAAGCAGTAACAATGCATAACTGATAGATGAGCTTTAGGTGTTTAGTGATTGACAGAGGTTTTTAGATATATTTTTTTTACACTTCATTATTACCAGTAGGATAATTCTGAAATGGACAGGTTCTTCAAGACCTTTTTCCAGTTTTTCACTCTCTAGTACATCTAATCCATGGCATGTATTTGCCAGTTGTTGTACAGAACTTTCAGATTGATGGGAAAATGTATTATATAGAAAATATAGTACCAAGATTACAGGTACAATTGAGCAGTATTGGGACCAAGAAACTAACAATACAATAATAAACTATACAGCAACGGTAACAGTACTGTATTTATAAAACAAACGCAACACACATTGGTCATGCCAGTTTAATCAAGAATGCGTAAATGAGGCTAGTACTTGAAATATTGGCCAATATAGATGAAGTGACACTTAACCTCCCTAGAGAGATGGCTGTCACTTTGTATTCGTCTCCACTGCTAATCCCCAGTGTAATGGAATCAGCAGGTAATGCTGTCCTCCCCATCAGCACCGAATTTAAAGGCTGGAAACATTTGTACAAAGCTGTAATGCCTTACTTGATGATTTACTTCAGTCACCATTACTTTATCATTGAAACCACATTTTTAAGTTAATGCAACTGGATTGATATGTGTTGATCTAAAAGGACATAAAACCTAGCCGTTACAAAGAGAAGACATCTTCAATATTTTTGTCTCTACTTTTTCTTTGTGACCTTGACCAATGTTCTTCTAGTACTTCAGTGAAAATGGTTCAATGCACCACACATAATTGTTATGTCACATATGTAGTTGATAGAGTTTCTCAAATCCATTTCTCAATCACCAATTACAGGACCAATTTGATGAGATTTAGTAATGTTCTCTGAGGCTGTGAAGGGGGTGTAAATTATTCATAAGCAAGTAAATATAAACATCCACTGAGGCCCCTTTGCAAATTCTCAAATTATTAGTGACCCAACATGAATATCTGAGAAATATTGACCCATTAAACAATTATGCTTGGAGAGCCACTACAGTCCCAAACTTTTTAATATCCATTAAAAAAAAATGTTTTACACATTACAAAAGAGTTTTTGCATGGGAAGGAAATTTTATTCATTTAAGAAAATTAACACAAAAGCTACACTGAAAGGGATGATAAGGGAACATTGATTTTATCTTTTTTCCAGTGAATTGAGAGGAAGTTTAAAGAACCCCTTGTCTGCATGACCTGATATGGAGATAAATGCACAAAGATGTTTCAGAAATTCAGTATGCTGGTAACAAATCGGGACAGAGGAGTAAAAAAAAAGTTTGCCTTTGTCTTACTTTATTGGATTTTTTCTACACTTTAGGCCAATTATTTATCATACAAAAACCTTTAATGTGTAAAGTATTATCTTTTAAGGGCATGATAAAAACTCATCAACAATCAAGAGAGAACTTGAATGCTTTACAGAGATTGAGCAAGCTGTACAGTAAGGAAAAAATACATAGTATGGTCCCAAATTAGCAATCAAAGTCAGACAGGGAAGTGGAAACTGCTACAATGGAGCTGCTATTTACTATTAATAGTAAATTAGTGTTAGAAAATGCCTAACACCCATCAACAGCAGTATCTGCAAAGATGTTAATAAATTATCCATCTTCCACCCCACAACTTCAACTCATGTCATCTTGCTCGATAATGAGTGTGTGTTAACAAATGCAGATATATAAGTCATTCACCCATACTGAACCTTTTTTGTCTCCATATTATAATAAACTGAGAATGTTTGCTGTCTATTCAGGAATTGAGGCTCAACTATGTAGAAAAATAGAGAAAAGGTGGTCATGAGCAGGCATATAGAGAGAGAGTGTGCAGAGAAAGGGAGGGGTAGTCATGAGTAGATTTGGAAAGAAAGAATGAGCGTGATCATGAGTAGGTATCGAGAGACAATGAGAGGGAGGGTGATCATGAGTAAAAGAGAAAGAGAGAGAACATGGCTGGTCGTGAATGGAGAGAAAAGGAGGCTCATATGGAGGTATTGAAAGAGAGAGAAAGGGAGGGAGAGTTATGAATTGGTATGGAGGGAGGGGGAGAGAGGAGTTGGTCTTGAGTAGTTAGTTATTCGATAGGTATAAAGAGATAGAGTAGTCATCAGTGGGTATAGAGTATATAGTCTACACGAGAAACTGAATCAATATATGGACATAATTGCAATTAAACATTATAAATATATTATAAATATTGTGCAATTATTATCTATTATTGAATGAAGCAGCAACCTATTCTGTAATGCTAAGTACAGTGGGCAGAGTGAATAAATAATACAAATATGGCAAAAGTTACATACTATTACAAAAGGTGTAGAGGACAGGGGCGTAGGAACTGGGGGTGATGTGGGCACAGCCCCCCCCCCCCCCACCCCAGATTAAAAAAATAGAGGACACAAAAAATAGCCAAATTAAACCTATTCATGCATTACCAGATAATTTTGAATGATATTGTGGGGGCAGGGGCATGGAGAATTTAAACAATGCAATTAAAAAAAAGTTTTCAAGGGGCAATGCCCCCCCTCCCCCCAGAGCAGGGCCCCAGTGCATTGCACCGGGTGCAATGGTGATAGATCTGGAATTACGCCCATGGTAGAGGGCCCTGCATTAGTAAGTGTTATGATTATTAGACCCAAAAGTAAAGGGGGTTGCTTTTCTATTGTAAGCAGCAGCTTAAATGTATAAGAGATGGACACAGTCTTGATGTTAGGGAACAAGTTGGTGGCATTTTTGAATAGATGCATTTTCAGAGAGTGTTTGGAATTGCGGAAAGTAGGGGAGTGTCCGACAGAGAGGGGTAGATAATTCCGCAAGGAGGGGGCTGCACAAGAAAAGATGAGACAAGAGTGTGAGGAGTGATGACAGGTGACAAGATATGAATATCTAGTGAAGAGTGGAGGGGGTGGTTAGGGGAGTATCTGGAGATTAGATCCAATATGTTGAATGGTGCCGTGTTGTTGAACTTAATTCTGAACTTAATTCTAGTCGGTATGTGCTTAATTTTGAGTTTAATTCTAGTGGGTATGTCATTCCAAACCTTTTTTTGCATGTGACGCTATTATTTTATATTTCACCACTAATTATATGTAAGCCTCAATTTTGAAAAACATGGATTTCAGAGAAAAAGAAGCATTGCATGTGAACTTTGAAAATACATTTTGTGAAACAGCACAAAGCTACTGCAGTTTATTTGTTGTATACACATATGGCCTTTTTAGTTGACATCACTTCTTGGAATACTGTTTATAAACATTTGCTTTTCATGTAAATCTACTGACAGGAAATGCAACCAACTTCTGTGATATTTTCTTTTTTTGTGATTTTGGGGAGGCCTATCCATCAATTGATAGGTAAATATAACATTTTTATTTATTTAAGTTGGAATCTTATTTCTCAGCTATCTCTTGGTATCTAGTTGCAGAGATAGATTTAAAGAGACACTGACAGATGATATTTTAAGGCCATGTACACTGTGTTCCCTTCTATGCTTTAAAAATGTATCCTTAAAATTGATCCATAAATCAAGTTGTATATTTAAGTTATTCTTTGAGAGTAATAAAACTGGCCATACATTATGCTATATACATTGTACTATCCATTATTTACGTAACAAATTTTGAGATAATCATTATTGTTTGTGCAACAATACTATGCTAATGTGTGGCTCCTGAATACTTATGTGCTACTTTTAGATGATAATTTGTTACACTATACATATTTGTTTTTGTAGTCGCAAAGATAATCTACCCACACTTATCAAGTGCGATGAGTCACAAACTTGCATAATGGAGTCTCACATTGGCATTATTAAGTTGCACAAACAATACTATTTCCGATGCTGGGATGCTTGGTGAACCTAACCATTCATGTAAACCATTTTAAGCTATGTTGTAACAGTTCGTAAACTGATTTACTATCAAATGTGCAATCCCTCAAAGTGAATTAATGGTAGTAATGCGTTAAGGGACATAGAACACAATTATTTTCTTCATGGATTTAAAAGAGCATGAATTAAACATAACAAACTTGTGTTTTGCATGAAAAAAAATATTAAGTAAAACCTGTTTAAACATAATTGAAGCTAACAGAAAATGCACAGAGCATATGTACATCTGTAGGTTCCATTGGCAGACAAGTATGACTCATACTTCTATATTACTGCTGACAGGGGCCAGCCCCCAGATCAGTTAAACATTTTAATATTTATTTTCTTGTTTGAGAGCTTCATTTAAAAAAGAAAACACACAGTGCTACATTATCAAATACTCTCTTTCAAATGCAGCAAAGAAAAAAATGCTTTCAATGTCCCTTTAAAGCTTTTTCTATAAATTAAGACATATGTAGCTAAATTCAACAAATATAAAATGCTTTAATATGTGTGATTGGTTAATCTCTTCCATATCTCTTAAAATTAGTTCCATATTTTTCTAATTTCTCTTTATATTTGTTATGTTTTTGTATGTGGAATTCATTGCATATTTTGGATACAAAGTAATCATTTCAATATCCTTTAAAATATATCTGTTTATTTCTTAATTACAATTTCAAATTTACCGTACAAAGAGAGCATGTGGCAGTAAAGTAACTGTAGCACTTATGAATTAAAAAAAAGCTATAATAAATGATAGAGGACTAATTAGACAGGAAATAAGAAAAATGAGCAGACCTCAGACTAGTCACCACCGTGTAGGAATATAGGTCCAAAAGGGTATAATAATAATAGTAATAATCTCAGTCCCATGAGTGTCAAATAAACCGCAAGTCCAACCTTAGTGGTGTGCTGCCTCTTGGTAATGATACACCACCAATTCCTACTGCAAATCAATAAAATCAATCCAGCAGATACAATTAATCAAAATAAATGCGGTACTCACATATTCAAACCCCAAACGTATGAGGTATGTATGCAGCCCATTGGTCGGTCCATTTGAAGTTTCATAATCGATGCTGGCAAAGTGGATCACTAAATTTGAGGTATTTGCTCAGAGTGGTAAGAGCTTCTTAAAGCTAAAAAACAGTCATAATAATGCTGCTCACCGATCATTATAGGATCCCTTTTCTTTCCCTATTACACTCTTTTTTTAAGAACCCAATAGAGTAGTAAGGCTACTGCTTTATTATAGTAAACATGAATAATGTCACTGAATCAATAAAACAACAATTGGATAAAATAAATGATGTTTCGTCAATGCTGAGCGGCTTTCTCCAAGATATTGGACAATGTGACCAGAAATACTGAAGATTCCAGCACTGCTGGACACTATTTTAACAATTTAGAGCTTCCCATATGTGTCCAAGTGTGGGGGCTTTGCATGCAAGGAAATAATCACTTAAAAACCATATTGTATTTGCCAAAGTCACAGATACGATTAAAAAAAGGAGTAATTGAAGGGACATACACCTATTCACATATTTCTGCTGGGCCTGTCCTGTCAGGACCCTAATCCTTCTCTCTCTGAATATTATACACAGTCATTGGTCTATTATTTTGAGGCTTAAAAGTACTTGAAAATACTTGGGATAAGCAGCTAACTTTTTTTCAGTTTCTGTGATAACATATATTTATGTTTATATTTGTATCAAGTGATTATATTATTTTGTAAAGTATAGCATAAAAGGATAGATACATGCAAGGCAGCTGGGATACTAGCTTAATGGAAACAAAGTACCTAAACTCTCAGTGGGATCACTAACAAATCACTGCCTGCTACGTTAGTCAGTAGGCCCCTACACCAATAAGAGGTTGCAAATCATTTATCTAACTATCAACAATATAGTACACATATATATATATATATATATATATATATATATTTTTTTTTAATCCTACAGGCTGCATAGAGAAGTTGCCACAGTGATCACAAAGTAGTTTACACCAGGGGCTCCTACTCAATAGCACTACCAATGCCCTATAAATGTTACTAGGAAATTGCCCATCAAAAATGATGGGAATAAAATCTCGCCTCCCCTGTGTCTCCACCCCCCTCCTGTGTCTTCTTTCCCCCTCTCCTCTTCCTCCTTTCCCCCTCTCCTGCTCCTCCTTTCCCCCTGTCCCACCCCTGTGTCTCCTTTCCCCCTCTTCCTTTCCCCTGTGTCTTCTTTCCACCTCTTACTTCCCCCCTTGTGACTCCTTTCCCCCTCTCCCTCCCCTTTGTCTCCTTTCCCCCCTCTCCCTCCCCTGTGTTTCATACCTGGATGTGACCCTGCCAGCAGCGCCGCCCTCATCTCCTCTGCAGCTCCCGTCCTCCGTCCGGAACAACTTGCTGGATCCAGCCGGAAAGGAGTGCGCCGCTGCTGGCAGGCGTACATAAAGGTACGTGCTTCTGCTACTGGCAGGGTCGCACCCAGGTGCTGTGGTAGGGTCGCATCCAGGAACTGGCATGGGTGATGCGAGCCCTGGGTAGGCCAGGATGGGGTGATGCGAGCTCTGGGGGCCTTGCAATGAAAGCCAGAGGTGATCATCGCGAGCCCTGCACTGGCAGGAACCAGGTAGTGGGGGTGATGAGAGCCCTGGGGGCCACGCAATGAGCGATGGGAGCCCTTCTGGCAGGAACCAGGTAATACTAGGGGTGACGCGAGGCTCGTGGTCGACGGCTCACAAAGTGTGACAAACATTAAAGCGTTCGCAACACTGACAACTATATATGTGATAGATAAACAAATATATGGTGACAGATCATTTGCATTTTATGAGACTTTACACATGCACCCCATAGTAGTGATAATTTCTCAACCTTCTCAACCTTATCTGCAAAATTGGTGCAAACCCATTTAAATTTGTATGAATTTGACCAATTAGACAACCATTTAAATGAAGTGTGCTTCTCATTTTCTCCGAGTCTGTTAAATCCATCTGTATTTATTGCTGTGAAAAATCATCTAAATTATGCTATTTTTTTTATTATTCTAGTTCCAGTATTAAGAAATATTAAACATTTTGTTCTGTGCTTTCTTTTAACACCAGAACATTTTTTTCTAATAATTTATGTCCTTGCAAAAAGAAAAAAGAAAAAATACAGTGTACTGGAAGCAATGAAAAACTTACCATAGTACACATTAAAATAAATACATTTGCTCAATAAAATAACATGGAGAGGTACAACAACAGTGTCTATGATATATCTGGTCTATTGGTTGTGTTATGTCTCTCTGATAAGAAATCAGTGGAATCTGTCTGATGAAGAATCAACAAAAACTGTGTACAAAACAGAAGGATGTGAGAGAAGATGAACTTGAAACAACCTCACACAGTACAATATATGTAAAATGAAGGCAACCTATATCATATACCTATGGATAATTAAAGACACTAATGGGATAGTCAATAAGCACCCATACAAGATACTAAATATATACATGCAAAAGAACCAACATAATTGTAACTAGTGCACCCATGTATATGAGGCATTGTGGTTAGGTTAAAAGTGTGAGAGTGATTAAAACAGGTAAAGGGTAGAGTAAAGAACAAAGCTCTGTGTTAGGGCAGTCAAGGGCTTTTTAAACAGTTAGGAACATGAACAAACATCCTAACGTAGCTTGAGAAAAAATGCACTTGTTTGTGCAGTTGTATAAGACATGGGCATTTTTAAAGAAAATTCGAAATTTTGAAGATTTTTCATGAATTGAAGAATCCATTTGTCTTTGTTACGCCACTTTCTGTCAACTGGATCATGAGAGTGTTTTTTATTTTATCTTTCACTGGAAGGAGGGGTGGGGGAAAGGTCAATATGGTTAGTTAGATCATTTGTTCTCACTGAAATTGACACCACAAACTACAGCAAGCTGTTGTATCTATAGATGCAAGCATTGTTCTCCAGAAATATAAACATCCCTCTCCAACACAGAACTTCCACCAATGGGTCTGGGATCAAAGGATTCTACAAAAGTATTAAAATGCTTTTTTCCTAATAAAAAAACAAGCGTTACTTCTTCCATGTTTAACTATGTTCTTAGACTTAATATTTTCAAACTTATATATTTTTTTTCACTGTACAGGATCATGTACAAATAAAATGTCATGAATAAAATACTGTTTAGCTTTTCTATGCTCAAATCAGGATCTTCAACCATTTGCCAAAGAACCTGTTGTGTAGAAAGAGTGGAAAAATCCAAGCTCAATGGAAACTTGCTTACATGGTCAGTCGACCACTCTATGTGGGGGCTTGATAAAATAAGATAGACAACTGACATCTGAGATCCTCATGTTTACGTTCTTAACCCAGCTTATTTTAGGTTTCAGCATAGTCATAGGGGGAATTTACTAAGCATTTTCTCACCTGAGATGAGGTGAGTAGAACTGAGATAACACGAGAAGGGCTGTTTATTCCATAGGAAATAGTACATTGTAAATCAGAAGATTATATGAGAACTTGAGATACTTAGTAAATTAACCCCAGATGTGAAGCTTCTACGGAGGCTGGAATTTCCCTGGTGAGTTCACTAATTTAGTTTTTGCATGGTACATAGAACTGGTGATAGAACTACTGAAATCAGTCTTACAGAGCTAACAGATTTGTATTGTTGTGCACAAAGCTGCTAGTTATGCCTATCTGGCTAATGTCAGCCCTTCTAAAAAGGCTTACCTTCTAGACCCAATAGCTTAAAACAGAGTTATAATCATTTATGTAGGTTTATCAATCAATTTACTTTGTAACACACAAATAAACATTTCAAGAAAACTAAATGTATATATAAAACCTTTATTAATCACATTCTTGACGCAGAACCTAAAAAGTTAATCTGTTAAATGTCTGTTGTTTAGAACAAGTGATCATTTTTCATATATTCTCTCTTAAAACGCCTCTGTGACATATCTAGGTATGTATTAAACATGATTACACAGTACTGAACACTAAACTAGAATTAAAGGTATCAACTTCAACCTTTTTGTTTTGTTTTTATTGCTATATTTAGATCCGGAGCATGGAATAATTTGGTTTAAAACCATTTCGTCTTGCACGCGGAAAAATAATGACTTTCTGATTCTAAAAATAGCAAAACTCCATTCATAAAACAACCTTCTATATTTAGATTTATTCTCATTACTTGCTAAATACACGTCTAACACTTATCTAATACCATGTAATGTATCTACCTTTTTCCACTAATCTTCACAGGATGAGCCATTGTCTTTTGTACTGTTCTGAAGTACGATATGTTCCATTGGATAGCTTTTGTATTCAGGTTTTCTATATTTATATATAGTTATCTTATCCTTTTGAAGACACCACTTTTCCAAGTGCTAAGATTACCTCATGACCCAGATCTTATTAAAACTGTATGTTTACAATATGGGTGGTAGATCAGCAGCAGTCTTCCCGAGGAAATGGTAGACACATATACAGTAATTTAAGCTTATCTGGGACACAAATAAAGCTATTCTGAGAATGTATTAAATCAAAGGAGTGTATTTATCAAATAGGGTCATTTGTTTGGATTAATGGGGATAAACTGGGTTAACTAGAGTTTATTGATGGAAACTATCAAGTGGAGATAAAATGTAACTCTGGGAAAATGTCCCATATATAACATAGAAATTAGGGATTATTAACTACAATGTATTCCCACTTAGACCCTGCTTGACATACATAGCAAAGCATGTTGGGTAGACAGAATGACCATGTGAGGCTATTGGCTCTTATCTTCTGACAAAATCTATGAATCTCTACAATTGTGAGACTTTGTTATAAAGCTCCAAAGAAAAGGATACGAACGAAAAACTTTATTTTACAAAAAAAGAAAGTTGCAGTTGATTGTCAAGTATGTACTAAACTAACAAAATTAGTAGCCGTGTAAGCCATGGACATTTTTCAGGAAAATGTGAATTTTTGATGTTTATAAGTACAGGAATCCAATTTGCGTTTGTTACATCGCTTCCTAAGTGCCGAATCAGTGGGGTGTGTGTTTTATCTATCAGTTAAGAGAGAGTTGGGGAAGGAGGGAACAGAGAGCCTTTGCAAAGATATTTGGAGAAGACTGAACACCCGTTCCATCTACTGGCCCAGAAGCAGAACCCCTGCATCATTCACTGCAACAATAGCTCTTTAAGAATGTAAACACCCCTCTCACACACACAATTACCACCAATGGATCTCTCCAGGGTCCTGCAGAGGCATCAACATGTATAATTAAGAACTAGCTGTATGACTTTTTTCCTGCTTAATTATGCTTAAAGTTTTTATATATTGTTTTTTCATTGTGCAGTGGTCCTTGAATTGGGAGTAGCCTTGGTGTCAGTTTATGTATATAGTGTGTGAAACATATACATGAATTGCTCAATATCCATCCATGTGTCTTATTTTCATCTGCATGGAGAGATATGAGAGTTGAAGATTAGACCACAGATAATTGATTTTAATAAAAAATGAAGAGCATGTGGAGTGTTTTAACCATATCCAAATGCCATATTATTGATATAGCTGTCTTTTCTTATATATTAAATAAAAAAAAATCTCTGTTGAATTACTTTTCAGCCAAACCATCATGTCCAGTGCATAGAAGATCAAATTAAAGTCAAAACAGATTGTAAAACTATAATACACAAAATAGTAAAATCTCCTCTCTATTAAATTCCCATTTTAAGAATATCCAACTTGTAAATTATATAGGCTTGTTAATGAAGCCCCTGTGTAAAGAGAATGGAAACATTTGAATCATTACTTAAGGAAGAGCTAGACATTTTTATAGGATATATAAAGCCATATTGCAAGCTTTTGTGATGTAATAACAAATAATGTTGTAGTGCATTATTTAAACAGACAAAATATTCCTAAAGCCCAATGAACTTCATTTAGATTGCTAGAGAAATTATGCTACAATAGTATATCTTTTTTTTCAACTATCCTTAAGTGCACAATAATATACTTTCTACACAAATGTGGAAAATGGTAGTGTAGATGGCATGATGTTATTCCTTCTCCTTTTCTTGAACCGGCTAGACTGCATCATTTTGCAACTCCTGACACAAGACAGCAGGTGCAATTACTTTGAAAGCATAGATATCCTTGAAGAAACTTCATATTTCAGTGTTATCTCATTGAGCATATGTACAAATTACATATGGCACTTCCAAGAATATTCAGTTAAAAGGACTCTTTAGGCAAACATGTTATTTTTTATACACATGTTTAACTAGATTAAATAATGAATTGTATCCTCCTCAAGATAACTATGATATCTAACTTAGATAAAACGCCACCAGAGTAGCAGATATTTATTTTCTGGAGCCTCCCACCTTTCTTCTTGTTCACCCTCATGAAAGCTGTCATTTTTCACAAATGTGAGCTAAAACCATAGTCACAAACTTTACACTATCAGTGTCTCATGTTGCACGGACTAACAAAATGGCAATGTATGTTTGACATCAGTATGAAAGACACAGGTTGTGTGAAGCTCCTTGCTGTAGCTTTAGGTCATGTCAGCTCTCATGAGGAGGCTCTAGTCATGTTATTTGTAAATATTATATTAAAATTGCACAAAAAGTCCCTATAAGAAAGACATAAGTTATTGGAAATGATCGAAACATGAATGCTAGAAAATTTAAATACACACACTAATGAAATTATATAAAAAGGTAATTAAGTAGAAAGCTAAGGTTTTCAATATACTACTTTGGCAATTTACCCTGGCTTTTGAGGAGAGATTAGAGTAAATGTGGCTCCATTGATATTTTATTATCAATATACTTTATACATGGGCTTGGAAGAGAAATTTCACTTAAGCACAAATTGTTCTTATATGAAAGAGTTCACTTATAGAAGGTGATATATACATGAATATAACTGTCACAGCTTAGAACTGAGTTGCAGTTTGATTGTCTCTTAAATCAATCCATGTTAGTGACACAAATGGAGTTTAATATGGCAGTTTCCGCTCTCAACAAATGTGGAAGAGAAACTGGCAGGCTAGACAACTTCCATAAATTACATAGATAGTTAATATTCTCAAATAGTGAACCTTAATATAAAAGAAACTTGGGTTTAAGTGGAACTTGTATTTTAATATCATTGGGTGGTTATGCATTATCTTGCTGGGTTAACAATTTATCTTTTTTTCCATTCAAGTCAATGGAGTTACATGTTACACTAAAATATTACAATGCAGAAAATTACAGTATTAGCACATCAGTAATGTTAGAAAATTGTACTGGCTTTTTAAACTGTATTTTATAGTGCATGCTTTAGATTTAATATCCATTTCTGTTATTGGTCATATTAATAATGTGTACCTCACATCATTTGTATTCATTTATTTTATTGTTGTATAGACATTAAAAATTAAAACCCACTTAATTGCCAATCATTGTCAGTGAGGTCAGCCACAGTGATATCATTATGTTACCAATTAAATTAAGAAACCTAAAGGGTAAGGAAATGTGCTTACCCTAAATTATTGCATTAAAATTAAATCTGAAACATCACCCTCACTATCAGATTTGTGTCAATGACACTAAAATAGACAGTTTTTTTTAAATTAACAATACCAGCAGTTCAAAGAACTTAACTGCAGTTCAAAAGTGTATCCAGTCCATATACCTTGAAGTGTTGGTGAGTACTTAAAAAACTAAAACGTATTAATGGCTGGGATAAAGCACTGTTCAAAGTTACTGTTTAATATTCTTATGAGCAAATTCAACAACAGTGCATCTAATATGAATTTATATGAAACCTTCAATGTAGTAAATTTGAAGTCCATGATATGACAAATTGCATGTTTTTATTTTTTAATGGTGGACTTATTGGTGCTAATTTAAGTGAAAGTCTATTTTATGTTATTTTTTTTTTATGATGTTTTCTTTAATATTGTAATGGTTACATATAGGGAATAGGAGAAACAAGAACAAATGCTTTATTTCAGAAAGTCCAAAAATGATAATTAAAACTATTACAAAGGATCTAAATATTTCCTACTCCTCATCAACCAACAATCTCTCCTTTCTTTTGATTCTCTTACCATGTGGTATGCTGTCACTTTTGCTTGTAAGCTCCGTTTACTGTCGATCTTCCTGTTTGCACTCCATGTTTTGTCCGGAGCATCAGGATAGTAGACATACCACCTGTTTGTACTGATTTACAAAACAGATATAAGACACAACACAGTTGTATAAAAGGTTTTTAAGATTCTCCAGAAAATGGAAGTATTTTGACAGGGAATCCCTCCACGCCTTGATTGTGGTGGAAGTGAGAACATAAATATGTTGATTCAGTGTTGACTCAAAGGTCAGGAGTAGAAAAATCATCTTGCATACATTAAGCAGATATATGGCTAATAGCTTCGCCATGTGCTTTTAGTGTTTTTTTTAATTCAAACTCTACATTTAGAAATGAATTTCCAGTCTAAAAGTAGAGTTATGTGCATGCTCTGACAAATAACATATTACAGACATGGTTTCTTGATTTGGAAAGATAATGGTTTCTTGCTGGAATGTATTTATGTAGAGGCCAACTAGGCCCATGCCTGGGGAAGCCTATTTAATAGGGCAGCAAACACTCAGCTTTGAGTTGCTTACTAAGTTTACAGTTGCTTACTAAGCTATTTACTCTTAAAATTCTTTACTGGGTCCTTGAAATCAGTCTGCATTTCAACATATTTATCATTGAGTTTAATGAATTACTCATACAATACACATTCAGGGGTGGTAAATTCATGGAAGCCAAGGCACTTCTGGCATTTAAATATTTTTCCAAAGTATAATGTATTCCTATAAAGTGCTTCCTTCCAAACTCCTAGGAACAACCTGCCAGGCTCCTATAAAACCTTCCTGGCTCCACCCAAGTATACATGTCCGTGTACATATAAATATATATAATATATGTATGTATATAAATATATGCACATTTTTACCTAGCTATACAGAGATACCAAACATGCACCTACAAGAACACTTTCCTTACATATGGAGAATGGTTTTATTTAATTAATCTTAGTCTTAGTTACCACATCTAGTAGATAGTCAGAAATTTGACATCTTCCTATTATGGTAAAAACCCTCACAGATCAGCTTAAAAATCTACATTAAATTAGTGAATGTGATATAGTTTCTAAACTTAAATTGCACCTTTTATGAATGACCTATACAATGTGTAACTTTACCCTTCGTGTTCAAATGAATATCTTATAGTAACTAATATATAATAACTAATAATATTTATTTTCCAATATTCTAATATAATTAATAACTAATATTTGTTGTAATTAAAAACTAGCTTAATGATGCATTTTGCCAGACTTGAATTTTCAAAAATTTATATTTGTTTCATTGTACTTTGGTCCTTTAACTATCCTTAATTCCTACTCTACAATCACCACCACAAGTAGTTGATGAGTTAAGCAATACACACCAATGAATCACCCTGTACATTGACACGTCCTATCTGGATACACATTTCAGTGGCCTGGAACTGCAGAAAACTTAAATATATCTCAGGTTTCTTAGTATTTGCAGATTGTTATAGTAGAAAAATCAAGTTCTGTCTTGATACAAAAGTGAAGTCGACTGTAAAGTTATTTTAGTCTCAATATATTAATATTGTGTAAAACATGAGTGAGGCAGAAAGTCACTAAATTTAGTATCTTAGATACTTGTTCATCCATACAGCAATACCTTCCAATAAATGTGGCCAACTATTCCGTGCCTGCATGTCACGTTTTCCTGTGTAATGTCATGAAGACAAAGCAACCGGATGAGAAACATAACAAACAAAATGAGACTTTAATGGAAAGAGTTCAGATAAGACCAATGCAGCCATGATGTAAAGCAGACGCGGAGCATCATGAGGTAATTTTCCTCATCCTGTTTGCTAAAATGGACTACTAGACTAACTTGGTTTCCC
The DNA here is from genome assembly GCA_027410445.1 of Discoglossus pictus. Lineage (NCBI taxonomy): Eukaryota > Metazoa > Chordata > Amphibia > Anura > Alytidae > Discoglossus > Discoglossus pictus. The sequence continues at coordinate 240,404,502 of CM050163.1, forward strand.
TTAAATATCAGACTGACATTGAGGTATGTGATTTTATTTTTAAATGAGCTGATCAGGTTCTTTCCAATTTCCTCTAAGTTAGATAAAAATAGACGATGCATTGGAAAAGAAAGCGGCCATCTTATCTTATCATCTGGAGCCTAATTAACCTTTTCTATCACATTGTCCAGAAGACAAATAAATATCACAGGAGTGGTTCAATAAGTCAACGTTTGTTAAATAAGCACTTGGCCTCTTTATCTAAAATCCAAATTTAGCTTGTGTCCCATGGTTTATGAAGCCTGGAAATAACGTCAGTTAAAGGCCCGACTTTACAAACATCAATTGAATGCATTTCCCTACAGTGAAATAACATTAGAGGTCACTGTTTTGAGCTATAAGTCAGCCTTTCTGATCCACCTACAAAGAAGGGTTCAAACCTTTTGTTAATGAGAGTTTAGAGTCATTAATTGCTGATATATTCATAAGGTATTTGGCCAACTGGCTCAGCTGAAGTCACCTGCACAAAAAAACAGTTTAGGCATGCTCAATGTGTAGTTTTACTACAGTCGAGACACTGGATCAAATGCCTCAGATGCTTAGCAGTAATTAATGGCAAAGATCTCTCATTGACAAACAATATGGATCCATTGGGTAGAACAGAAAGGCTGACTGACAGCTGAAAATGTCAAACGTCAATGTTAGTTTATTGTAGTATTTAAAAACATTCCTTTGATAAAGTACTTATATTCACCTATCCCCTTCTGGATTGCTACCTTGTCATGGTGAAGGGGCTTGTATACTTCAATGAAGGTGTGAGCTATACAATGTAGGGTCACCCAAGATGGGCAGGTCATAGCAGAGAGGTCAGAGAAGGAGCTGGCAACCCACTCCAGTATCTTTGTCAAAATAACCTTATGGAAATAATTCAATTTTCTGGAGTTGGACATAGCTGAATGACTAAGCAAACAAATACATGGTTTAGCTCTCAGACCAAAATTACTGAGAGGTACTCCGTGGTCCCCTTCTGGATCGCTACCTTGTCATGGTGAAGTGGCTTGTGTACTTCAATGAAGCTAAGAGCTAAACTATGTATTTGTTTGCTTAGTCGTTCAGCCATGTCCAACTCCAGAAAATGGAAGTATTTCCATAATGTTATCTTGACAAAGATACTGGAGTGGGTTGCCAGCTCCTTCTCTAATGGACCGAGATTTGTTTGACCTCTCTGTTATGACCTGCCGATCTTGGGTGACCCTACATGGTATAGCTCACAGCTTCACTGACGTATACAAGCCCCTTCACCACGTCAAGATAGCGATCCAGAAGGGGAAACCATGTAGGGTCATCAAAGATGGGCAGGTAATAGCAGAGAGGTCAGAAAAATGGTAGTCTATAGCGTCACAAAGAATCAGACTTAACGACTATACAACAATAGCAAAATTAAATCACCTTTATTTTTAAATTATACCATATTTGAGATACCCACTGTGTGAGTAGCTCCACAATTTGTGTTTATTTTAAAAATAACAATTTTTATTCACTGTGCAAGGGTTTGAACTTGTATAGTTATATATTACCTACAGGCAATGTTGTAGGTTAGTCTCTATTTGGAGACTGACCATAGAGTAGTATGACAAAACTGGGGAAGAGTTTCTGACCAATCTTGCAAGAATACATTTCTGTTGCTTTTATATGAAATGATTCTTTACTGCGTGCTTCCATTCTCTTTACTGAGTCTGCTTTCTGGCAATTTCTGCTTTTAATGAGAACTGATGAGTCCACTGGCAGTAGTTATGGACACATTCCTATTGTGCAGATAGAGCTTTATCTGTGCCTTGGAAGTCTCCTCCCAACTCACAGAGTAGTCACTTGAAGCTAAAATGGTAGATTACACAGCAGTGTAATTGGATAAAAAGTCATATATTAAAGGCTGTGTTCTGATTTTTAAAATGTTAAAAACATGTTGCCTATTTTCAAGTAAAATTATTCAAAAGAGGCTATTTCACATTTATGACCACAGTGGTATTTTAATAGAAAGAGCTATGCATAACAAGTCTTTATTAATCCTACATAAGATAATAATGCAACTTCTTATGGAGCTCATTCATTAAAGTGTCTAAAATACCATATTTTTTCATGAATAGTCGCCATCCAATAACAAAAGGAAGTGATCTTATTTCTCTCACACTGATAGAGTCCTTTGAGAGAATCACTTCAAAAGGTCATATGGTACTAATGTAGGAAAGTGGCTTTTGGCTAAGCTCAACTCTGTATGAATAATTCAGAGGTCTTCTCAAAAAGACCCACTCTGCTGATTAAAAAAAAGTAGTATAACAGGATAATCATAGCCGCAAATAATAGAAACATTTACAAAGCACAAGATAAGTGCACCCACTTGATTTTAAGGGTGCTGGTATTAGTCACACTGTAGAAATCATATATACATTCAATACAAACTAGATACTGTAAGGATACTGAAGGAGAGAGAATATATATATATATATATGTATATATATGTTTGAAACGTTATATGGATTAAAGAGCGATGCATTTGTGGGCACATTTGCATGTTCCAGCTTAACTTCCCAGAATGCAGTGTAATAACTGTTTTTCTTGGAATTCTGAGCTGGAAGCAGGTTTTTTTTACTTGTTTTGGACATTCGAATGTGAACACAGATGTACTTTTTATTTACTGTACTACTGTACGGTGGAGGATTTATATCGCTCTTTTGCCCACCATATATTCATTAAATGATTGTTGTGGTGAACAGCTGTATGTGGATAGGACTCCCAGCTTGTGCATAATCCAGCCTTGGCTTTGTATTAAAAGCTGTGTGATACAGCAGGCATAAACATAAAGGAAGCCATGTTTGAAAAGGGTTTATGGATCGAAGAGCAAAGCATTTGTGGGCACATTTGCATGTTCCTGCTCAGCTTCCCAGAATGCATTTTTTTACTTGTTTTAGACAATCAAATGTGAACAAAGATGTACTATTTATATATATATATATATATATATATATATATATATATATATATATATACATATATAAAGAGAGAGAGAGGACAGAGAGAGAGAGAGAGAGAGAGAGAGACAGGACACACACACACATACATATATAAAGAGAGATAGAGGACAGAGAGAGAAGACAGAGAGAGAGAGAGGACATAGAGATGGAACAGAAAGAGACAGGAGAGTGAGAGACAGGAGAGAGAGAGAGAGAGAGGCAGGACACAAGACACACACACACATACACACACACATATATATATATATATATATATATATATATATATATATATATATATATATATATATATAAAGAGAGAGAGAGAGATAGAGACAGGATGGAGTGAGAGAGGCTGGATATATATATATATATATATATATATATATATATATATATATATATATACAAATAGAGAGGACAGAGAGAGAGAGAGAGATAGATAGGGCAAAGAGAGAGAAACAAAGAGAGAGAGAGACAGGACTGAGAGAGAGATGGGGCAGAGAGAGAGAGGACAGAGAGAGAGACAAAGTGAGATACAGGACAGAGAGAGAGACAGGACACAGAGAAAGAGAGGGTTTCCTAGAATGCAGTGATTATATATATATATATATATATATATATATATATATATATATATATATATATATATATATGTGTATATATATATAATTTGTAGTTAATGTTACGCAAATGCACTTTCAACACAAGACATGTGAAAAATGTGGAAAAATGTCCTTTGATCTCTGCTGTATTGATTGGATTTTATTATTTAAGAAGTTGAGCAATCTGACTCATTTTTCACTATGTACTGCACTAACCCAGCAACATGAATGGACTTGAAATCACCAAGAATGAGCCTTTAGTTTTAAAAGGTGAAGCATAACATAATGGTTTAATGAAGCATATAGTCTTTAAAAAATAACTTAAAGGTCTAAGAACTGTTATTTTCTGTAAGTACAACCACAGTCGTGAAGGACTGTTGTAGTTAAATACTCACAATATGCTCTTTTGAAAAACTACATTTGATAATGGAAGAGGTTTTTAGAAAATATATTCAGCTGTTGTTAACTTTTATGTGCAATTATTATTTTATATTTCATACCTTGCTTTTCATACCATGCCTTTTCTGAGCTGCTTTCTCAGCAGGGTGTGTCCTTGTAAACTATACTTTACATTAGATCTACTGATATTTTGACCTGCCACTGTAACAGTGAAAGTGTCCTCTAAATTGAAGGTCACCTCACATCTCTAGGAATAGATCAGTAGAAACCAAAAATGGCAGACTCCATATATTGGACAATAAACTAAAAACTACATTTCTATTGTTTTACATTATAAAAACATATTGAAAAGAGCATACAAATATCAATCTAATTATTTAAAGACCACTGTACAATAAAAAGAAAGTATATTGAAAACATTGAGTCTTGCTAAGAGTATAACCGAGCAGGTAAATACAGCCAGTTTTGAATTAGAAAAAAAGAAATAAATCAAGATGCCTCTGCTGGACTACTTAATGCTTTAGTGTAAGTTGTGTGTGTGACAGGGGAGTTTACATTTCTGGAGAGCTAATGCTTGCGCCTATTGATGCAAGCAGCCTAAAGGAAGTGATGTCAGTTTCAATCAGATACAATTATCTAACAAATACTCTTGACCTCCCCCTAGCCCCCCTCTACTGAGAAGATAAACAAAATCACACACTCATTATCTAGCTCTCAGAAGTGATGTAACAAAGACAAAATGATAATTACTTTAATGGATATGTTATGTCCATAACTTACACTGCTAATGTTTGTTTATTACATATGTAAACAAAAGTAACTTTTTTTTTTAATTACAGTGTTTTTTAATGAAAAAATCTGTTTTGTAAAACGTGGCCATATAACTTCATGGGATTATCTTTTAATATGTATTAAAACTAGTGCCATGAAAATCTTAACACTGCTTTCCCTAGAAAGATTAGTGTTGGCGTTGTGTGTCAAACTGGATGGATCCCACTGCCTACATCGCATCGCTGCTCACACATTCAGACACTGCTGTCTTGTTTGCAGACACTTGGAACTCTTGCTGTTCTTAATTGTCTCTTTCAAACACTCAGAACAAAACCCCTCATGATGTGAACATGATTACAGCACAATAATAACCCAAAACACTTCTGTAATTCACTAGGATGTCCTTTGGGTAAAGCTGTGGCTTGCACTGCCTACAGCAATATATCATACAATAAATTATAAGTTTCTGATGTTTTTAGTAACATGTGCAATTAATGGGCTTTTGTTGCAGGTTAATCCTTTTCAATCATCAGAGTTGGACGATTGTTAGTATTTTTGATTTCTAGTATCTCTCATGGATGTGATTCAGTCTAGGTCCATGCACATTTTCTCGGGGCTGCAGGCTGTAATAACAGAACATGCAGAGAAATGTCTATATGTAGAGAATATTCTGTGCATAAGTGTATGTAGCACTTTCTACTTACTGTATACTTACATATACACATATGATTCTCTATATAAGTGTGTGGTAAATGTATGACTGGGATATAGCAACAGGAAAGGAGGAGGACTAACTGGGTCACTGGGCGGCGCACAAATCTGAATGGGCTTAAGGTACCATAAACTTAAATATGCCCTGGTATATCTTAAGTCTCTAATATCTGAAAATCTAATTTCTAAATGTAAACAATTTTCCTAAATGGAATATTTTTCTAAAGTCAGAATTATGAACCTTCAAAGCTAGTTTGATACTCCACATACTCATCTTGCTTCCAGGTGTAGAACCAGATCATTATGAACAGGCAGATGTCCAGAGTCTTTGATAACCAGATAATTTGACACCACGCCTGCTCCCCTCCCTTGCTCAGAAGCAAGACATTGCATCAAAGGATATGAATAGCACTCTCTCACACACAGCTTTCACCAATGTATCATGGATCTCTCCAGGATCCTGCAGAGGAATCAACATTTTTTTTTTATAAATGGAAACTAGCTGTATGACTTTTTTCCTGATTAATTATGCTCATAGTCATACTCTAAGATTTAAAAAATAATAATAATTGAGCAGTAGCCATTTTTGGAAAAAATGCAGACAATTGGTCAATAGCCATTCAAGAACTGTCTGAACGTCTGGTTAATTTCACATTTGTATTAAGTCTATTGGTCATAAAAGCTAATATTGCACAGAATTTTTTCTTTTCATAGAAATTCATCATTAAACTGAAAAAAGTTGAAAACTGCCACAAAACAGAATGTTAAAAAGCTTTGTAACTATCCTAAAAAGCTGGAAGACAGAACTAAACCAATATGAAAGCAGCAAACAATACATTTATATCAAGATATTGTGGATAGGCTGAACAGATGAATGAACAGGAAACCAATAATTGGTCAAGTTACATGCCGTTCTAAGACACATCAAGATAAAACACTGTAACCTAATCTTACACTTCCAGCAAGAGGAACCAGTCTTTCCCATCTTGGCTGATGTTTCCGAACGCAAGGTGATATCCATGCTTGATTAAATAGTAAAGTTTGTTTAGGTCAGTATTGTACGCAACAACACCGTGATCAGAGAACAAGCCGTAGCTGGTTTACCCTTTGTAAACACAAAGCTTACCAGTTAGACAAAACATTTGATACCTACAGATATTTGCAATGCTGTGTGCAGGTGTTAAAAAAAAATCCCACTCACATCTTTCAGTTGCTGAAAACAATAAGTCACTAAGTTTGTATATCTTACAAAGAAAATGTTCGGGAACTAAAGGATATAAACATGCAGATAATTGATGCCCTTATAGGCATATTACAAAAGTTTATTTGTTTGTTTTTGCATGACATTTTATATGTGTTGCAAAACTTACTATTAGTCTCTGAGAAAACTTTGGAAAATCTTATTTTTTTCTGTAAAATGTTTATATGTTTTAGATCAGTTGCTCCCGAAAGGTAGATTGCTGCGACAGGTTAACCTCAGAGTGATATCCATGTTTAAACTGCATGAAGGCTTTAACCTGACCCTGATGTCATTGTATTTTTGGGATGGGGGATCCGCTTAAGGGACCAATGTAATGCAATGCCATAAATCCATGTACATTAGTGCTTGCCAGTCCAACTCACCGCATCCCCTCTCAGGGGCCCCCATGCCCATAGTGACTCTTCACTGTACACCAACAAAACGGCAAGCACTACTACCCATCAATGCTGTGACAAACCAGCATGCCTAAACGAACCTTAACCATCTTCTTTACCATCAAAGTGGAGGGTGGATGGGAAACGTATCTGCCATGTGCCCCTTATACACTGTGCCTCTACCTGGCAACAGCCAAATATATATCTGGCATGGGCCCTTCTACTCTACCCCCAGGTCAATCATTTAATTCATCACTTAACTTAGGGTCAAAGCCCACTCCTGCTCCACTGTGGGCCTCCACACTGTGTCAGGGGAAGAGCATCCCCATGGTCTATGTTGATTTATGTAAATAAGGGAGAAAAGAGGAAATAAGCATATGAAATGTTGTTCACTATGTCTGAATATGACTATGCCAGATCGCTAACACAGGTTAGGCAGTAGACCATGTTTGGATGGTGGGTTGCAGTGGTGGAGCTACTACTGCTGCAGCCAGTTCAAAGTACCATGGCCCACAGAAAGGGTAGAGAGCCTCTGCTGCCTGAACTCCTCTTAATATATTACAGTAGAGCAGATAATGGTTTTCATGGAAGGGTGATCTGATCCCCCTATGTGTGATCTGACTAACTGCATACATTTTGGACATTTTATTGATGCTTGTAAGGTGTATAGATATGTGCAAGAAGCCACCAAATTATTTTGCACTAGGGCCCTCCATTTACTAGCTCTGCCACTGGTGGATTCCATGACACACAAATATCTGTCTGAATATATAACGGCACTTAATACAATAACATTACATTAGTATGAGAAGAGTAACCAATTACAGGCTATATCAGTTATGTTAGTGAATATTATGCAGAAATTATTCACTCTGTTTAATCCATGAGCTGCATTAAAGGCATATCTAAATTTCCCTGGATTAATACATTTCTGCACTCCTTAGGCAAAAAGCATCCTTGATATATGCAGCACATTTCATAAAACATTTTTTATTAATATCTAAAGATTATTTTTTATTAATATCTAAAGATCTCTCTAATGATTATGTAGACACCCCAGGGGTGGCTACACAGGCACCTGGTCCCCCTTAACCAGCATGGACAACCTGCAGGGGCGACAATCAGCGGTGTGAATGTGCTGCACATTTGGAAACCAATTTTAACCTATTATTCACCTGCTGTGTCTTCTTCAGTGAATAGGAGAGCGCTGATGTCAGCCCTGTAAAAGTGGATGTGACCTGCCCGGCTGCTTCTTGTGGCTGCTGTACTGTTGGACCCCACCAGAGATCCGCACAGAGAGGGAAAAAAAAAACATGCAGCAGTAGCAGGGAATAGACAACCTGCAGGGGCGACGATCAGCCGTGTGAATGTGCTGCACAGTGAGACTCATATGAAAATACATTGCACCTTCTAATATGGTGCCACATTTCATATCCCAGGCTGCTTTTTGTTGCAAACAGAGTTTGATACAAATGTTTCAGCTGCCTGTGCTTCCTCTTGATTGGTCAAAACAAAATATGAATGTTATGCCAATTTAGCCTGGTTTTGAAGGGGGTGTTTATTCTAATTTTCAACTGTCAGAAATTACAAGACATTTTCTTAACTTCAAGGTAAGTTTACAAATGTTTATTTTGGGATTTTTTTTCCATGCCATTTTTTTTTTCCATACACTACTGTTTTTCCTCTATAAGATGCATTCTTAATCCAGGAAAAATAGATATGCCTTTAAATGGCTTCACTTACTTCCATTTTTCTATGTATATCAATACCATGTGCACACTTATCATCTACATAGTAGTGTATATAAAACATATGCCACAACATCAAGCATTTGTGATATATGTGATATCACATTTACTAGCAATGCAAAGCTGTGTTTCTGGAATGATACAACTATGTTAAAGCTAATGTAATTAAATTACCATTATTCATTCTTGGACATAGACTCATTTCCCAGCAAATCTATTTTAATAAAACACAACTAATTTATAATCTGTCAAATAAATGGTTTTTAATATTCATATTTCATAATTATGATGGCAGTTACATGTATCAAGTTCCCAGAATAACTACAAAATATGTGCAAATTACTTTTTTGGTGTATATGTCTCTGCTTGGAAACATCTCTCCTATAATTTGTAATTACAGGACCTCTGTAGTGTAAAAAAAAAGCCACTTGTTGTGACATATGTAACAAACTAACATTAGCAGCAGTGATAACCATGAACAAATTTTTTTTTTTTTATAAAATCTGAGATTTTGCTCTTTTTATGAGAAATACATTTTATTTCTTGTTACATCACTTCCTGAGAGCTGGTTCAAGAAGGTTTGTTTTTATTTATCACTTAAGTGGTAGAGGAGAGATCAGGGAGAGATCAAGATATTTTGTTAGATAACTGGATATTATTGCAATTGACACCGCACTCTTTCCCCTTTCCAGATTTAGACGCAGTCTGCTTGCTTCAATAGATGCAAGCCTTGCTCTCCATAAAAGATAACGCTCCTTTCACACCTACAGCTTCCATCAAAGTATCATGTATGCCCCCAGACTCAAGCAGAGGAATCACTTTTTTTCTATTTATTTCTTTTACATGGATAAATATGGCCTTAGACTCAAAGTTTTCATCTATTTCTTAAACAGACAGTGGTCCTTTAATAAGAGATATTATTTATCGTTCTTTCCATTCCACAGTTTAATAGACTTTGTCTCCTCCTTTCAAAACTGGTATAATTTAACACTATAGGTAATAATAAGTACTCTATCAATTGAATTATATTTCATAATTGCATTTTCCTACAGTAAACTTATGTTGATGTATGCCATTTAAGCCTTTGTGATCCACCCAGAAACTGATTGAATTTTTTTGTTAATAACAGATCATTGTCATCTATTAGCGATAAGCCCTGAGCCATTGAGCCCACTGTGTTCAGAGCAGTCCCATGCACATAACAAAACTAGTTATGCTCATTGCGCCTTTGATAGCAGTCAAGTGAATGAACCCAATGCCTCAAGGGCTTACCAGTAATTAATGATGTCTTATTCAGAGAATATTTCACTCTCTCTTTGTGGGTGGATCAAAAAGGCTGACTGACAGCTCAAAATGAAAACTTCAATATTAGTTCACTATAGGAATTTAAGCAACATTCAATTCTTAAAATACTTGTTATTACCTATAGTTTGAAATTATAACATATCTGGAATCTCCACTATGTCACCTTAAAGGGAAGATCCTGAAAGGAAACCCTGACCTGTTATCTAGCATGCAGAGAAGACCAATTTTGGCTTTATTATTTTCCAGAATATATCACATATACGTTTTTTTATATTGGGAACTATTAATTTTGCACTGGGGTCCTCCATTCACTACCTAGTTCAAAATTAAGTGATGTAGTTTGCTTCACCTTAAAATAAATGATCATATCTCGTAAAACTGTCCTGGGCAAGGACCATACATACATTGGCAAGAATATCAAGGGTAGAAACCTGACCAATGTATAATATATGTCACTGGCATTGCCAGGGGAATAAGCACTGAGTACCCCTTCTGCTATATTTCACATAATGTACTGTTCTACAGGGCTTAGAGGTGCTGTTTAATCTATGTTTAATCTATGTCAACTACAGACAAACATGATTTTGTAATACATGGCACGCCACTCCTGTTTGGAAGAAGCTCAGCAAATTTACACAGCGCTGAAACATTTTTCACAACTATTTTGATAATTTGCCAAGTAACCAACTTTCTATTCACTTGTGAATCATGTCACAAAATACTGAACATGCTGTGAAAATTCATTCCAGTCCAGTTCCCTGAGAGTTCCCAGCTAAATATACATATTTAAATATAAATATACAGCTTCCTGTAAGTTACTTGTCAAGTAAAAACAAAAGTAGTAGCATCAGAACTAGCACTGTTAATATAGAAGAATAATTAATGACAGAAGTAAATAAATTATATTCAACACCAACCGATAGATAGATATATTGATTGATAGATAGATTGATAGATAGATAGATAGATAGATGTAATATTCTAATAGATAATGTAACGTCCTACATCATATGCATAAATAACTAAAAATAAATAAACAACCCTTCACAATTATCTAGTTTCATATGCAGGCACATTCTCATACATAGAACTAACTCAAAGTAAATGTCCTTTAAATGTAATTATCTCACACAATTATATGTATAAGTAGCCTCTGATACCAATTATTTTTCAGATGGCCACTCTTCAGAATCCACCCATCATATATAAATATATATTCCCATAGATATATATAGACATATTTAGATCTGGGTCACCTGTTCAAGCCCTTGTGAAAGGGTCACGTGTTATTTCCAGGCACTGTAGGTTTAAGTGTCACTCAACTTGCCTGGTAATACCCTAGTGCAGAGGGTAGTGAAGAGGTATGTGTATATTTATAGTGTAGATAACTTTTTCCTAAATGGTTATTCTTCTTGAATCATTCAGAAACAATTAGAGAAAATTGATTATACTCATGGAGTGCAGACAGTGGTACAGCTAGTAAATTCCCCCCAAAAATTCTCCCCTCCAGATGAGGAAGAAGCAGTTACAATTATTTTACGCCCCCAGGTGTCAACTCACTTAGATCCACCATCTTTTTGAACCGCCCGTCCCCAGCCCCACTCCCATTCCAACTATCTCTCTGTTTCTCTCTCTATATATATATATGTATAGAACATAAATCCTATATACATAAAAAAAAATATTTTCTGTATAGATTGCAGCCTGGTCCCTTCCCCATAGCATGCTTCCTGTGCTGTCCTGATGATTGTGATGCAACATGGGTTCAGGACCCACGCAAGTCGCAAGTGAGCTACACTCTGGGGGAAAGGGGGGGGGGGTGGGTTGATGCTAGGTGACTTCAGGGGGCAGGGAATGGTGGTAAGGAGGCCTTAATAATATAATATATATTATAAAAAAATAGACAGCACTGGGAACTCTCAGAAGAGGGCCCCTGTGCATTGCACCACCTGAACCGGCGGAAGCTCTGCCCCTGTGTACCGAGATATTCAGAGGCTTTGACTAACAGAGGTTCAGCCTCTAGTCTGTTTGGTAAAGCCCAGATTCATAGTCTGACCCATAATTTAAGCTGTCAAGTTCTGTATAGGTAATAAAAGTACTTTATTAATATGTGCTTATCAGTGGTTTATTGTGCTCTATAAACTATTACATATAATAACACACTACTAAATGTAATTGTTAATAAATGACTAATATATTGTTTACTTCAAACATTCAAAATATATAAAAAATATTAAATAATATAAAAAGGTGATGTCAAGGCAAACAATGAAACATTAATCTTAATAAAGTCTCTTAGAAGTCAATAACTTTTCAGATCACTGTGAAGGTTTTTTTCTTCAACTCTTGATGTTATTATAGTAAAAAAGGGGAAAAGTCAACTAGTTCTATGGGTTGATCATTTTAAAAACTTATATTAGGTAAAAAGTAAATCAACGCCAACTAACATGTTCTAGTGTAAAACATGGTACTAGGAAAAAACGGCCTCCTTTGGTTCACGTCACCCAATGGGGAAGCTACTGACTCCTTCACCATATTGTGGTCTAACCCTTGTCCTGTTTCCCTTGTTCCATGGCGACAACTTTTTCTGCTACCTGAGATGTCACACAGCAAGCAATGGTTCTTCTTCCTTTGGCCTTTTACACCAACAGATGGGACTCCTCAAGAAGATGTTCACAGTTCTGCTATACTGGTGTATTGACCAAGTTAAGGTTGTATTGGCATCAAACCATCACCAACATGTTTGGGCTTTATAGAGACTTTTTCAAGAATCTTTTGGGTAGCAGTAGACATGGGTGGTTAGGGTTTAGGAGACTATACTTTTATTTCTAAGTAATTTTCAAGCATTAGATTAATTTGGATCCCAGGAATACTTTATTGCGACAAGGATTTAAAAGATCATATGTTTTCTTTTTATTGTATCAAATGTTACTATTGTAATTTCTAAACCTATATATTATATATTTTTTCTTTTCTTTCATTTATGTGTTTATCATATTTTGCTTCCTTTTTTCTTTTTATTGTGTCTTTACATTTATTCATATTCTGATTAATTAATATGTATTTGTTACATAGGCCATGTAAACTATGTATATATTAATTTTCTTTACCTAAAACAAACGAAAATATCATATTTTAAACATTATATATAGACAGTGAGATTGCTTTCTCCTCCTCTTACCTGATATGTTATAGGAAACAGAGGGGCAGTGAGCCTTTTTGATGTCTGAACATATTGTGCTATTGAACCCATTTGTTTTAATGTGAATCAGATAAGAAAACACTATTTACAGGGTCTCCATAATACACAGAGGATTTGTAGCAAAAGGCAAGTGCTGAAACTGTTACTCATTTATTTGAACTTCTGTAAGTGTGCTGTTTTATATAAGAGCAAGAACAGACTAAGGTGAATATTCCCTTTATAATGTCTTACCCTAACAAGAAGTTGATTTAATTTTAAAGTCCATTGCACTAGCAGTTTTTCTCTACTGTAAAACATTTATAAAATATTATGAATTGAATTTGCAGTTCCTGTATGCTAATGTGCTGCTCCTGTATAGCAATATGTGTCCCAGTATGCTAAGGTGCGGCCCAGTGTTAATGTTACTCAGAGTGCTTGATAAGGTTGGGACAGGAGTCTTAGTGCCAGATAAGATTGTAGGTCTTTATTTTGGCCACTATAGAGACAGACAAGCAGACTGTAATATTATTTAGCACATCAGAGCAGCTAATTATTATGTGTAATCTGCTCATTTGCATATAAATACAGCAACAACATTGAATTTCCCAGGATTGATTTACTTTAGAAAAAAATAAATAGCTCCTATTTTTCCTGAGCTTTAAGAATAACCAAAAAACAACAACTTGATTTTTGAGCATCATTTTGTTAGTTTGCATCATTCAGTCATGTCTGACTCTCTGTGACCTCATGGACCATAACACACCATGCCGATCCACTTGTTTTTCATGGCAGAGATACTGGAGTGGGTTGCCAGTTCCTTCTCTAGTGGGCCACAGCATACAGCTCCCGGTATTCCTAGGTGGCCTTCCTGACCAGGCCCAACCCTGCATGGCTTCAGGGTGGTGTAACCTCTTTGTTCCCTGACCAGAATGGAACCCAGGTTGCAGCAGTGAAAAAACAGATCCTAACAACTGGACCACCAGGGAACCCAATGAATCATTTACCTTGATATTTACAGAGAAAAGAGGGTTATATTTTGTACAGTGGTATTTCTGTGTTGTTTTTGAATCCGCATCATAGTTACTACATATACCTGTACCTGTTGGAGCTTTGCAAGACATATTCAATCAGCACAATCAGACAAGCTACAACTTGGGAAAGTTTCTTTTGCCAGCAGGATATGGAACTATTTAAGGGACACGATGAACCGAACAAAGCACTGGAGTGAAAGGAGAATAAATGAAAGGTCAAACATAGCATGCAAACATTAATTTGAACTTGTTATCTTAAAGTGTTTTCAAGAAAATATGAAATAATAAAAATCTGAGCAAATATATGGTATGTTTATTTAGGTAAACCATCTTACATAGACTCAAACTCCATAAATAAGCAAAACTTTTTTCATTGTATTTTAATCTTTATTCATACAAAATATCAAACACAAACACAGCAAAAGATCCATTTTATTTATTAAATTACGTCTGGAGTATATTTATATTATATTCTTTTGTCTTTTGAAGAACTTGACTTGATGATGAGCAAATGTTTTTTTTATCAAAGTTTAAACTATATAACATTTAAAGGGGCACTGAATTAGTCATACACTCTGTTATGCTTCATTTGTTATAATCTGTACTTGAAGAGAAACAAATCAATCATATAACATGTTAAAATTCACATTTGAACCTGGCATTTTCATTTCTAGCACATTTGCCTCTCTCTATCTCTTCTGATTCTCTTTGTTGTCGTGGTGATGGGGCTTGTGTACCTCAATGAAGCTGTGAGCTATACCATGTGGGGTCACCCAAGATGGGCAGGTCATAGCAGAGAAGTCAGACAAATCGTGGTGCACTGGAGAAGGAACTGGCAACCCACTCCATTATCTTTGCCAAGATACAAGTGGGGTAGGGGAGAGATAGCGCACCAATTCATAGTGCAGGTAACCACAGTATAGCACTCCCACTTCCCATGTGGGTACATAAATAGAGGTTCAACTCTCACCTTAGGTGACCTAAATTGATGAGGTATAGTTGGCGCTTCCCAATCCGCTTCCACTATAGGGTTGGTACCCATTCTGCTACTGTTTCATTTTGTACTTTGAAATCCACAATTTGGAATTGGGTATGTGCGTATGGGTATTAATTTGAACCCTAATCAATCTCTATAAATCTAGATGATAGTGTTGTTACTATGCCGCTGAAAGTTATATAAGTAGTATGTGTCTACCTTGGACCATCAGTCTCCATCGTTGTAAAAAAGACATTACATCCAGAAGATTTAATAATAATATGTCAATTTGTTTATGGAAAATTGAACAGCTATGCATATATGTGTTCAATAAAAACATGCAGAAAAACCTTGGACACGTTTCGTCACTCTAAATTGTGGCTTTCCCTATGATCAAATCAACTCTTGGTGGGCAGAATGTGTATATGCTGTGATATCATTCTGTCCCTAAATATACAACAAAAAATAATATATATGAAAATGGGCTTACAAATGTGCTATATATTTTCTATACTCTGTACGTTGGAGAGCTCTTAGTCTTGTGCTCACCGTAAACTGAATGATTATATGTGGGTTATGCACAAATCTGAACACCTAAGACATAAATCCTGCACTTCAACTTACTAAAAAATATTTTCAAACCCAATATATTTCACATCAGCTTTTTTCAGCAAAGACCTTCAACTGTGATTCCCTCTAAAATCTATATTCATGCTTATAAGCAAACATGTGCATCAAAGTCATTGTATAAATGAATTGTACAGAGTCAATAAATTTCAGTTAGTCTTACTGAATCAGCAAGAACAGCTTGAGAGTTTTCCATTTAAGTTTTTCCTTCAGGCAGCCGGCTTCCAGTATATCTTCACATTAATTTTCTTGCTATTACGATTAGCTGTGTTGTAACATATAGTGCTGCTTCCCCTAGATGACACATTTAAACTGATCCACTTGAAGCTTGCATTTTAGCAGAGTTGCTTTATTTGTCATTTGTTTGCCTCCAATTGCTATGAAACCTGACACAATATGCAGTTGCAAGCAAAGGTGCCCATTATCTGAATTCTGTAAATATGATTGCTAGAGGTTTCTTTTCAATAAAAGGGTAATGATGCTCAATTTGAAACTGATACGAAATGCATTTTTTGCATACAAAACAAAACTGAGCTTATTTATTAATTTCCATGCTATTACTTAAATTGATTTGTAAGTAATGCAAGTTCCTAACATTAACAGATCACACATTTAAAAAAAAAAAAACTTCACTTGGTGATGTGCTAAATGTTTTTAGAAAGTTTAAAACAATTAAATAAAATTGTATTTAATTTTGCTTTAAATGCATATTTACATTTCCTAGATTATGAGTGCATCTGATAAGGGAGAATCAGTAGTGTATGCCAAAAATTTTTGCATGAATAAATAACAAAATAATCATTAATAAACGTACCTTGATGTTTGCAAACTTCTTCAGTTTTCTGGGACCTGATTTTGACAGGGAATGCCCTTTGCAAACCTTAGCCAATTATCATAAAAAATTATAATTAGTTTTAGCCATGCACATGCAGCTATGATATTGTTTCAATGCCTGGAAAGCCAGTTTGTGCAGCAAAGCATTGTGGGATGTGTAGTCTTTTTTTAAATCTACACAAGGAAGCAAGGAGAAATCCAGACATTGCTATTGTGGATTTCTGCATTGTGTTGCTGTTGGCTTGAAGGTTAATATAGGGTTAAAAACTTACTGAATGCGGTGTTTCTATTCCTAGGTACACAGTGCCTATTTAAGCACGTCTTGAGGTGTGGAAACCATTTAAAAAATAAATAAAATAAATCTGCATGTGTATAGAATGAATCAATGTAATGTGTGTTACTGATATACAGCCTTATTAAATTGTGATTTGGCCAATTGAATAGGGGTCTATATAAGCACAGAGTATATTTTTTTTACAGAAATTTTTAGTTAGTGAACTTCTATCCAAAAGCAAGGTCTTCACTAACTATAAAAAAATATGTTATGTGCTTATATAGAGCCCTAATCTATTGGCCGAATCGCAATTTAATAAGGCTGATAAGCAGCAAGTGCTAAATTAGAGAAAGGGTAAACAGGGAAACTTCCATATATGTTTAATGGCAGCAGATATGTGTTTTTGTTCCAAACAGGATTAAACAGCGCAGAGGAATGGGACGTACTTAGAAGTAGATAACATCTTTTCTCAGTTATTTCGTGACTATAAATAGCAACTTGACAATTAAACTAAATAGAAGAGCAAGAGCAAGTAGGATAACTCTCCCCCTCAGAATACAAACCTGTTTGCGTCAACTACATTTAAATGTTTTATTCTCATGGTTTACATTACTGCTAATGTTGTTAGCTAGGGTGAAACAAATTAACGTTTGTGATGTAACAAACTACAGTGGTCTTTTCATTTCAATGACATTTGTGAAATCATTTTTTTACCAGGTTGTCAATGTCCGTGAATTTTTTTGGATGCAATCATTTCCTAAACATCATTGCATTCCAAGTGAGTATACTTTTTTGTATGCAATGGTTCAGAACAGTGGTAGTCAACCTGGTCTACTAATGGGCGATTGAAGCTTTCACAGCGGGCTGTGAGGTAATCGCTAGGTGACGTCGCTGACAAGTGACATCACATACTGGAGACCTGCTGCACAATGCTGGGCTGGTTGGAGAGCCTAGGCACCGCAGTCAGGGCCGAATCACTATCTAGTAAGTACAGGGTGATACATAGATAGGGTCATATGATTTATATAACCCGAAATGAGAGTTACTGTGACACCGGTGGGCGGTAAGGGAATGTAACCATCAAAAGTGGGCGGTAGTTATTAGAAGGTTGACAACCCCTGGTTTATAAGAATATGTATCAACATTTTAACAAATACTATTAATCCATGTATTTCATTGTGCCACTTTTGTACACAAAATCACAAGAGCACACATTGCTATGAGACATTTATTAGTAAAATTATGTTAACATGATTCTGTAAATGTATAATCTTGTTTAAACTTAATTAAAAATGATTAAATAAAAAAAAAAATCCTGATTTTTTTTTTACTATTTAATTAATTTGGTTGTCTGTCTTTTTCTTTCACTTTCTCTCAAGTTGATTTATATGTTAGCTAATGGCCAGAGGCACCATTCGTATGATCAAATGTTTATGGTCTGTATCTTACAAAAATCCAACAAGGACAAATATCCAAATAGAAATAAGCTGTATGAACATTATTCACATATGGTACTAAAGAACATATAATAGCTCATATGTATATAGATAGATAGATAGATAGATAGATAGATAGATATGTATATAGATAGATAGATAGATAGATAGATAGATAGATACATAGATAGATAGATAGAGATGATAGATAGATAGATAGATAGATAGATAGATAGAGATGATAGATAGATACATAGATAGATAGATAGAGATGATAGATAGATACATAGATAGATAGATAGAGATGATAGATTGAGATGATAAATACATTGATAGATCTGGATATATATTTGTTATTTTTTTCAGTCATGCCCGACTCTTCGTGACCCTATGGATCACAGCACACCAGGCACATCTTGTGTCTGTTTTTGCTTATCCATAAGGTTTTCTTGGCAAAAATACTGGAGTGGGTTGCCAGTAACTTCTGCAGTGGACTGTGATTCGTCTAACCTCTCTGCTATGACCTGCCCATCTTGGGTGACCCCACATGGTATAGCTCACAGCATCATTGAGCTACACAAGCCCCCTCACCACAACAAGGTAGTGATCCAGAAGGGGATATATGTATATATTTATATATATATATATATATATATATATATATATATATATATATACTGTATATATATATATATATATATATATATATATATATATATATATATATACACACACACATATAAATATATATTAGTATATATTAGATTGTTGTGGTGAACTACCTACTCATAAGATCCACAACACAGGCTGAGATCCCGCTCCATGCTGATGATAGCCAGTAAGTTTGAAACAGCTGTAAATAGATAGGATTCTCAGCTTATGTAAAACCCAGCCTTTGCTTTGCATTAAAGCTGTGTAATACAGCAGATATAAGCTTAAAGGAAGCCATGTTTGAAAGTGGCTATGGATTAAAGAGCGAGGCATTTGTGGGCACATTTGCATGTCCCAGCTCAGCTTCCCAGAATGCAGTGTAATAACTGTTTTTCTCAGAATTCTGAGCTGGAAGCAGTTTTTTTAACTTGCTTTAGACATTCAAATGTGAACACACATGTACTATTTTTGTACTATATATATATATATATATATATATATATATATATATATATATATATATTATTCCTCTAGTCTCTAAAAAATACTGGAATGTTTATAAATTATATAACCCACAGACTTCTCACTCAAGCAAGTTTTACTGCACATGAAGAAGCTGTCTATTGCAATGTATCTATAATTTAAACTAGTCAATGAATACCCTATATCATGTCTGACTTTTTTAATTGGAGTTCAGTTTGTATACAGCCCACAGTGATTTAATTGACAGATGCACAATATCTATGCTGCCTGCAGAATGCACTTTCTAAGATTAGCCAGTACAGGTCAAGCATCCAATTCCAAATGACAAATCCACAGGCGCGCTGTTAATGGCAATTACTCTAACGAAGAGTAATCAGCCTTATCAAGAGATTTTCACATAGTTAATTTCTTATAAATATGGTTATTGCAATTAGGGACTAAAATATTAAAACTGGATCTATCCCAAAACCAGGTTTCATTTCCGTCAAAATCACACGTTTTACAGATTTGGAATATAAAACCAAATATGAGTTTTGGGAATAAAAATTCCTTCCGCTGTTAGTGAAAAGTGTTTGCAGTATTACTAAGACTATCATAGAGCCATCAATCAAATAGCAGTGGGAGATGAACAAAGCATTGCAGCATTTTGCTTTAAAAGACCCCTGAATATCATGAGAAAAAAATACACTTGTTTGAAAATTATGTGCCAAACCAACAATATTAGCAGCTGTGTAAGTCATGGACATAAAGCGTTTTTTAAGAAAAAAATCTTAAGACTATATTTATGAGCAAAGGAATCCATTTTGTGTTTGTTACCTCACATCCTGCAAGCTGGATGATTGGCTGTTTTTTTTCCGTTTATCAGTGGACGGGTGGTGAAGGAAGGAGCAGGGAGAAATCCAGAGACTTTGTTTGATAATAAGATTGAAATTGACACCACACCCCTTTCCACTCACTGGCCCAAAAGCAGGAAGTTTGCATCAATAGATGTAACCACAGCTCTCCAGAAATGTACATGTCCTTTACACACACACACTTGCACCTACACATCATGGATTCCACTATGGCCCAGCAGAGACATCACCATTTATTTATAATTAAAATATTTCTATAATGATTCGTCCTTCTTAAATAGGCTCTTAGCCAGTCTTAGAGTTTTCAAGCATATATCTTTCTTTTCACTGTACTTTGGCCCTTTAATGTGTTCTATATCCTATCAGAAAAATAGCCATCTCAGACCTTTGCAGCCCCTTGGTTAGTTTAATGAAATTCCTTTGTAATCTCTTCATCTCTCATATCTTTTTTTGTTGTTCAGTCGTTTCCAACTCTCTGTGATCTCATGGACCGTAACATACCATGTACATCTTTATGTCCATGGTCATGCTGATCCACTTGGTTTTCATGGCAGAGATACTGGAGTGGGTTGTCAGTTCCTTCTCCAGTGGGCCACTGCATACAGCTCCTGATATTCCTAGGTGGTCTCCCACCCAAGTACTGACCAGGCCCAACCCTGCTTGGACTCAGGTTGGTGTAACCTCATGGTTCCCTTACTGGAATCAAACCCAGGTGACAGTGGTGTAAGCACCGAATCCTAACCACTGGACCACCAGGGAACCCTTACCTCTAATTCCTTTGGTCAACAACCATGTTCTACAATAACATTCCCATATACCCTTTTAAGGGGACACTAAAGTTCCATATTTTTTATTTGCTCTTTTGAAGAGTAAAATTGATAATGGGTAATATATTCTAGTAAGTTAAAAAAAAAAAAAAAAACAACTGCAATCTTATATTTAAAATATACATGTTTTAAAGTGCTGAACGTAACAGGCAAAAAAATGTAGAATGCAAAATACAAACAAACAAAAAAGTATACAGTCAATACTATTTTACCTATTATATCTAATACATATATATTAGATATAATAATTTACAATAAATATGGGACATCAGTGTCCCTTTAAAGGGTTATGCAGTTGAGAAATTAATGCAACAGTGCTGCTTGGACAGTTCTTGTCCTGTCATGTCCCCCTTTGAATTATAAAGAGCAGGTCATAAAACAAAATTATTCTATAAACTTGTTAGGAAAAAGTAAATGTTGATCCTACAAGAGAGTTTTGGCTGTACATACAGTATGGAAAACATCCAAATTTGCCAGACATATGATGTCCTACAGTATATAAAATAAGAAATATCAGTGTTCGTGCTCAATGGATATGACTAAATGTGACAAGTCATCTTTAGAGATACACAGTGCATCATACAAGTGCGTCTTCATTAAATAAACAGATCTACAAAGATTTATATATCTGTGGGATTTTCTTTCTTAAACCAAAAAGACGTCAGCAAACTGACGCATTTCGGTCAACTCATCTCAACAATGCCATTCCCTCAATCCAATAAATAACAAGTCTGTAAAAGCACACTGTTTACTTACTAGTGTGGAATATGTTTACTATTTTAAAGTGCATACATTAAAATACCCAAAAATAAGAAATCAGGTTACAGTTCTTGACTTTTCACAAACTAAAACAATTTTAACCCACACACATATTTATATTGTAACAATAGCTGTGCATGAAAATGGTAAAGGCCAATATTATACAAACATCTTGAGGTTGGGGTTTAACAAATAATTGCACTTGCACAGAAGATGACAGCATACTGTAGAACAGTGGTTCTCAATAACTTTGACCTGGGGGCCATCCTTTTACTGTCCTATGCTTATGGGGGCTTCCTGGTTACCTTCCAGTTCTCCTGAGGACCATCTGGTTACCTTCCAATGCTCTTGGGGACTTGTTGGTTACCTTCCAGTGCTCCCCGGGACCTGCTGGTTACCTTCCAGTTCTCCTGGGGACCAGCTAGTTACCTTCCAGTGCTCATGGGGACTTGTTGGTTACCTTCCAGTGCTCCCCGGGACCTGCTGGTTACCTTCCAGTTCTCCTGGGGACCAGCTAGTTACCTTCCAGTGCTCATGGGGATTTGTTGGTTACCTTCCAGTGCTCCCCGGGACCTGCTGGTTACCTTCCAGTTCTCCTGGGGACCAGCTAGTTAGCTTCCAGTGCTCATGGGGACTTGTTGGTTACCTTCCAGTGCTTCCCGGGACCTGCTGGTTACCTTCCAGTTCTCCTGGGGACCAGCTAGTTACCTTCCAGTGCTCATGGAGATTTGTTGGTTACCTTCCAGTGCTCCCCGGGACCTACTGGTTACCTTCCAGTTCTCCTGGGGACCAGCTAGTTAGCTTCCAGTGCTCATGGGGACTTGTCGGTTACCTTCCAGTTCTTCCCGGGACCTGCTAGTTACCTTCCAGTTCTCCTGGGGACCAGCTAGTTACCTTCCAGTGCTCATGGGGACTTGTTGGTTACCTTCCAGTGCTCCCCGGGACCTGCTGGTTACCTTCCAGTTCTCCTGGGGACCAGCTAGTTACCTTCCAGTGCTCATGGGGATTTGTTGGTTACCTTCCAGTGCTCCCCGGGACCTGCTGGTTACCTTCCAGTTCTCCTGGGGACCAGCTAGTTAGTTTCCAGTGCTCATGGGGACTTGTTGGTTATCTTCCAGTGCTTCCCGGGACCTGCTAGTTACCTTCCAGTTCTCCTGGGAACCAGCTAGTTACCTTCCAGTGCTCATGGGGACTTGTTGGTTACCTTCAAGTGTTTCCCGGGACCTGCTAGATACCTTCCAGTTCTTAAGATGAACTACTGGTTACTTTCCAGTTTTTTTGTAGAGCAGGATTGTCTAATTGTTTTATATGCATTGTTTCACAAAAATAACAGATTCCAGAACTCAACTTTATTTTCACAAATACATTTGAACCTTGGTCGGTGTTATTAAAATGAACTGCCAACCTTACAGACTTGAGAAGAAGATGGGGAAAGGTTGGGACAAGTCATACACTTATGGATTGCTTTCTAATAGAAGGACAAATCGGTCAGAATGAAGTAGGTGGCAATTATGTAATAAGTTTTTGTGAAAAGGTGAGTATCAGGGAGAGTGTGGAATTTTTCCAAGTCATGTGTAGTAGGACAAGGAATTCCAGAGGGTTGATTCATCTTTCAAAAAGCTAAACCTGAGGAGGAGTAATGAGTGGGTTGTTACAGGAGCACAAATCTGAACAGGCATAGGGCAGCATAAGATCTTAATAAATCACTGGTCTATGTTATACTTTTAGTTGCAGAAAACTTTCCCAATTATAGTAATCGCCTAAAGATAAGGAAATAACTTAAGAGAATGGGTCAAAAAAGTCACAGTGAACCTTGGTGGCATATGGTCTGACCTTTACAGTTATTATTTAGTTTGGTTCCATTGTGTAGTATAGCTGTAGTCAACTTTTATTTACAAAATTCACCAGGATCCAAATGTCTTTATGAAACTTAAGTCAAGGTTAGGATTTTAGGTTTTTTCATAGATACACATATAGATATTTTAATATAATAGAATTCAGATTGAGACTTAGGAAATGAAATCAGTTATACTGTGTTCCTTTCATAAGTCCCCAACTGAATCTACTTGTGTATCTATGAAAAATATAGCTGTTAATCAAGTTTTTTTTTTTTTAAGCTTATTCTTAAAGAACATGAAAAAACTGCCTCTACATTGCATTATCAATTTCATTTTCTAAACTGGACAATTCCTCATAAATTCACAATGATCCGTGCTGTATTTTTATGAAAATTAGCACCTCCTGAATACTAATTAGCTGCTTCAATGTGGCAATTATAATAACAGTCTGCTTGTTTGTCCATGTGTTGACCAAAACAATGTTGTCATTCAGTTAGAACCACTCCCCCATTCGTATAAAGAACTCTGAGTCACAAATTAGCAGACTGAGCATTGTATTAGTCATGAAAAACCCAATGCTGTTTCTCAAGAATCATTTACTGTAGAGAAAAATGGCTAGCACAATCTATATTGAGTTTTTCTTGCTCTTTATGATGAGACTAACTTCCTGTTGAGGTGACAGCGTGCCTTTAAACATTTGTAAACTTCAATTGAGATATATGATTAATGTAACAATGCAATAGAGATCTGAAAGGTCAGAGGTCTTGACTATGCTCGATGGAGGGGTATCAGTCAGGTCTGACTAGTGACTATCCTGGATGGAGGGGTATCAGTCAGGTCGGACTAGTGACTATGCTGGATGGAGGGGTATCAGTCAGGTCTGACCAGTGACTATGCTGGATGAAGGGGTATCAGTATCCCCAGGAATAGGTTGCTTTACTGGACAGCATGTTAACTTGGAGCATTCAAAAATGGACAGATGCAAAATAACAGAATATAGGTGTTTCTTGTGATACTGATACCACTACATTTTAGGAGATGAGACAATGAGATCTTTTAACACTGATAAGGTACAAACAAAACCCACATTTTCTATCATGCATTTAAAAGATCATGTTTTAAGTACTGCAAAAGTGGTTTGTTCATGAAAAATTAAGTTTGGAAACTTGCAGTAAAAATGAATATGTAACCTGTTTTAGCCTCTAATGTATTAACTTTTATATGCAATGATGCTGCAGTGGAAACTAAGATTTTGGTTTCGGCAACTCAACTTCCTGAGGTGGGAGAATTAAAAGGGAGAGAAAGTTTATGTCTGCACAATGGGAATGTGACATCTACAAATGCTAGTACTCGTAGCTCATTAGTTTACATGGAGATCGCATACTGAGAAAGTAACAGGAGCAAAGTAACAGGTAAGAAAACAAAGTTTCAACATAATTATTCACCACATTACTCATTAAGTTCTCTTCTTCATTGCATAGGCAAAGATACATTCAGTAACAGCAAAAGTTGTGTTAATGTTTGATACAGCTACACATTAAACATGTAATATTATGTGACTACTATACAGCTATAAAAGAGCCTGTAGTCGTACATATTTAATTCAGTCATCAGTTCCTGCTCTGTTTCATATCCACATTTATACTGCATAGCGTAGTCAATTAGTGTTACTTGGAAGCCAACCAGGTTCTTAGCAGCCCTCACTGCACTTGCTGCAACAAATAGATATTCACACAAGTATTAAAGGGATATTTAAGTGAGCTGGATTATAAGTGCATCTGATAGAGGAAAATTTGTAGTTTATGAAAACATTTTTTTGAATGAAAAAATACCAAAATAAGCATTTAAACACTTACCTTGAAGTTAGCAAAATATATTTTAATTTCTGTCAGTTGAAACTTAGGGTTAACATCCTCCAAAGCCAGGCTAAACTGGTATACAATTTTAAAAATTGTTTTGGCCAATCAGGAGGAAATAAAGACTGAAACATTTGTATCACAATCTGGCAGTTGCTGCCTGTTCTTTCTCTCTCTGCCTATCTCCTTATGGGCAAATTCAGCTGTGACCCCACCAATCATCATTTCCTTTAGAGGTCACACACTGTACCCTGCAGGGTACACTTAATGTAAGCTTCCTATTGATGTGCACATCCAGATATCAGTATCTAGCATATAAATATGTAAGTACATTCAAATTTTCAATAGAATACATATTTTTATACTAATCAGTAGCTGTTTATTAGGAAACATTTGAAACCCAGGAAACTTACATATATCTTTAACTTGTGTTTTTCCAGGTTGTGTCCACAAACACAGAAAGTAACAATTGTACAATGGAAAAAATATATGCATTCAGACATTTACATAAAATCCACCTGTTCAGGGAAGGATATAGCCTACCTTCTTAACTCATCCACAACTTCATATAAGGTTATCATTTCTGGTTCTCCCATATCATGTTAGGATATGGATCCATACAGCAGTTCCCCTACATCATATTTCTAACCTGTAATACCACTTAGATTGTAAACTTTCCCAAGAGACGGGACAAGCATATACTTTTTGATCATTGTTGTGTCTCAAAAAGGCTATTTGTGACGGGCTGGAGACCTACCCAGGCACTGGGTTCGGTCGGAGGGCCACGTGACCTGTGCAGGCCCGGGAGTATGGGAGAGTAGGAGGGGCTAGCTGGGGGCAGAGCCACCTAGGGGATTGGCGCCAATGTGGCCATTATGCCCCCAGCTAGCCAAGAAGTTAGATCCCACCCACCCATCCCTAACATTGGGAGCATAGGTGTTAATCTATTGTAAAGGGAAAATTATGTGTTAAAAAAAATAAAAAATAAAAAAAATAGGAAAAATGAAGTAAGCGGTCAAATATTTTAGTTTGATCTGTCTACGTCATTAACAGTTGTATATGCTTTTATTTTCAGTTTTGATTTATGATGTGTTTGTATTTGTTGTTGTCACAGCGTGGCGGTGGTGAGGGGAGTCGCCGGGACAGTGGTAAAGTGGGGGTGATCCTACCCTACGGGGGTACGGATGCTCCATCAAGGTAGGCCCTGGACGAGGGTCAGGGCGCAGAGTGTACTGTCTCGGTCGTCAGGCTCCTCCCCTCTCTTTATGTATATTTAAACAAATGGTATTGTTATTATGTGAATTTGGGTTTACCAATAAACGCTGTGGCCAGGATCTCCCCAAAAAAAGTGGTTGTGTCTAATTATTTAATTAGAGGGTTTAGGAAGTGTTTGTGCCTAACAAATTATTTCTAGGAGAAGTTATCCCAAAGGGTCATACGTACATACCCACTGGGCCTTTCACGGGTCATGAATGTGTGAGTGAGTTTTTGTGCTTTATTTTTTCACACAATGCCCTCAAAGCACAATAAAATTGACTCAACTGCTTAGCTGCTAGGGTGCTTACTGCCGTAAGCTAATGAGCAGTCATATATATTTTTGTGGTAAACTACCTCCCCACAAAATCTACTACACAAAGTTGGAACTGGCCGCACACTGATGAGAGGCAGTAACCTCAAAACATTGCTTTGGGTTGGTAGGTTTCGTGGCTTGTACATAATCCATCAGGGGCTTAAACCTGTGTAATACAGCAAGCATATGCTTAAAAGGAGCCATGTTTGAAATGGTATTTGGATTACAGAGCAAAGCATTTGTGGACACATTTGCATGTCCCAGCCCAAGTTCCCAGAATGCAATGCAATATTTTGCAGGAAACAAGTAAGACGTTCAAATGTGAACACAAACATACTATTTATTTACTATATTCCTGTACGGTGGAGGGATTCTATCATGTTTTTGCCTACCATAAATTAAATGATTGTTTATTCATGCAAAAAACTACTTTTATAATACTTAAAACGTACTCCTAAAATAAAAAAAATGTGCTTCATGTAAATTCAAATTCTGCATTTGATATATCACCTCTCTTCCACCTACCCCCATTGCTTTTTCACTATCCTATATAATTCAATTCAAACTCAGTCATAATCAGTCTTTAGGGTCTGTACAATGCATTTATCTCCAATAGTTTATTCAACGTGTAACTGAAATGTCTATGAACAATATAATACTTGTTAGAAACTAATACAATAAACCCAACCTTTCAATTTTTTACTTTTATATGCAAATATTCTTTTACTGCATACATCTATTTTCTTGCATCTTGAAGCTTCTGACCCAACAGGGCGTGTACTTGTAGACTAAGGAGCTTTTCATTAGTCCTAATGAGATCACTGGCAGGTATATATAAAGTCCCTGTGCATTCAAAACCTCCGCCTACCTCAGGAAGTTGGTTAGCTGAGATCAAAATGTTAGATTCCACAACAGCAGACTTGCATATAAAGGTATTGCTTTTTTTGAAGTGTAGTTCTTCAAAATAGTATACTTTAAATGTATGCCCACAGTGTTCCTTTAACTGATATGTTTTTATAATATATACATTTCCGTTCCAGCTCGGTAATCCAAGTCTTAATGTATTGTTACGATAGTTTCCTTTTACATCACTGTAATATTAATCACATGATTCTGGGAATCACATAAATCTTTCTTAAAGTCTGAGAAACACCAGAGGGCCTGACATATGATTGAGTCCAGTTACTAATAGTCAGGATCTTACGTCTTACAAGTCACCTTTCAATAGCCTGATGGTTTCCATTCTTCTCCAATGACGAAGTAAACTTATAGCTATGACACTTTATTTTACAAAAGACAGTAATCATAATCTTTATTCATGCAATACATATTCTTAAGGTGAAATTCACTGTTGAGCTTCAGGTAATCATATATTTAAAATAATACTATACTATATTGAATAATACTATTTTGAAAAACTGCACCTGAAAACACATGTTTTAGAATGAAAAATATAATAATACAGTCTCTAATATATTATCTTTAATATGCAATTATGCTGCTATAGGATCCACCATTTCAGGTTCTTCTGATCAATTACCTTACGTGGGGGGAGATATTGGGCCTCATTAAATTCCAAGCCAGCAGTTCCCTTCATATAGCCCGTAAGTCTGCGAGCTTGAATATTGTAACAGTTACAGAGTGATTCAATTGTCTCAAACTTGTAAGTACATGGCAGAAAGCCAAAATCATAAATCATGCTTCTATATGTAGCACTTCAGGGCCTGATCTTGATCAGTTACGCAAGACCCGTAACTTACTGCTTAGACAGAGCCAAACCCTTAACTTGCAGCTTAGACAGAGCCAATAGTAAATGAGACCATCATCATGACGTCAGTGAAACAGGGAGTTTAAACCACAAATTATTAGTGTTTAGAAGTATAATTTGCAATCGGACTCACAATCCAGAAATGTTGAAATGTAGAAAAATCAACAAATCTACTATTCTAGTCCATGCAAGTTCCATGATATGTATTAACCCATTGATTACCGGGATCGATATAACACGGAAATCAAACTTCATACAATTTTTTTTTCTGCATATTTGCAAGCTTTCCCTGTATTTTAAAGTGCAGTGGTGTGTTTATATTTGCTTTTACAGTGCCATGAACAGGTGTTTAGCCCCCTTGCGAGTCTTCTCTAGTACTCTTTAGTAATATTTTTTGCTTAATTTGCCATTTACAGGTTTGAAAGCAGGGTTTGGGCAATTGTAGCAATTTAGGGATTTGCAATTTTAGCACTTGTAACATTTGGGGGCTTGAAATATCAAAGGCTTAGCTGGGTTGGAGTTACGATTTTGGCGGCCTGTGGGAATTTTCAGCCTGTAACTCTCAAATAGATTGTGAGTAGCTAAAAGTGGCCAATTAATATCAGTAACTTTTGCGGGCTACACTACATTGCACAATTGGAATGTGGCATGTACAACAGCCAGAGCTTACTGTAGCAGTAATGGAGAGTTCATTAGTTTACAATGACACACAATTACTATTTCTGCAGTATACCTTATAAATACTCACGAGTTATACTCCATGAAGAAACATTTTCCGTTTTTGGAGCTTTTTGGAATTGTGGATAAAGGATTATGGACCTGTAGTAATATGTCCATGGTCCCTCCTCCTGAAATTTCAGATGCTGTGAGTTCAATGGGTGGAGCAAACTGATTCAATATTCTTTTTCAAAAACATTTTAAAAGTTATATTTTATACTCCATATTTGCCTGAATTTAAAAATAAAACATCTAAAGTTTTACAAATATAATATGTTCACATTGCCTTCCAGTAAAAAAAATGTATTGGTCCTTTATATTATGAAGCAGCAAAGGCTGTTAAAAAAAGGAAAATTATAACTGTATTTAGTTTCTATAATAACTTTTACTAAATTGTGTCTAGACAGGACCAGGTGATCTAAAGTAGCTGAAGACGTGTTGTGTTAAAGTGGTTTCCCTTGGCAACAATCAGCTCTTAAGAGAAGTAGTTAATGAAGAAACTTGTCCTAACACAAGCCTGTGTCTGACCACTTGGGCCCTCATTCAATTGCAATTTGGCCAATTGAATAGGGCTCTAAAAAGGCACATAACATATATTTTTTAAAGAAGTTTTTAGTTAGAAAACATCTATCCAAAATCAAGGTTTTTACTAACTAAAAACTTCTTTAAAAAATATATGTTATGTGCCTTTTTAGAGCCCTATTCAATTGGCCACATTGCAATTGAATGAGGGCCTTGGTCTTTAGAAGTTGAAGTTATAATACATGATTAATATTAAATATTGTTCCTTGAAAAGGACTGATAACAATGAGCAGTGTCTATGTCATGATATTGCTTTTTAATAGGATACTGCTTAGAGTAATATAATGCAACTACTGGAGTCCATGATGGCAACCCCACAGAGAGAGAGCCACAGCATTGGCTCACAAAGACTTATCCAGTTATGCATTAACCTTTCTTTCTACCCGTGTACTTAGTAAGTACTGAACACCTTTACACATTTGATTCAATGTAATGAAGGATGTAACCCTTCTTTTGTTTCCTTCTGTATGTACTCTTATATCACAATAAACAGTTTTAAAAATAAAAAATCTGGTAGGGTAATGGCAATTGTAGAGCAACGTTGGCCAAAAATGTAGTTAGTAACTCGATCAACACACGATCAAATATTTCAAGGAACATATTATTAATTTTTCATAAACAAAAATCACAAGACAACAGTGCCTCATATTAGCATATGCTTTAATATATAACCTAAAAAATAAACCTGTCTGATTTTTTTTTTTTAAGTAAGGCAATATCTGGTTTTGTCTGGAATCAAACTCAGGACCTTTGGCTCCGCAGGCAGCTGTATTACCAACTGAGCTATTTCACCAGCTATCTCTTTTGCTCCTAGAATATGATTAAGTAGTTACAATGAATCAGTCACTGAAAGCTTCTGCACTTGAATCTAATTAATTAATCATTGTTCCACGCGGTACAGAGCTTATTACTCATTCAGAACAGTTAACTCACTGAAACAGCCGAACTTCAATTGATCATAACTCCACCAATTCAGCATTACATTTTCAAAATTGACCCTCTATATAATGTTGCAATGCACATATATGTGACTTTTGTGGTCCTTTAAAGAATCTTGAAACAATATGCTACAGTTTAAATATACAAAATTTGATAAAGTAAAAAAATCCTAAATAATACCGTTAAATTGGGCTCAACAAGACCCGCATTAACATCAATTTTTTAGCTCTCATGTATTTTTTTTCCTGCAGCAAATGTAACCACTTTTGACTTTACACGTGTCAGTGGTTGAATAATTCCCATTAACTTTAATGGACACACATTCTAAGTGCATTTAGCTGTTACTGTTGTGTTGTAACAGTTTCTGACATTTAGTGGATGACCCCAATGTTTCAAAATAGTATGACTGGATTTGGCTTCACTTGAATGAGAAATGCATAAAAGAAGTCTAGAAGATACAAAATAGACTATATATAAATGTAGTAAAACCTAATGTATATATATATATATATATATATATATATATATATATATATATATATATATATAGTTATATACTCTCTCTCTCTCTCTCTCTCTCTATATATATATATATAGTTATATACTCTCTCTCTCTCTCTCTCTCTCTCTCTATATATATATATATATATATATATATAAATTTATTGATCATATGCTAATATTAACTGACAAAATACAGTGATTCTCTAGCAATCAAATATTTTTTACTGAACTAAATAAACCAACACAGAACCCATTTAAGAATATTTCTTTAAACTGCTGAAAATTAACAAAAAAATGATTTTGTCTGCTATATAGGGTGGATTTTTTTCCATTTGTTTATTGAACTTTATCAAGTGGCATTTATCTAATGTTATCACTCTAGACATCATGATATCTATCTCTCACTCTCTCAGCCCTCTGCTGAATCTCATGTATAATAAACTTTATATAACAGGCTACTTGGAATTTAACAAAACAAAGACTCCTAGGTAGATCCCACCCCTCAATAGGGAGAGGCTGAATTAATATAAGTATAAAAAAAACATTTTTTGAGAATTTTAATTAAATATTTATTTTATATTTTTTCTTCTCGATAACATCTCTTCATTACAGATAATTGTTGAACAACACACACAACTACCCTTTGGGGCTTGCCCTCTGCCAGCCAATGAGATACACAAACTAAAATATGCATTCTGAATTTCCTGTTAGATTCAATGAAGTTTAAACACTTTTTCTTTAATATTTGTTCCAAAAAATACAAAAAAAACTTTTGTAATGTTTAAAACACCTTCTTTTCAATGCATGAAAAAAAACAGGTGTGTTTCATGTCCCTTTAAAGGACTGCTTTAGTCTAATTTTTCATATATGGTATTTTGAATAGCCAAGCTTTATAATGCTCAACATTGTATTGAACATTATATTTTTTTAGAAAGCCATAAATAAATAAACACACATTTTTATATTTTAACTTTTATGTTCAATTATTCTTTACTACAGTGTTCCATTTTCTCTTCTGAGCTAATTTTATACGTTTCTTTCTCAGGAAGGTGTGTCTTTTTAAACTAACAAGAGTACCATTAGACCTTTAAAAAGTATTGGCAGGTTTATTGGCCAAATTTCCATGGAATAGACATAGAAGTGCTCTCTTCCTTCAAAGTCTTCTCCTACCTCAGGAAGCAGATCATCAGAAACCACAGCAGCATAATTGCATATAAAAGTAATACATTAAGCTTATATTATTGTTATTTGTGTTCTAAAACATATTGCCTATTTTCATATGTAGCCCTTCAAAAGAGATTATGTTATGTTATAAGACTACAGTGGTGTGATATATGCGGCTTTCATTGTTCTCCAGAGTAAAACAAAAAGTCCTCTCATATATGCTGTCCTTTAAAGATACGCTGACATATTTGTTTCCAAGCTGTAGTGTATTTGATAATGTACCACTGTTTTCTTTTTTTAAATTATGCTAAAAAACAGAGTCAAATGTTTGAATGATCTGTGGGCTTTCTCCTATCAGCCAATGGCAGTAATATATAATACCTAAAGATTTACATATGTAAAAATGTGCATTTTCTGTTAGTTTCAACAGATTTAACCAGATTATACCTAATATTTTTTCATGTAAAACCCAGCTTTGATTATGTTTAAAGCATGCTCTTTAAAATGCATGAAATAAATAAGTTAATGTGTTCTATGACCTTTTAAGTGCAATAGGTTGTCCATCACTGCTTTATGTCCTTTATGAATCACACTATTTTCTCTTTTAGTGCTGGATATTGTTTGCGCATGTTGCCAACCATATTGGAGTCATATTGACCCAATAGATGACAGTCAATATTATGTTTTTCCAACATTATGGGGACACTCAATAGTTAAAGAAGTCTTATTAAGCACAATAATGAAGATGTAAATAATTTAGAATCCAGTTAGCACAAACAAAGACAAGCTACCCTTTACTCTCTCATCGATAATTCATGCCCAAGGTCAAATAATCATTTAAGTGCTGGGCCCATGATTGCCAGAGGCACCTACAAAGCATTAAACCACTTCTTGTACCCATGGAGATAATATTCTGTTCCAAGAAATTTCAAAGAAAATGCATCTCACCACTACATTGCTCAATTAAAGTTTCTGTTGGTGGATCATTTAGACATTTATATAAAAAAGCAACTTGAAAAAAAAATAGTGTAGGTACATAAACAATAAGCTGTGTGACTTGCAAGTAGGGCCTTGTTCCCCACCTCTGTACTATTTATTCATTTTTTTTATTTTAGTATCAAAAAAGGAGGAAAAGTCAGACAAAAGGAAAAGGAATGGTGTATTGACTACATATATCAAGCATTCACCGTCAATTAGTATTACTGATGCAGCAAGAACATATCTGGTTAAAAAGGATGTGTCCTATTTGTTATTATGAGATCTTTTCTACCAGCTTTATTAACTGTACTAGATATGCCAACCCAAATAAAAGAGTGCCAGTCAATTCCTGTGCACCGACAAAATTAGCAAATGTGTTTTTTTAAGGGGAACTCAGTTCCATCTCCTTCTCTAGCACCATTGAACCATAAAGATCACAGTAACCTATTGATATTTAAAAATGAGAATAACTGTAGAGGAAGTGCTATAAAAGCATATTACTATTAGGGTCCTGAATATTAATAACAAAGTCTCATTTTATTCACCAAAACAGCTAAACTGTCTACAAGTGTCTGGACACCCTACTATGCTGACAATGGAGATCTTGGTGATCTTCCTTATCTGCTCCCGCCATATTGAATTCCCAAAATCAAATGAAGCTGAATGCCCATAACTTATTCTATATCTGTTTTAATACAACAGTATAAGCAATAACATATGGATTTCCAGTAAAAGAACACTAAATATCTTGGATGGGAGCCACTGATCTTAAGATGCAGGTAGCAAGGAAAAATAATGTTAAGGATTTATTCAATGATCCCTTCTACTATAAGAACATAACTAATATGGGCCTCCCATATCAAAGACACATTCCTCATTCTAATCCTATTAATTCCTGTTTTTGTTTTTTTACCATAAACTAACCTCCATCTTTAAATACAAAATACACAGCTTTATTGAAATTGGCATGGTCCTTAATGGGCATCTGGTACTAGGTCTTTGTATAGTGATTAATGTATTTGGGCCAGCTAACAATTTGCTATATTGTTATTCTTAGATATTGATTGGTGCAAGCCCTGTATTATTCTAATGTTGAGCACTTCATCTTGTCTGTGTGGAGATAAACTCACTGCGCTGGGCCTGGTTGCTGAGATTTTTTTAAGGCCTAGTAAATCAGAGCACAGTCAATACTCTATTAGCATTCAGCATGCTATAAAACACAATAGAACAATGAACAGTTTAGTCTTCAGAATAAAGGGAATCCATCATTGAAATCATGGTTCAGCAAGTTTAGCGTGCCTGACATTACTGTCTACCTACCGTACATTTATAAACATGCTAATGCTTTATGGGATATATGTGAACGTACTGTTATTAATAATGTACGAGCTTTATCACTTTGACCTGACAAAATCCTACAAGTTTACTATGTAAAGGATACCTGTGGTCATTTTTTTTTTCTAGACGGACTTTTTGTTAACAAAATTAACACAAACTTTACATTTTTCACTTTTAGAAGCAATTATTTCTCACTGTAGGCTTCCATTTTACATACTATGGCCCTCATTCTATTATCGGCCGTAAATCGGCCGCAAAGCTGCGATTCCTTGCGGGGCTCCCGTTACCTTGCAATTCAATTATACAGCGCCGCAAGGATATCCCCTTACGGCCGGCCGTATATCTTGCAACCGGCCGTAAGCTCAGAAATCTTAAAATGCAAAAATAAATTCAAGACGGCACTGTAAAGCTCTGTAAATGCTAGGGATCATAATGGGGGACATGAGGATTAATAGCAACCCCCTCTCAAGCTTGCACATCAGCCCAAATCTAATTTAATTAACTGTTTATTTTCCAGCCGCAGCGTGGGCGGGTCTGAGGTGCTCCATAGACTTTTTACATGGAAATGTGACATAAATTTAAAAAAAAATTATTTACGGATTTGAGTGTAGGGGGATGTTGTGCTATTAATGCTAACACCTACATTTACTTTATATTCTCCTCAGAGTGCAGGATGGCTTTATTATGGATTTAAAATGTGCTTAATTATGTGCCTGCGGGACCTTTTTGCTGCAAGTAAGCTGCGGCTCGGTTTTAGCCTTGCAGAGAGGGTTCCCGGAGTAATTGAATAGCAACCAGGATTTTCTTGCGGCCGAATTTCTTGCGGCCGTTTAAGATCAAAGGCTTTCCTCCGGCGCGTGCGGCCGCAAGGGATAGCAAGGCGCCGGCCGCAAGCCTGTCAGAATCCCTGGCCAGAAGGGAATAGAATAGCAGAATAGCTTGCGGCCGGTCCTTGCGGCCCCGCATCTCCTACGGACGATAATAGAATGAGGCTCTAAGCATACTTTTTGAGGCTTCTGTCTCAACATGGTTTGTCTTTGCAATCTAATGAGCTTCATTAGAGCTAACAAAAGCACTGGCACATGTTTCTGACAACTTCCCATTGTGCAGATACACATTTCGTGAGAATTCAAAGTCTCCTCCTACCTCAGGAAGTAGGTCACTTGGAACTAAAATGGTAGATTCCACAGCGGTGTAATTATATATAAAAGTAATAAATGAAAGGCTGTATTATTTCTTTACATTCTAAAACCACGTACATAAGTGGATACTTTTAATTTTTTATCCATAAATCATCAAAACTGTAAAATTATATTTCAGAGTAGGCTTTATTTAATATTTACACAAAGTTATTACAGATTTAGTTTTTTTTTTTATATATTGAGATCAATATATTTGACATAATTGTACGTGATCCTTGTACTGCAGTAAAAAATGACCCTCAAAAAATGGTTAAGCAATATTATTTATTAAATCCAGGCTACAAACTTTAAACACATATTTCTTTAGAAGAAAGTTGGCACCTGATTGCAAACTCTAGGTAATTTTACATGAGAGTGAGTAAGAGATTAGACTATAAACTGAGCCAGGAATCACACATTGCTTTAATCAAACTATTCATAACGCTGCCGTGAGATACACAGACTAAAATGCATCATTTATTTTATTGTATTATATATATATATATATATATATATATATATATATATATATATATATATATATATATATATATATAAATATACAGTATATCTATTTATCATCATTGTTTGTCTACAGACTGAGAACATGCAGCAGTAATCACTTCACTTTGTGGCTATGGCTAGTAATGAATATTTATTGGCCTATAGGGAAACTGGTACAGTAACGCTATAAGGCAAAGTGAGAGGGCTCTGCAGTTCGTGTGTACTTGTGATTAAGGGGAAAATGCGGTGCTGACTCAATTGCATTTAGGTCAAGCAGGTAGGTGGGGGAGGAATACAGTATTGGTATTATGGATGGTAAACATATTTTTATTTCTTTGCTGCTTTTTGTACATGTATTTTAATAGTTACTTATGATGAACTAAAAAATAAATTCAACTTGAAAAGCCCTTACACTGGCCCTTTTAGTAGTATTCAGATAAACATGCAATTATACATTAATCCTAATCCTTACATGCATAAAATATAATTAAATAATAATATATATTATAAATACAGTATATTATAGCGATATTATATTATAAATATATTTATACTAGCGAATTGCCCATCAAAAAAATGACAGGCATGAAATTGTAAGCCAGGGAATGCTGTTTTAGACATAATGTAAAGCGTTTTTTTACCGTGAGGACCTTCGGCGCTCATAAGGCTGTTGGATGTTGTTTTTTTTTTTATTACAGGGGCTTTTGCTGTCATTGTAATGAAGGGGCTGATGTGCTTTTTGCGCTTATTGCAAGGCTGTCCCCTGGTGCATTTTGCATGGTATGAGCAGCGTTGGCGCTCGTTGTGAGGCGCGCAGTGAATGTCTTTTGTGTTTATTGCGATAGGTTTTATTTTTTTAATTTTGTGTGTATATGTATTTTTGTATGGCAATGAAATAATGAATACATAAATAAATTAATATACTTTACCCATTTGTAAGTAATACAGGCAGGAAGCATTGAGCTGAAGAGCTGACAATCTGTTTTGATGTTCCTGCAGCATACAATGTCGGTTTGCAGTGTTGTGGAGCTGAGGTGTAAGTGTAAATAGGCTGCCTGCGCAAGGGAAAGCTGTTAGTGTAGCTGTGTAGTTCCACATTGTGTAAGTTAGTGTTGTAAAATGGTGGCGAATGTGTA
The DNA here is from genome assembly GCA_027410445.1 of Discoglossus pictus. Lineage (NCBI taxonomy): Eukaryota > Metazoa > Chordata > Amphibia > Anura > Alytidae > Discoglossus > Discoglossus pictus. The sequence continues at coordinate 240,442,671 of CM050163.1, forward strand.
TGTGGTACGCGGTTGTGGATGATGTAGCGTCCTTGCTAAAAGTGTATCTTTACGCTGTGGGTACGCGTTTTATATTATTTTTGTGTGTATTTATTGTTTTTTTAATGTTTTCAGGTGCCTGCGGTTCGGCCGTTAAGGTCGTAATTTTGCGAGTTTGTAATGTGTTTTTTCTAAGTCTTGCACCTCAAAATACGTCTGTGCTTGTTGTTTTTCGGCTTTAGGGTCATGTAGTCTCGTTTTTTGTTTTTTTTCGGCCAGCCATTTTTTCTCTTGCTTAGGGGATTTTTGTGTGTCTAAACTCGGGAATTTGGACTTAAATTGAGTTTTAACTTCAGTTGCAGAGGTCCTGTGTGCCCCCCCCCCCCCCCCCCCCCCCCTCGCTGTCGGTTAGCTTTTTATATCGTTTTTGTGTGTATTTATTGTGGTTTTAATGTTTTCATGTACGAGCGGTTTGGCAGTTAAAGACGTAAAAGTCCATATATTTTGCGTTGTAAGAGCTGCGGTTCGTATTTTGCCGCTTGAGTGTGTGATTGGAAACGCTTGTGAGGCGCCCTAGAGCCCCCACCTCCGCAAATGCGGCCCCTCGCTTTGCGAGGGTCCACATTTGCGGCCTGCAATGAGCCTTTGGCTCATTGCAGCCGACGTTGGAGCCTCCACCTTCCGCAAATGCGGCCCCTTGCTTCGCGTCCCTCGCTTGTTCTTGCGACAATTCGTAGTGACGACGATTTGTAGTTTGAGAACTATTATATGTGATTAGAAATTAGGAAAATATACAGATAATGCATAAAACATATAAATGAAATTAAATACAGTAGACTCTCAGTTAACCAGAACTCAAGCAACCATATTTTTTTTTTATTTTGGAAGGCTTAACAAATGCCAGGAGCCAGGTTGTCATGCTAAAAAATGCTTACAGGCACCAATATTGCATCCACGGTACGTCTCTGCAATTCAATGTTATCTGGAAGCAGACAGACATGAGTGACTGAGCCAGGGCAGTGTTATTTTCCCCGAATTCAGCATCGCACCCTCCAGCTGAACATTCCTGTGTGTAAGTGAGGAGTGAAAGCTGCTGCTGGTAGAACAGCTGTCACTGACAAGTATACTTAGCAGAGCATCCTATGTGCAGCTAATCTAGGCCTCTTTTATATGTAACTCTCAAGCAACCAGAAACTACATTTATCTGACATCTACCAATCTCTGTGGGTACCAGATAACTGATAATCTACTGTACATTGATTAAAATACATTTGATAGAATACCAAATGTATCCCGCAATTTTAAAAGAGTGCTCTAATATTATAGTTGAGATCTCTGACTCTGTACCATGTTGCTCGGTAGGCTAAGGATAAATGTTTTTTTTATTTTCATGGCTGCACAACTGAATATTTCTCATATAATAACACATGAACATTTTTATTTGAGAAACATTGATAGGAATCCATTTTGTTCTTAATGTTATAGAGTACAACAGAACATTCCTACTTCTTAATTTTGTGCCTGATGTATTGAGGGATTATTAATTATTATTATTTATTATGCTTATTTTTTTCACACAACGTCATTAGCATAGCCAACGTTTTAATAACCAAACCCTATGGGAGGTTAGTCACGTGATTGCTGACTTTGTGTCTGACCACTTAGAGCCATTAATATTCTTTAATCAACCCTACTGCAACCCTCTTGACATTTCCACTAAGGAGCCTGTAGAGCAGGCCAGTAGTTATATTAATAATTTAGTTTTATTGTTGCTCTATTGCACACAATGGTTTATTAAGGAATTATAGAACCAATTTGCGAATCAGAGGAGTTTATGGAGTAAATCAAGCGAGAATTATGGGAATATTAGCTCTAGCTCAAAAATGTTTGGACAATTCAAAATACTACATTGTTATATTTTTATATAAGAGGATCACAAGTCATACATTTGATCATCTGTTCACATTTAAAGGACTGCTGTGGTCATATTTTTTAAACTTAATATTTTGAAGAACTTTACTTAAAAATATGCAACATGTTTTTAGAATTAAAACAAATAATGCGGCTTCTAATTTATCTTTTATATGCAATTGTTTTTTCTTGAAATGTACCATATTGGCTTAAGCAAATCAACTTCCTGAAGTTGAAGGAGACTTTGAAAACACAGGAAGTGTCTGTCTACACAATGGGAATGTTGCAGTTACATTTGCTAGTGCTCTCACCAGGACTAAATGGACCTCCATAAGCTTACAAGGACACATCCACCTAAGACAGTAACAGGAGAGAAGAAAGCAAAATAAAGCCTTACCGTGAAGAATAAGTGCATATAAAAGTTGCAAAATTTAAAGCTTTATTTTTTTATTTCTAAAAATATTTTGCACTCATTATGATGTTTAGGTATTTATACAACAATATAGAATTACCACAGTGATCCTTTAAAACAATGAGCAAAATCTTACATATTAAACTGGTACTGAAGCTTGTCATAATGCTAATCAATATATTTATGTGAGCTCATTTTTTTTTCTCTCATTCCATTCTTTATTAGAAAAAAATATTTGCAAAAATATGCATTTGTTATATTTGTTGTTACATGTATAGAAATTATCGTAAACAGCTACATTATGAAAATTGTTATTTGTTGCTTGATATATTTGCCAATAAAGATTAACAAAAATTATATTAAAACATTTTTCTTCTAATATTTTCTTTTTTTCTCCACCTCCATCCCTACACCTCCAAACTATGTTGGAGTATTAGGATACATTTTGGCAATAAGGTGGGAATTATTAATTAATATTTATATATATAGTAGATAAAGGATGTTGGGAGCTGAGAAAAGTCTTTAAGACCTAATGTAGTCTATATAGGGTATATAGTGATGTTATACAACATATTTTTGGTTTGGTTCTTATCATGTATCCCTCCAGTTGGGAAATTAAAAGGTGTGGGAATGTATTAGGAGGAATGTGAATGGAGGCATTAGATTGTAGATTCATGAATATATTATTAAGCTATTTGGGTTGAATATTAGGCTGAAACAGTAAAAATAATCCAAAATTAAATATAACAGTTTTTATTCTACATCTCATCTTCTAGTAATTAAAGTATATGCTTCGATATGTTTTGTTAAAGCAAGACCATTGAGTATAAGATTTTTCATGCTTGAAAACCAATGATTTTAACAGTCAATTCAATTCTACATTTTTCGTTTGATTATTTTACGAATCATTAAGCCAGCACAAAAACAGTCAAGGGCGTAGAAAAAGTACAAGTGTGTCAATATGTATTTTTCATTGCACAGCTGTTTCATGAATATGTGTCAAAGCTATACAAGAACAGTACATGACTTACTTTGATGTTTGTTTGCCAGTGTGTTTTTCTTACATGTTTTCCTTAAATTAATTACACAACATAATAAACATTCTTAGACACATTTTCAAGCTTTTTAATGAATCTTAGTAAAAATATATATATTTTAAGTTAGCAGTGCTATGCCAAAAAGGCTAGAACAAATTACCCAGCTTAACAGACCACTGAAGAGTCATATTTATAGTATGAAGAACTTTACTAAAAAGGGAAATTGTTTTTAGGAAATTTAAATAAATGAATAAAGCCTTTATTTTTTGTTACTAATCATTTTCTTTAGATATTTTCTTCTGTTACTAACAGGATTAGACTGTAATCAGAGTAACATTGGATGCAGATAACATCTCTTCAGTGAAAGTCTGCCATTATGAAATGCCAATTAACAACAGTACTAAATGGAAGCGCAACTCCTACTAGGATAACCTCCCAGATTTTAGGCCAACTAACTGCGCAAGATGGAAGCACCCATGAGACAAACAAAGCCTGCCAAATGTATGATTTTTGCTTAAATGCACAAGGATAGCTGCTAATGTTTTTAGTTTACTACATAGTTCACAAATATGATTTCCCCCCACAACGACAGATGTTCTTTAAGAGCTAGAATAAGTGACATAGCAAAAAAGTATTAATGAGTAAAAAAATATAAAATAATATAGTACCAGAAAATGAAATGCATTTTATTTACTGAAGACTAACTCAAGTTATTATAACTTTATATATTTTTATCACTTAAATCTTCATTTTATTATACATTATTTCTTTTTTTCCTGACTGTACGGGGACAGACATGTTGACTGTGTTCATGTTAAGTAGCAGTAGCTATGCCCCTTTTGAAATGATAGGTTCGGAAACAATGATTTATGATATAGCATTAACACTTTTGTATTCTTGCCCTCACTAATAAAAGCCTACACAAAATCACTATAAAAGACAGAATTTCCAAGTATTTTATATATATTTAGTCTGTGCAATGGGTAACATAAACTACCAGCCTCTAAATGTTGTATAAGATATGATAAAGCACTTTTTAACGAACAGTAAACCTGTTTCATTGTATATTTGATAGGTATGCCTTATATTTGCTATAAATTCTTGGGGTCAAGACAGAATTCATTTATTAATTATTTTAAAAATATTTTAATCACTCAAAAATAATACAGCATTCATTTGTAACATTTCTTAAATCATACATATGAGATACTGTATTAAGTTTATTGGGCATATATTTTTGACTGTAAGATATTGCCTGGCCAACAGGTGGCAGCAAAGAGCCTACCCTCTTTTGAGAACGTTGATGAAATACATTGTACAGAGTATAATGAGCACTGGTAGGCCTAAATTCATACATTACCAAAGTGGAATACCTTCCATTTTTTGAGTTCTTGATTTAGTTTCATGCTGATGCATTAATAACAACAAATAAGCTACTTACTTTACCGAAATTCACTTTTCTTATGCACCACATACAAAACATTGAATGCTGATAATCAGTAATATTTACAGTGGATATGTTTGCCCCAAAACAATATGCTCTGTTTAAAGAATGTTAAAAATTAGAAACACATTGCCATATGTTGTAACCTAGGTAAATCATGACATAGCAATTGGCAACAGATTTCCTCAGTGGTCAGATATTGTAAGAACTTGAAATGGCTGTTTTCAATTCCCTTCCCTTCAGCTTTAGTGAATTTGGCTCAATTATTTTTTTTTTTTTTAAACTTGAAATATGTTGTCATTTTACAAATGGTTACAAAAATATTAAATAATTACATATAAATACATATGTATATGTAAAATTCCAAACATACCATATAAAAAACTAAACTAAGATATTACATGCATGTACCAGATGTGCAGGCCCAGTTTCACATAGGAAGAGGCACAAGAGATTGCCAATGTCCGCTGGATAATAGAGAGTTCCAGAAAAATATTTACTTCTGCGCCTTTGACTGTGGACCACAACAAAATGTGGCATGTCCTTAAAAAATGTCTGCACCACATCATCTCATCCTACTCCTCCAGGAGGTCCATTGGGCATGGAGTTCCTTTGGGCCTCTGGGAAGGGGAGATCCTTCTGCGGGCGGGTGCAGCGACCTCAGATGTTTGTTAATGGTAATAAAGCTGTGGCCTGTTAATACCCCATCTTGGTGTTATGTGTCTTATTTGGGTATTGGTGGTGGATTAAGGGTAACATACCTGAGTCACGTACGCCTAGATCACAAAATGGACATACTGTGTCCGAGGCTAGATTCTCTAAAGCTATGGCAGAGGTCACTTAAAGTGTGGAGATGGCATTTTTTTCTTAGATAAGTTTTTATCATTTTATTATATGAAATAAAAAAACTATCAATAAAGGATGGGAGTACCAGACCATCTCATCCGCCTCCTGAAGAATCTGTATGTGGGCCAAGAAGCCACGGTTAGAACCGAACATGGGACAATAAAATGGTTCAAGATCAGGAAAGCAGTGCGACAAGGTTGTATATTGTCACCTTATTTATTCACCTTACATGCAGAATACATCAGGCGTAAGGCTGGGCTGGATGAATCCAAAGCCCGAATCAATATTTCTGGAATGAATATCAACAACCTCAGATACGCCGATGATACTAATCTGATGGCAGAAATTGAGGAGGAACTAAAGGACTTATTGATGAGGATGAAAGAAGAGAGTGCAAAAGTTGGCCTGCTGCTCAATGTTAAAAAGACAAATGGCAATCTCAGTTCCTTGCAAGCAGATGGGGAAGAAGTGAAGCACTGAGAGATTTTATTTTCCAGGGCTCCAAGATTCCTGCTGATGGTGACTGTAGCCATGAAATTAAAAGTTGTTGGCTTCTGGGGAGGAAAGGTATAGCATAAAGAAGTCTGAGTGCTGGAGAATTGACACCTTTGAATTGGGGTGATGTAGAAAACTGATTACTGCAGGAAATCAACTGTTTACTGGAAGGTTTGATCATGAGACTACAGCTCAAATATTTTGGTCATGTCATGAGAAGACAGGATTCCCTGGAGAAGACTTGGATGCTGGGAAAGATTGAAGGTACACAAAGAATGGAATGGCATAGACGGAGATGGATTAAATTATTGAAACAATGAACATGAGCTTGAAGGAGCTCAGAGGGACAGTGGCTGATAGATGTGCCTGGTGAGCTGTGATACTTAGGGTCAGGGAGAGTCAGACACAATTGAATGACTATACATCAACAAAAATATAAGTGCACTGTACTTTTGGCTATGTATGTATATGTTTATATATTTCTTTTTTTATAGTTTTGAACAACATGTAGAAAGTGCTCTGCAGACATTATCTCATTCTAAGATTATCAAAGGCTGCAAAGGTTATCTGTGTAGGTGCCGAGGTGTTTTCTATTCACTTTTCTATAGAAATCAGCCACTACAGCCTTATTCTATTGAATTGCAGAATTATGATCATTGTGAGACCCTACAATCTCAGGCAGAACATGAGTGTGTTTCAGCCTAGGCCCACAATGTCAAGGCCTAGGGCAGTATATTTTCAGGGGGCAACATGCTGCCTGACGTTACTAATCCAATTCCATGGAATATGCACAGAAATGTCCACATGTAGAGAATATTCTCTCTGTAAGTGTATCTGTCAATTTCTGCCTTACTGTATACTTACCTACACACAAATCACATATATAGTTGTGAGCATGCAAGTTGTTGCTAACGCTTGCCGGCTCGCATAGCGAGCCCGCGGCCCTCTTGAAGCGCTCCTTGCCAGCAACTGCAGACCTCACAAAAAAGTATGAGACATGTTATGACCAATTACAACCTTGCAAAAATCGGCCACAACCCGCGCACATAAAAAATGAAAAACGCAATAAATACACACAACAAATACATAAAAAGCTTACCTACAGCAAGAGGGAGCATCCAGGACCTCAAAAACTGAAGTTACACCTCAATTTAACTCAAAATAATAGAGTTTAGACACTGAAAAATTCTCTAAGCAAGAGGAAAAATGGCCGCCGAAAAAAACGAAAACGAGGCTACACACGCTAAAGACGCAAAACACCACCAAACACCTACGGAATTGCCGAAAAAGACATACGAGATTCGAAATCAAGGACGCAACCCGCGCGACCCCAAACACATTACAAACACAATAAATACACACAACAAACATATCAAAAGCTTACCCACAGCAAGGGGGGGCACCCAGGACCTCTGCAAGTAAAGTTACACCTCAATTTAAGTACAAATTCAGAAGTTTAAACACCCGAAAATCACCTAAGCAAGAGAAAAAATGGCCGCCGAACAAAACGAAAATGAGGCTACAGGACCCTAAACACGCAAAACACCACCATAAACACGCAAAACAGCACCAAACAGCTACGGATATTCCACCACAGCTGCATATCACACATTAGCCGCCATTTTAGAACAATAACTATATAATATACAATGCGGAAGTACACAGCTACGCTAACGGTTTGGTCTCGCGTACGCAAACTATTACACTGCAAACATTCATGACGCTTACACAGCAGCTCCACACCACTAATGCTGCAGCAACATCAAAACAGATTGACAGCTCTTCAACACAATGCTTCAAAATAGGTAAAGTATATTCATTTATTAATGTATTATATATTTCATTATTATACACCAAACAGCATTAGCTACCTTACAATTTCATTGCCGTCATTTTTTGACGGGCAATTCGCTAGTACACTTATAGTTACATAGTAATTGAGGTTGAAAAAATACTTTTAGTCCATCAAGTTCAACCTTTTAAGATCCCCTCTGATCTGCAATATGCGGAATAGTTGTTAATTATAATTTTCTATATAGGTATATGGTAAACTTATGAATATGATATAACAAGAGGACAGGGGAAAGAGTAACTGGATCATTGGGGGTGACCAAATCTAAATGGAACTATGACGACATAAAGCCTAAATACACCCCTGAGGCATAAAGTGAAATGCAATTTAGGAGTCAGGAATCCCCCTGTTGAACTTACATTCTAATTCGGAAATGCCTAAATTAACAAATAATTAGTACAAATAACTTTATTTATTACAACCTCTGTTGTAGACTTTGTTAATTTTTAAGGCTGAATATTGGAATAGCTGTCAAGTAACACAGATAAACATTACCAGACTTATTAAATTGTGATTTGGTCAATTGAATAGGGCTCTATATAAGCACATAGCATATGCTATGTGCTTATATAGAGCCCTATTCAATTGACCGAATCACAATTTAATAAGGCTGTAAGAATCTAACACCTTTTATATTGGACAAACATTTTCTTTAGAGTGACACATTTTTGAGAGATTCAACTTGTGTCTAAATAAGTTTGTCCAATAAAAAAGAGATACCAGTTTTATTGCAATATTTTGTGTTAATTCCCTAAATGCCACCAACATTGAAAATAATACAAAGTGCAATAAATCTATCATCTCTCCAACACCAATCTTTCTGGGCACAATGAAACAGTCTCATATCTGAGGTACAGCTGTCTCTTTGCATATGACAGGTGTTCCTGATTCGCATGATAAACTTTTATTCCTTTACTCATCTTTAAAGACGTCTATTTTTACGATGACAAACGGGTGACATTTTCTTCCTTTGAGGTCACTCACCTTCTCCATAAGCCTTGACAATTACATTCTCTTCCTGACTGTGCATTCTGTTCATGGAACACCACTATAATTTATCAGATCCTTTTATCCACACATCTAAATATAGCAACCAACGGGCAATTTAAAGTGAAAATAAGAAAACAAAGAGGATACCGTTATTTGATGCTTGGCGTAAATTATTTTATGAACCTATTAACTTCTCTTGTGACAGTAAATACCACTTTAAAAAAAAGGCAGCAGAAAAGTGCTGCCAGCATAATGTTTAGATATTAGTTTATATATTAGCTTCTACAGATGTAGAAAACCTCAATGTAATCTATTCTAAAGAAATGGGGTATAATTGTAGAAGTTTGAAGTCAACTATACCAGCTTCCAGATTTCTATAGAGGCTATTTTATGAAAGAGAGTTACAATAAAGTTGCTTGAAAAATAGTCTCCATAGTCCATAGTCTAAAAATATTACTTCCCTTTATAGACACATACAGCCTTATTAAATTGCAATTCGGCCAATTGAATAGGGCTCTATATAAGCACAGAGCATATTTATTTACAGAAGTTTTTAGTTAGTGAACTTCTACCCAAAAGCAAGGTCTTCACTAACTAAAACCTTCTGTAAAAAAAAATGCTCTGTGCTTATATAGAGCCCTAAAGAATTGGCTGAATCACAATTGAATAAGGCTGATAGTCTTGTTATACTTTTTTGGTGTGATGGACATCCATATATAATTGAATATCTTTAAAGTTATATCTAAGTTTCCCTGCTTTTACCATTTTCCAATCTAACACATTACACATTACATTGAGTCATTCTATACACATACAGATTTATTTTATAAAAAAAAAAATGGGTTTCCACACCCCCAGAGCAGCTTACATAGGCACTTGGTACTAACCAATAGAGACGTTGCATTCAGGTACTTTTTTAACCCTATACTAACATTCAAGCCCACAGCAGCACAATGCAAATATCCATATAGCAATGTCGGATCTCCTCCTTGCTTTCTTGTGGAGGGGAAAGAAAAACTACACATCCCACAATGCTTTTCTGCACAAGCTGACTTTCCAGTGATTGAAACAATGAAATAGCTGCCAGTGAGTGGCTAAAACGAATTTTGAATGTTATGCTAATTTAGCTAAGGTTTTCATGGGGCATTTCTTCTCAACATTAAGTAGCATTCATAATCCAGGAAACATAAATATGCATTTAATAAATGTTAGTGGGTTTGATTTGCTGCATTGCAAAGAAACAGGGGTAAAGGATACATACAAAATAGAAGTATAAAAGCAGTTACATCACTGTGAAACCATTTTATCCACAAACAGGGTTAAAGTCTCAAGGTGTTATGCCTGAGCTAGGGAAAGTATTACAGTAATAAATTGTCCATATGATATGATATATCTATATCTATATATATATATATATATATATATATATATATATATATATATATATATATATATATCATACATTTATAATTGAAAATAATATAAACCATTTATATATAATAATTGTATAATCCATAAAATATTGTATCCATTGTATTAAATATGGTTGACAGTGAATGAGTGTGGTTTGTAGCATTTGTAGACTGTTTTGAGTTACTGTATATGTGTGATGAAGGTGAACTGTATGTGTGTGATGTGGAGCCAATAATCCTTCTTTGTCATCAAAAATAGGATGTTGGGATAATGGTGGGTTATTAAAATGTAAAAATAGTCTGTGTAAAGTGGAATTGGTGGGTGGGATGAAAGAAAATTAGAAGTTGTTTTTTTTATATGAGCTGTGCTTGTGATATCAGCAGGAAATCCAGGAGGAGAGAGCAAACAGACAATTAGAAACAAGGTGAAGACAGAAAGGACAGACAGCTCTGGGATCCATCAGCATAAAGAGTAATGTGATTTACCCACCAAGTTAGTTGATTAGGTTAATAAGAGATGAGACAGATAGGGGGCATATGCCATTTGTTATCTGAAAATAAGTTGAGCTGTGAAGAGATAATATGTGAAAAACTGACCTACATACACTGCTTTACTATATTCAAGATTGATGATATTTATCATTAAAGGGATATAGATTTTTTTTTTGTTGCATCAGAAAGATGGTATTTATTAGTGTGTTTTCTTTTTTTCAAATAAAGGTACAATAATATTTAACTGCTCTTGGGGGGCTTGCCCTCTGCCAGCCAATGAGATCTACAGACTAAAGTTTTCACTCACAATTGCCTGTTAGTTTCAATTAAATTTAAACAGATTTTTTAAATGAAAAAAATAACTTTTGTAATGTGTAAAACATACTCTTTTAAAAACTTAAAACAATTGTGTTCCATGGATAAGCCAAACACATACTCTTACTTTTCCCGCGTGCACACTCTTTGCCCATCATATGCTAAATTATTTTGTGGTTAATAACCTTCCCACAAAATCTACAGCAGGAGTTACATACCTGCCAAACACTTATGAGCGTAATTTTAAGATTGAAACAGTGCTGTCTATGGGTAGGTTTCCTAGCTCCTGCATAATCCCTCTTATGCTAGGCACAAAAGCTGTGTAATAAAACAGGCATATGCTAAAAGGATCCATGTATAAAGGGATTTTAAATTAAAGAGTAAAAATACATTGTGGATGTCTCTGCCCACAGTGTACAGTGTAGTAACTGTATTTCTCAGAATTGTGATCAGGAAATAAATTTTTTAAGTTATTTCTAGATGTCCAAATGTGAAACACAAATGTAGAATATTGGTGACGTCATCAGAGGTGGACGATGTAGGGACAGTTGCCGACGTGCACGTTTCGCGATTGCTTCACAAATCAAAATTATACAGAGTAGTAAATTCAATTCACATCAAGACAGTTCAGACAGTTCAGGGACTCACCCGTTCAGCACTTTATTTAGAATTTAATTATAGCATCTTTATGAATTTTGCTTGGGGGGGATTACCAACGACTTTTTAGACCACTCTGTAAAACACACATTAGTAGCAGGCAGTAAAGTAACAAGAGCTGCTAGCAATGTACACAAATACACTATCATACTTCAAGTACAATATGTCTGTTTAGAGAGCATTCCACGCTGGGTGGCTCCTACTCCATCATTCATGGGGTAGAGAGATAAGAAGCGCATAGTGTCTGAGGGCATGATTAAAAAATATAATTAATTGTCTGAATGCACAGGAAAAGTTTAACAAACTTTATTTTTCTTAAAAGGCCCTACCTAACTATTCTTTAGAGAGCCCTTTATAAGAACACTAAGGGTGACCATTGAAGTTACAGGATAAACATTTGATAGAGATAATGGGTCCAGATTTAGACTCAGGCGCACCTGTTGACAATCCCTGCTTTAGAAAGTATTGGGACATTGCATTGCAGTGCGTTTTTCAATGTTCTTGAGTAATTGAACTGTATTATATTCTAAGATAAACCATGATGGGGCAAGCTGTGTTATCAAGTCCAGAGCTGCACATGCAACACTGACAAAGTGCATGGAGCTGTGAATGGAGCTAATTGTGCCTGAAGATATTCCTTGTTGTACGCAGTAAACACTGACAGCAATAAAAAGTACTGTGAGAAATGTATAACCACAATTACACAGAGAGATGATATACTGAAGAACGATGTCGGAACCAAATAGAGAAAAAGGGTGATAAGAAAGATAGAGACAAGAGAGAGAGAGAGAGAAAGCACAACAGTGAATGTGATAGAGAAGAAGTACAAGATGAAGCAGTCTTAGAGAGATGCACAGAGAAAGGGTAAAGAAAATTATAATATACAAAGAGATCATGGAGGGGTGTTTGCTAAGCTATCACAGAGGCTGAGATGAGGTGTAAGGAGCTTTGATGGCAATGTTCCCAATATTAAATACAATGCACATCAAATCTATTCCCTGTGACGGCTTAGTAGTTATGCCTAATTAGGGCCCCAGTCTTTTTATTTGAGGACCACACAAGAAACAAATTATAGCAACAGTATATATATTTTTTTATTTAATAGAGGCTTGACTCGATGCATGCTTGTGTGTTTGTGTTGCTTAGTTGTGTCTGACTCTCCATGACCTCATGGACTGTAACACACCATGCTGGTCCACTTGGTATTCATGGCAGAGATACTGGAGTGGGTTGCCAGTTGGGCCACAGCATACAGCTCCTGTTATTCCTAGGTGGTCTCCTATCCAAGTACTGACCAGGCCCAACCCTGCATGGCTTCAGGGTGGTGTGACCTCTTGGTTCCCTGACTGAAATCAAACCTAGGTCACAGTGATGAAAGCACTGAATCCTAACCACTGGACCACCAGGGAACCCATATAAAGTACATGTTTTTAAGGACCGCAAAAGTCACCATATGTGCTCTACACCATCAGTTAGTGGGTGGAAAATCATGTGTAAAATTTGTTTAAATAGCCTAACTTCAACTGATCCTAACTCCATGAATTCTACATCAATTTTAAAAATGGAAAAACGTTTTCCCCATGCTTTTTCGCCCTTTATCTAATGGTGTAAACCATATATAGGGGACTTTTTTGGTCTTTTAAAGCGTGCTTAAACATTATCAATATTGTGTGTCTGTAGATTTCAATGGCAGATAAGAATGACATTTATGACTATATTCCTGCTCATTGGCTGACAGGGCCAAGCCTCTAGATGAGTTAAAGGGATATGTAAGTGAGCTGGGTTTCAAATGTTTCCTAATAAACAGCTGGTAATTAGTAGAAAAATATGTATTATATTGAAAAGTTGAATGTACTTACTTATTTATATGCTAGATACTGATATCTGGATGTGCACACCCCTAGGAAGCTTACATTAAGTGTACCCTGTAGGGTACAGTGTATGACCTCTAAAGGAAATTATGGTTGCTGGGGTCACAGCTGAAATTGCCCATAAGGAGACAGGCAGAGATAAAAAAAAAAAAAACAGACAGCAACTGACAGATTGTGATACAAATGTTTCAGTCTTTACTTCCTCCTAACTGGCCAAAACTATGTTTTTTAAATTGTATAACAATTGAGCCTGGGTTTGGAGGATGTTAACCCTAAGTTTCAACTGGCAGAAATTCAAAGATATTTTGCTAACTGCAAGGTAAGTGTTTAAATAGAAGAAAAAGGTATGATCTGTATCTTATTATACCCTTGGTGCTTGACACCGCTATTATCTAAACAATATAAATAACTTTAATGACAGCCTTAGAGAAAGTCCACGAGGATGGACGAAACGGCCCGTTGGCACTTTTATCAGTAGTCATAAAGGACAGAGACCACTGGAGGACCAATCTAACATAGTGAATTGATGGGACAAGTCATGTTATTACACATGAAGCATAGCAATTGAACAGCAAGTATACTAAGTGTGGCAACGTTTTGCCAATACACTATATTGTTATACTGTTATATGTTATCTGCAGCTTCTATTATCATTCATTACCTTTTAAAGTCACTGTGTCCCTAATATCTTTGATATTGTTATTTACATATATATTGATACCTCCAGTTTATTTATGATCTCTGTTTTACTCTATATTTTGTTTTTACATTAGTTTTTTCTTTATAGTGCTTTCTATATAGAATAATCCGAGGATTATCAGTATAACCTGACTTTTTCAGGTATATCAGTTTATTCTGATATATGAGGATTTAATACTTCATTCATCTATTATTTTTGAATACGTTAACCCCTTATTTAGGGTACCTCTCATGTCCAGATCTCTATATTGGTGATGATACTGATCTATCCTCATTCTTATATCATATAGTATTTATTTATTCTATATTGTGCACTAATTTTTATAACTTTTAAGCGGCACTATTTCCGGATTATAATATCCCATTAAAGTTATTTATATTGTTAAGTGTTTAAATGCTTATTTTAGTATTTTGTCATGCAGAAAAATTGTTTATACACTACTAATTATCCTCTATCAGATGCACTCATAATCCAGCTCACTTACATATCCCTTTAAACATTTGAATCAGTTTTCTTCTGTTTTGAGAGCCTAGTTTGAAACAAGAAAACACATGGTGGTACATTATCAAATACCCTCTTTCAGCTGCAACAAACCACAAAATGCTTTCAGTGTCCCTTTAATTAATGCAATTTAGGACATATCAGTATTGCTTTTTGGAGACATCTAAACCTGGGTTTGATTCCAGTCAGGAAACCAAGTGGTCACCCTGAAGCCGAGCAGGGTTGGGCCTGGTCAGTACTTGTATGGGAGACCATCCAGGAACACCAGGAGCTCTATGCTGTGGCCCACTGGAGAAGGAACTGGCAACCCACTCCATGAAAACCAAGTGGGTCAGTGTGACATGGACATAAAGTTGTGCCTGGTGTGTTTTGGCCCATGAGATCACAGACAGTTGGAAACGACTGAACAACGTGAAACACATAAAAAATAATCCATGCCACATAGTTTTCTCCCCTACAGAAATTTACAGGACAAAAGACGTGTAAGGTATAATTTGCTTTGATTGTTTATTATGATGTCATTTCCTTGTGCGTGAACTACAACTTACAGCTGTTAACACAACCTTGTCATTAATTAACACAAAAAAATGAAGGAACCAATACCTGTATGTAAAATAATAAAGCTTTGTTTCATAATCACAAGGTGAAGAAATTAAAGGCTGACATATATATCAATATCTATATATATATATATTGCTGAAACTTATGAACAAAAGTAACTTTGAGTTGTAAGTGTGACAAATGACCTTCAACCCTTTCTTCAGCAGTTTATTTCATCAATGAATAGTCAATAGAGCAGCAAGAAACAAGAATTCCTAAAATAAATATATTATATGCTTACAATGCAAGATGTCAAGAATCCCCTTCATGCTTCATGATCAAAGGTACAGAGAGGCAAACTACTCCATGTCCGAGAGATCACTGAATGGAACCGAGAAGGACAGACCTATCAATCATTATTTTGCATCTTTGCTTTGTTTCTTGCCCCAGAATAATATCAAAGGTAATAGTTATATAAATATTTATATACAAGTTCTTAAAAGGAGTAGCTGAATAAAGTTGAGCAGCTGTATTAGGATCTATAAAGCACACTTTATTTGGCTCAAAAGTAGGTAATGTTTTTTTTTACCCAAGGGGACAATTTTAGGTCTACGAGTGAGAAGACATAAGTAACATATATCTATGCTTAAAGGGATATCTAAGTGAGCTGCATTAATACATTTCTGCACTCTGTAGGCAAAAAGCAGCCTATGTGTCTACACCACATCTCATAATATATATATATATATTTTTATTAATATCTAAAAAATCCCACTAATGATTATGTTGACACCCCCACACTCTACACAACTTTCTGGAGCCCCCCCCCAATCAGCATGCAGAACCCGGGGAGCAATATTAACCCACTATTTACCTGCTGTTGTTTGCTCAGTCAATCTCCTTACAGCTTCCTCCATGCAGCTTCCTGTCACATGTCAGTGATACACTACATTTCCTATGCTGCTTTGCCCCACAGCTAATTGGAGAGCAGTGTTCTCACTGCTGGTATATGACTCATCCCTGCTTCCTGGCTATGCTGTGTGGTGTTGCCATAGCAACTAACATAGTGCTATGTCTCAAATCTTTCTCTAACCAAAAATTACAAAAGATTTTGCTAACTTCAAGGTAAGTGTTTAAGTGTTTATTTTGGTATTTTTTCATGCAAACATTTTTTTTTCATACACTTCGGATTCTCCTCCATCAGGTGCATTCATAATCCAGGAAATTTAGATATTCCTTTAATGGAACACTGTAAGTAGATGATAAGTGAGAAGATATAAGAGAAATATATATCTATGCTTAATGGAACACTGAAAGTAGATGATTTCCTTTTATATAATATATATCGAAACAGTGACTGTCTGTGGGTAGGTTTCCTAAATTGTACATAATCCATCCTATTTGGACAAGCGTGGATCAGCAACAGAATAACATTCACAATGGCTGCTGCTGACAATAAATATATACAAAACATATACAAAACATAACATTTTATAGTAGTTCCACATACAGAAAATGGTATATTCCATTATTACCTTCTAAAAAATGGTACATTCCACCAACACCCATTTCTTAGCCAATTAACAATTATTTATATTAATAAGCCAATTAATAATCAGGCACATACCAAACACGCATTAGCATGCATCAACCATGCCTGATACGTCACATCATCTGCGCACAACACCCTTAAATTGTAGTCTCTATGCATAGGTCAAGTTGTTGACATCCTGATCATCCTTGGCTTTGGCCTTGTGTACTGCTGGAGTACATTATCTGCCCGGAATTCTGAGAAGTACAGTTATTGCACTGCACTTGGGCAGGAACTTGCAAATGAGTCCACAAAGGATTCACACTTTAATCCAATACCATTTAAAACATGGCTCCTTTTAAGCATATGCCTGCTCTATTACAAAGTTTAACTGCTGTTGGGGCTTACCCTCTGCCTGGCCAATGAGTTCCACAGACTAAAGTAGGCTCTCTACACGTTCGTTTCAATAACGTTTAAACAGGTCTTTGATGTTTTGACTTGATATTTTATCATGCAAAAAACAACTTTTGTGACATTTAAAACCTGCTATTATAAATACTTGAAGTAAACAGTTGTGTTGTGTTTCACTTTAACGCTCTTTCAGTTTAATGCTAGGATCACATATAATAGTCAAACTGCGAATCGTCGTCACGCTTTGCGAGCTCGCAAAGGGAGGGATGCAGTTCTGGCCGCAAATGCGGATGCGAAGTGGAGGCTCCAACGTTGGCTGCAATGAGCCGAAGGGTCCGCATTTGCGGAGGTGGAGGCTCAATGCCGCCTCACTCCCAGGATAAATGTACACCAGAAAAGCACGACTTTGCAAAAAAAAAAACACACGCCGCGGGACATAGAAAAAAATAAATACGCTCTGCGGGACTAACGCGTAAAGAGGAAATACGGACTTACACAAAAGAAAATACGAGCCGCAGAAAAAAAGAATACAAGGTCACAAAACTACAAACTTAATGGCCGAAACGTGTGCAGCAAAACACACAAAAAACAATGAAAATAAAAAAAATTAAAAAAAAAATGACAAAAACATCACACACAGCCAGGACCATTGGGGGTGAGGTTGTACACAAATTAAAGTCGATTTTATGCAGATTACCCACTTGAAATTCGGCTAAGCAAGAAAAAAATGGTGGAGGAAAAAAAATTAAAACGAGGCTCAACGACCCCAAAGCGCATAAAACACTGACAAGGACATACAACTTTTCATTAAGACCTGCAAAATAATACGAGGTTGCAGCAGCAACAAGATGGATTTCCACAGGATTGATTCACTTTAGAAAAAAATGGATAACACAAGATAGAGACAGATTTGCATGCTCTTGAGGAATAACTAAAAAAACAACTTGATTTTGGGGTGACTTGAGTCCTTTATAGTTCCTATGTTAACAGAATGTAAGTGTTGAATATTAGTTAAGGTTTAACACAATTATTAACAATGACTCCTATCTTTATAAGCAGTTAGTTACTTAATTCATATTATTCCACTGGATAACTAATGTATACAGAAATATTTTTTGTATAAATGTTGCTGGGAGTATCTTCCCTTTTAAAGCTTGCATCAAACACAGTGTAAATGAATTAAGTATTGATTTAAAAATAAAAATAAAAGCCTCTTTAATCTGTACTAGTTTAGATGTAGGATTAGAAAGTGATGTTAAATTAGAAGGGAATGAATGTGTAACAATTATAATTAAGTAATAGGAGGAGGATTTACAAGCAAGAAACACATATCACTGAACGTTTCAACTGCAAGAGTGGGACGACTGGGTTATTTAAACCACAGCATGCACATTTATTGTCCCAGAGGAGCTATTAAGGTATCTGAGGTTGGCAAACCTAAGTTGAAGCCTCCGACTAGCTAGGACAACGCCTGAAATAAACAGCCATAAAGGGACACAGCACAAATTAGTCCTCAGATTGTGGATAGTGGGTAAAGCCAGACCATCTCCAGGTCTAGTAATACACTGATATATTTACAGCCCTCAACGTGTAAAACCGTAGCCTGTGACGTAACCTGCAAGACTTACTGCTATTAAATTGGCCCCGTAAAGAAATGTAAACTCTGCGGCCGCAAATCCTGTCAAGCCCAATCACGTTATTAAATTGCAACAAATTCACTTGCGTTCAAACCCGTAAGCCAACAGGTACTAGAGAGGACCCGCTAGGGGATTAAAGTCCTATCTGTAGCACTGTAAATGCAAATAGGCACACACTATTGTACATATAATAACAGGGAAAGTGATGTAAGGTATTCAAATTAATAGCACAAAATTCTCAAGCTCGCAAATCTGCAATATAAAATACCGTACTTTATTTCTGTTTAATTTCCGTTTTATATTGATCCCGGCAATCAATGTGTTAATACATATAATGTAACTTGCATGAACTAGAATATAATATTTACTAATTTATTAATATTGCATTATTTCTGGAATATAACATTTGCTGCATGGTTCAATTTAATACCTCTGTAACACAGCCGAATTTCAAGCCCGCAGACTTTGCGCATGTGCCGATGCCGCTATGGGCTTCAATTTAATGTGGCTGCTGGTTTATCAGAATTTGACGTATGCATATCAGTCTTTTAAATTACCCACATGACCATGTATACATACTATACTATTAAATAAACCATATTACCATACTATTAAATACACCAAATAGCCATACTTATAAATAAACCATATCACCATGTTTATAGACCATATTATTAAAACACCATATGACCTATCAAGAGTCTATACTATTAAAACACCAACAGCCTTATTAAATTGCGATATGGCCAATTGAATAGGGCTCTGTATAATAATAAGGCTGTTAATGACCTATCAAGAGACCATACTATTTAATACACTGATTGACCATGTATACAGACCATACTATTTAATAAACCATATGACCTATCAATAGACCATACTATTAAATACACCAAAAAATACCATATATACAGACCATACTATTACATAAACCATATGACCTATCAAGAGACAATACTATTAAATACACCAAAAATTACCATATATACAGACCATACTATTACATAAACCATATGACCTATCAAGAGACAATACTATTAAGTACACCAAATGACCATGTATACAGACCGTACTATTAAATAAACCATATGACCTATCAGTAGACAATACTATTAAGTACACCAAATGACCATATATACAGACCATACAATTAAATAAACCATATGACCAATCAATAGACAATACTATTAAGTACACCAAATGACCATGTATACAGACCATACTATACAATAAACAATATGACCTATCAAGAGACAATACTATTAAGTACACCAAATGACCATGTATACAGACCATTTGATTAAATAAACCATATGACCTATCAATAGACAATACTATTAAATACACCAAAAATGACCATATATACAGACCATACTATTACATAAACCATATTACCTATCAAGTGACAATACTATTAAGTACACAAAATGACCATGTATACAGACCGTACTATTAAATAAACCATGTGACCTATCAATAGACAATACTATTGAGTACACCAAATGGCCATATATACAGACCATGCTATTAAATAAAGCATATATCCATGTACATAGACATATTACCAGTTTTGTGAGATGGAAGGACACACCCTCCTGTGAATGCATCAGGCAGATTCAGAAAATGGAAAAAAAGAACTCTGCAATAAAAATATATTGCATATGAAAATGAAAAAAAAAAACAATTGTTTTTGCTTTCTTAAAAAAAATTGCCTGTTTTTATCTTTGGTTATTCAAACGAGCATATACAAAATATACCAGAGTGGTTCTTTAAGAAAGAGATGAAAAAAGGTTGCCCTTCACTACAAATATATAATGATTTGCAAACGTAATTAAATATGGCATCCATTACCACATTAATTGTGTATGTATTAGATACTGAGCTCTTCTTGTACTTTTATGAAGAGATTGATGTACAATTTCTGAGATGGAACCATTATGAAATAAGTTAAAGTACTCATGATATTAATATCCTCTGTGATAATTAAACCAATACGGTTTCTAGGACACTTTCTCATAATGTTTTATCTCTCTATTTGAAATGACATTAATTTTCCAAAACTGCAGAGCTTTTAAAATAACGTATTAAAGGAACAGTCTATTTTTAGTAAATCTGAAGATGTAATCTCTTTAGCTGTGAAACTTTAGCATTTTTTTTTTTTTGGAATTTCAATTACAGTTGATATGAAAAATGTAAAGACATTTAATATAAGACCATATGGAAATAATTTGTGATTTATAAAACATACCTTAGTGATATAAAAGTGATATAAATCTTCGATCAGTGCTGATTTTTACCCTAGGTCAGGCATAGGCAATGTCCTGGAGTAAGGCAATCACCGCCTCAGATTTTCTGCTTGACTTACCGGTGCACAGAATGGAAATCCACAAATTCAGGACTGTGTCTGCAATCTAAGACTGGCATTGCCTATCCTGGCTTGGGTAAGCAAACCTAAGCCTATGGGTGGCTTAGTGACTAGTGTGGTGCCACATAATATACATATGCACAGAAATGTCTATATTCAATGTTATCATACATGATACCCTCCAACTGTCCCATTTTTTAGTGCCCATTTTGAGTGACAGTCCCACTAGCCTTACAAATGTCTCTCTTTATTATATTCTGACGACATCCATCTTCCTTTCCCTAAATCTTCTGTTTCTTTTCACCTAGATTTCAAAAGCGTGTGTCCCTCTAATTAAGTATCAAAATGTACAGTGTTCATATACTTCTATACTGTAAATGTATACTTGTGATAATCCTGCTATGAGGATGTAGCAAGTGAAAAGGAGGAGCAGTAATTTGAAAGATGATGTAATAATCTGGTCTGCACATGCTCTGATTGTTTCTAGCAATCACCTTTAAACAATGCTGCACACCACCTCTTGTAATCAGCAAGGATTAGTTATTCTTATAATCTAGCCCATAGATAAAAGCAAAGGTTAGGTGGCTGACAGGTGAAAAAATATAAACCTCAATGTAAGGAAATGCATTTTCTAAATAGGATTCAGATAATAAATGAAGTGGTGAAATATATAGTATACATATGCTTCTACTTCTATACTGTAAATGTGTATGTGTGGTAAGCCTGGGATGAAGATGTAGCAAGTGAAAAGGAGAGATGGCATAAATATATGAGCATGTAGCAGTATAAATATTAAACACCCCTCAGGACTTGACACTGGTATTATGAATAGGGTATAAGTGCCTATTTAATCCATAGTGCTGTATAATGCAAGACATTTATATATATATATATGCGTATAAATTCAGTCTTACTAATACAGATTACTGACCGGTGGATCAATATGAAGTGCAAGCCTATTTTCAACTTGGTGTGACTAATTGCAATGTTTCTGACTGGCAAATAGTATTAATGGAGCAATTATAGAAGTTAGGTATTAGCTCTTAATTCTTGGATTTGCAAACTTACATTTATAAATGTATACTAAAAATTAAAAATGTCAAGTACTTCCACTTATCCAATTAGCGGATCAATCCTGGCTTTTAGCGTTAGCCTAGTCACGAGTGCAAGCATGGAAAAGGACGAGCAGGAATATAGAAACACAGCCCATACTCTCAGATTCACTAAGCTTCACAAAGCTAGATTGGACAGTATGGCTTAAGCTAAGCACTTTGCAACATTTCTTAAATTAAGCCAAGTGATTTTCTGTTACATTGATTAAAATGATACAGCAAAGGATCCATATATGGTATAACTTAAAAGTAGTAACAATTACTTTTTCAATTGATTATAATTAAATATTGCATTTTCCTATAGTAAACTGCATAAAATGTTTGCTTTTATCTTGAAGTAAGAATCTAACCATTCTAAATTAGTTCCTGGGGTCTGCACATGCTCAGACGGTTTCTAGCATTCACTTTTAAACAATGTTGCAGATCACCTCTAGTAATCAGCAATGATTAGCTACTCTTACAATCTAGCACAAAGATAAAAACACATGTTAGATGGATGGAACAAGTAAAAGCACTGAAAGGAGAAAAATACAAACTTCAAGGAAATGCATTTTTAAATAGCATTCAGCTGATAAATAAATGATACTACCTGTTTTGCATTATGGCATATTTGGACCTTTTATATTAACCCTTTAAACTCCTCTTGCAACAAGCTGCCTGAGTACCCATTTGTTTCATATTTGTACCTGTACTTGTATTAAAAAGAAATGGGCCCCCTCTCTGAAGAGGGACTTTTTTGCACTGGGCCCCTCCACGGTACCAACTCACTCAGTCAGCCATTCCCTCTCAGCATCCATCCCCACAAAGCACTGTCATCCAGCCCTTACTCTCTCTCACCTCTTCCCTGATACAGATCCCCAGCATGCTGAACTGCTCCACACTACCACCTCTTAAAGCTTCAATAGAAATGTTCCACAGAAAAAAATGAAATACAAAAAAATATATATACAGCTCTGGGCCCCTCAGAGGAGGGCCCTAGTGCACTGCACCACTTTAACCACTGATAGTACCACCCCTGCTTGTATTTCTACTTATCTTAGAAATTGTTTATACCCTTGTAATTTGCTAATTGTACTCAATAGTGGTAAAGAAAATGTTGGTGCTCTATAAATAATAGTAATAATAAGAGTAATAATTATAATAATAACAGGGAACACAAATCTTTTTTTCGTGCATTTAAAAAAACACGCTTAAAACATTGTCAAATTCCTTTGCATACAAAAAAGAAAAAGTAAAACCTGTTTAAGCTTCATACGTACATCTGTAGATTTCATTGGCAGACAAGTCTGGCTCATATATTTATATCAGTGCTCATTGGCTGTCAGGGACAAACTCCCAGATCAGTTAAACATATGAATCAGTTTCTTCTGCTTGGAAAGCATAATTTGAAAAAAGAAAACACAGTGGTACATTATCAAATATCTTCTTTTTTTGGATGCAGCAAAGATAACAATGCTTCCAATGTCTTTTTAAGGATATATTCAGTTTTTGTTTTGTACAATATTAATGCTCATCTGGCTTTATGATGTAAATGCCCAGGGAAAGCTTTTCCTTTTTCTCTCAGCCCAGAAAGTGCTTTGGCTCCAGTCTGGGGCCTCTGCCAGGTTTGCTAACAGCTGCGGCAGGTGCTATAAATGATTGTAGGAATGCCTATAGTCCTCTGGGGTGGAAGGTTCTCTAAGCAGATAATCTGCACAAGTATCTGGGTGGCACAAACACATAGCACTAATTCCACCTTATTATCACATTGTTATTGTCCATCCAAAAACAAATCAATGTTCAGAACCGGGAAATGGATTGTTCTAGTTGTAGAGGACCACCAAGAAACTCACTTCCAGCACGTAATAAAGGATAAGGACCTCAGTACTGCGAAGACTGCCCTTTACTAGTGCCTCATTTGCAATGGAAAAAACACTGGCCACACAAAGTAAGAAATGGGCCACACAACAGGGCCACACAAAAGCATAAAATGGTAAGCAGCTCTAATAAAATATATTATTTTCTCAGCCTGGAGATTGTTCATGTGCCACTTTGTCTATCTATCTATCTATCCTCATCTACCCATCATCTATCTATCTATCTATCTATCTATCTATCTATCTATCTATCTATCTATTTATCTATCTATCTATCTATCTTTCCTCATCTACCCATCTATCTATCTATCTATCTTTCCTCATCTACCTATCTATCTATCTATCTATCTATCTATCTATCTATCTATCTATCTATCTACCTATCTATCTATCCTCATCTACCCATCATCTATCTTCTATCTATCTATCTATCTATCTACCTATCTACCTATCATCATCATTTATCTTCTATCTATCTATCTATTATTTATCTATCTATCTATCTATCTATCTATCTATCTATCTATCTATCTACCTATCTATCCATCTATCTATCTATCTATCTATCTATCTATCTATCTATCTATCTATCTATCTATCTATTGCACATATGTATCCCTCCCTCTTGATCTCTATCTCTCTCTTGTTCTCTCTCTCTCTCTCTCTCTCTCTCTCTCTCTCTCTCTCTCTCTCTCTCTCTCTCTCTCTCTCTCTCTCTCTCTCTCTCTCTCTCTCTCTCTATATATATATATATATATATATATGAATATCCCATTTTGATGCTGTAGATAGGTTCCATAGGGCAGATAAGGGAACTCATGGAAAAAAATATATTGGCTTCATATGAACTTTTAAGAAACAGCAAACATAACAACACAAACTGAACATTAAAAAAAAAAAAAAAAATGAAAGAAACAGAAATCATTAACCTCACTTGTGTTTCCTGTTCCTGCAGAGACAATTACATTCAAGTGTCATCTAACTACAACCAGATGTGGGCTGACAAACTATACATCTGTAAAAAATATTCTGTAATGTTGCTTCTTGTGACCTTACAACCATGGTTTATTTCTTAACAGATATGATTTGATTACGAAAAAATATATTTTGATATACTTAATTTTGGTAGAATATAATTGTTTTGCATAAACTGGATAATCGTTGAGCCATTAAACCGGAAGTGCAAATTTACTTTTACTATTGAGGCCACTATAGTAATTAAAGGGGTCACATAGAAAAGGCACTGTCACCCCCAACATGATGTTGGTTTTATTATTAACAACATTAAATACTGTCTATACATTGACTTGAGAAGAAAGGAAATAAGAAGTTGTTTACTTAAAGCACCCCATAGATTTTATGTATTGATTGAATTAAATTGTAAATGTTTAATTATATTATAAATACCAGTAATTCATATATAACTCGGTTATTCTAATGTACGATATAACTGCATGATTACCTTAAGGGGCACTTAAGTGGTGGTTAATTAGCACATCAACACTGTTAATTAGTACTTGGTAGTCACTCATTTGCATAAGAATTCCTCAGAAAAAAATGCTAATTATCTTATCTTGATTCATTTTGGAATTAAAAGGCTAGTACAATGTATAGTATTTTCATACTCTTTAAGAATAACTTAAAAACAACAACTCTAAGTGTGTGAGTCCTACAAGTCTTTATACATATTAGAAGTAGTAACAAGGGGAATGGGAGGGTGAGAGGAGGATGGCAGGGAGAGAAGGGGCATGGAAAGAAGAGGGAGGGGAAGGGGGGAAAAGGGGGAGGAAAAATGAGGAAGAAGAAAGAGAGAAGGGAGAAGATGGGGGAAGGAGAGAATGAGGAAAGAGGGAGGGGTAGGTAAGTGGATAAGCAAGAGAGTAGAGTGAGGGTGGACAGATAGATAGCTAGCTAGCTAGATATAATATATATATATATATATATATATATATATATATATATATAATTTCTGTTCTAATAATCATGGGGGGAGGTGAAAGGGGTGCCTATGTTAGCAGAAAACCTAAATACAGCATTCTTCCAGGTCTCAAACCAGTTTACCAAAAATTCCTTTCTTGTATAAAAGATAATCTTGTATAAGAGGTAAAAAAATTAAAGGTTTTATTTATTTTGTTATATACGGTACTCTTTTTTTGGTTTCTTGCACCGCATTCATGTATCTAATAAACTATTAAAGAATATTAAAACATATCAGAAGGACTTTACACAGCAGGATAAATATTAGCTGAAATGTAATTTTATGTTTGATGATGTAAAATATGTGGATTAGTGTTGATCCTATGTCTTGCAATATATACAAATAAGCACCTTGCCCAATCTCAGCGTTCCCGTGAACACGAGGAAAAAGCTGCAGGCAGCTGGTAAGCTAACATTGAACTTCTGCGGCTGCCTCCAGCTTTTTCTCTTCTGCAGAGCTGCAGAAAAATGATTTTATCCCTATAGCTCCGGGGAAGGTTAGTCTGGCTACATCTGTATGTGTCTACTCTAATAAAGTCTATCTCTGATAAAAATCAATAGCCAGACAATATTCTTGTTTCATTCTAAAAAAAAAACAAGAAAGTGTTGTAATTTGTTTATTAATTTAAATGAAAAATAATAATTGTTGACAACATTTTAATTTTAATTCAGGAAAAATGTTTTAGAAATATGTAGGTAGACTGAATTTCTGATTCAGAAAAGAGGACTGCATTTTTCTTAAAAAGAGATTTTTTTTTTTGAAGCCTGAAACCAAACAAAATATGTATTTGTTAAAAATACATATGGCAGTGGAGTTATCCACCCAATCATTCTTGGAATATATTCAAGTTGGACAGAGATTTACCTTAGAAAATGCTGAGTACAATATAAAATATGGCATAGACACCAAGAAAAGATGGTGTAATAGACAAGATGAAAGGTTGCGTAAGGTCTCAAATGTGACATAGACACAGAGGGAAGGTTGTTTCTCTCCCCTTCTGTCTCCCTCTTTTCTATCTTCCCCTTCTCTTTTTCTTTCCTTCTTTCCTTTCACCATCTTTCCTTTGTCTATTCTTCTACCTTTTGCCTCTTTCTCTGTCTTTTCTATCGTCTTTTTATACTCCTTTACCCTTTTTTCATCAACCCTCTCCTCTCTATGATCTGCCTTCCTTTTCTTAAACCCTTCCACTCATTCTGTTCTCTAGTCTCTCTCCAAGTCTTCTCATTGCTTCCTCTACTGTCACATCATTATCCCTCTCCCATTTTCTCTCTCTCTCTGACCATTTATTTTCTCTTCCCCTTTGGCCTCTTCTCTGTCTCTCCATCTCTTTTCTCCATATATTCCCTCTTAGTCCCTTCTCTTTCCGTTTCCACTTTTCTCCATGTTCACTTTTCTCCTATCTCTTTTTTTCTACCCATTTTCACCTTTCTCTCTCTCCCCTCATGTTTGCCTCTCCCGTTTCTTCTTCCACTTCTCTTGCTGCCTTTTTCTCTATCTTTCATGCTCTTTATTTTCTCTCCCTCCATGACCTTCTTCTTTTCTGTTCTTTTCTTCTCCTGTTCTCTTGTTATGTTCTCTCAATATATTCTATTCCATGTTTCTGTTCTTTAACTCTCTTTTGTTCTCTTCCTGGCTTTGTCTTCTTTTCCATGTATTATCTCTCCCATTTCTCTCTCTGTTTTTCACTCTTCCTTTCTTTTCTACTGTCTCCTCTCTCCCTCTCACCTTCTTTACTTCTTTTTGACTATCTTTTTTCTTATTTGTGCTTTGACTTCCATTCTCTCTATTTCTTCTCTTTCTATATTTTCTATGCTTTATGTTCTCTCAATCTTCCACTATTCTCTCAAACCTTAACTTCTCTCACTATTTCTCTCTTGTCAACCCTCCCTCTATACTCCGTACTTCTCTCTATTCTCTTTGCTCTCAGTCTTGTCTTCTCTGATTCTACTATCCTTTTCTCGTCACTGCCATCTCCCTGTCAATACTATGAAATCTCAAGAAGTACCTTTCCTTACCTTGATGCACATCAGAATACTTAGTTCCCCCTCTTTACAATTTATTTGCTCTATTAAATGCATAAAACTGTTTTGCGCCATATCCCATTAATACTTCTTAGAGCACTTAGAGTAACTGAAACATTCCCATTGTGCAGACAGAAATTATCTGTGTAAGCCACCTCCCACCGCAGGAAGTTGATCTCCTGAAGCCAAAACGATTCCATAACAGCAACATGTATTATTTATTTATTTTATTTAACACAGTCTGCCCTGCCTACTGACAGTTTCATGATTAGAAATAGCAGAGCTTCACAACGAGGACACTGATTGCTAGAAGTTTTCCCCAGAACTCAGGAATGCACTGAACAGTTAACCTGCAACAGACCTGTTTAGGTGTCTTCAGCATTCCATGCTCTGCACAAATTCATTTGTTAAGGGTTAAATCTTTTTATTCTTTTGACACATGTAAACACAGACTTTATTTTATTGAATTCTCAGTGAAAATATATTCAACATGCTTTTAGAAGATCTTTTCTGTGATGTGGTCCATATTGTGCTGAATTATGTGGCCTTTTAAGTGCAGTATGTCAAAATAGTAAATTTAAAAAAACATACAGTGGTCATTTAATCCACAGGACAAAATGATAACTAGATGTAATTATGATAGGAATACTTAGTTATACTTTAGGTTATATTCCCTGCTATTGCCCATGTTGTACAGTCGTTCAGTCGAGTCCGGCTCTCCACGACCCTTAAGGTTTTCTTGGCATAGATACTGAAATGGGTTGCCAGTTGCTTCTCCAGTGGATTTGACTGATCTTCCTGCTATGACATGCTCATCTTGGGTGACCCTACATGGTATAGCTCACAGCTTCATTGAGGTACACAAGCGCCTTCACCCTGATAAGGTAGTGATCCAGAAGTGGCATTGCCCATACTTATAAGTTATATGCAGCCTGTAGGCTATAAGTCTTACTGTTCAGTAGGAGGAAATCTTACTTCCTTTCTATGTACATAACACAAGGAAGACGCAAGATTACCCAAGATGTCAGTGTGAACCCATGCTCTGCATTCTCAGATATTCACATATCTATCCCGTGTTACAGAAAAATACATATAATCCTCTAGATCCCTGCAGATATGCTAGGTGACATTCCAAGGATTGGCAGCTTGTTTTCTAAAACTTATTTCACTGCTATGCTGCTGTACATTAAACATTTACACGGTCATTGGGTAAGAGTGTTAAATTATTCAAAACATTTTCTAAGCTTTTCCACAGGAGTAATGGAGCAAATGGTGTGGCTGTAAAATGTTTCTATTTCCAGTGATGGAGGAAATCCTTACCATGAAGACTGGCTGAAATCATTTTATGTTCCATAAAAACTCAAATTAAGCTTCATCCATTTTACAAATTAGTCGAGGAGAATTTCATGTATAATCTCATACCGATGATAAAAAAACTGGCACCTAAACACATTCTCAGCTAAATCCTCAAACACCCAGCATGTTTCAGTTACACAACAAGGCAACAGTTTACCAGCACTGATGATAAGCAAACTACTATAGGTGTGTATATATATATATATATATATATATATATATATATATATAGTAAATAAATAGTACATCTGTGTTCACATTTGAATGTCTTAAGCGAGTTAAAAAACCTGCTTCCAGCTCAGAATTCCAAGAACAACAGTTATTACACTGCATTCTGGGAAGCTGAGCTGGGACATGCAAATGTGCCCACAAATATAGATATTTGCAGATCCTAAATGTAATCAAATAATAATGCATGAAAATAAACATAAAAGATAATAGTACAAAATAGTTGATGTGCATCATTGAGTCATGCCTCAATCCCTATATCTTATATTGAACCTCATAAGAATTGGGATGATTATCACCAAAATGTTGTTAAATCCAAATTATCATACTCTGCCCATGATTTCCAAAGACTGTGAAATTGCGCTTCCTGCTATAACATGGCCATATTTTTTTTTATTTACTACACTTAAAAACTATACTTAAAACTATGCAACATCTTTTTAAAATGTAAAAAGGAAACAACACAGCCTCCAATTTATTATATTTTATTTGCAATTATGCTGCTATGGAATCTGCCATTTTGGATTCTTAAGATCTACTTCCTGAGGTGGGAGGAGACTTAGAATAGTGCCTATCAGGATAATTTTAAAATCAAGCAATTACATCTACCAGTGCTCTCAGCAGGACTATGGGAAGTTATATTAGTCTAAAAGGATACACTTTTCTGAGAAAGTAACAGGCAGTAGCAGAAAAAAGCAAAATAGGTTAATTTCATTGTGATATATTCTTGTTTTATGGGCAGCACTATTGACTTGAGAAGAAAGGAAATAAGAAGTTGTTTACTTAAATGACCATTGAAAAGTCATATTTATAGTATTCTCCTTTGAAGACTTGATAATATGCAAAATGTTTTTTACAGAATTTAAAATAAATAATGACAGCCTTAATTTGAACTATTGTATTCAATGTTGCTTTAATTATGACAGAAAATATGACTTTGCTCCTGAAACAATAGAACTCTATGATAAACTAAGATCAAACAGAACAACTCTCCCCCTCAAACTACAGACAGACTAGCAGTTTAACCTGTGGCACAATCAGATTTAGCTAAAAATGTTTTTATGCTCCTGTCTTGTATCTGCTAATACAGTTAATTGGTTACATATTTCACAAGCATGTGCAGTCTTTACCAAAACAAAGTAGGTCTTTAAACCATATAGTATGTTTTGACATAGAGAGTAATAAAAAATACTGTTACTTATATCATTGATCCGTGGTAATAGTCATATAAATAAATAAGCAAATATGTGACTGCCATGATTACATTGTTTAGGACCTGATATTACCACAAGGTAATAATGGTGGATATGCAATGTTCTGCAGTTCATCTTATGTACAGAGCCATGGTGGAAACTCCACGAGGTGAGATCTTGCATGGAGCATCAGACCGAGGGAGACTGGCAGTTATTTTGTGTTTCTTCCATTTGTGAATAATCGCACCAACTGTTGTCACCTTCTCACCAAGCTGCTTGGTGATGGTCTTGTAGCCCATTCCAGCCTTGTGTAGGTCTACAATATTGTCCCTGACATCCTTGGACAGCTCTTTGGTCTTGGCCATGGTGGAGATTTTGGAATCTGATTGATTGATTGCTTTTGTGGACAGGTGTCTTTTATACAGGTAACAAGCTGAGATTAGGAGCATTCCCTTTAAGACCTGGGAGCCAGAAATCTTGCTGACTGATAGGGGATCAAATACTTGTTTCTCTCATTGACCTGCAAATCAATTTATAACTTTTTTGACATGCGTTTTTTCTTTGGGGGGGGGGGGGGGGTCGTTTGTTATTCTGTCTCTAAAATACACCTACCATTAAAATTATAGGATGGTCATTTCTTTGTCAAACATTCAAAATCAGCAGGGGATCAAATACTCCCCCCCTCCCCCACTGTATACTAGTTATTATATGTTTTAGAGGGAAAATGTGTATAGAACAGGAGAATACATGAGGATAAGGTAAAAATGGATCTGCACATAAGCTGAACTGCAGAACATTGCATCCTCACACATACAGGCCTTGACTAACAGCAGCCAAGACAGATGCATGCACTTCAAGTAGTCCTAAGCAAACACTTGAGATTAACATCAAGGTTTTCTGCCCTAGCTAGCTATAGACACCTTTCATATCGTTTAGATATCTGATGAGTTTTATCTCAAGTGCTCTATAACAACCAAGGCTACAAGGCAGATGTGTTTCATCACACACATACAAAAATTCATTTAATGTTGCACCCTCTTCTGGATCACTACCATGTCGTGGTGAAAGGGTTTGTGTACTTTAATGAAGCTGTGAGCTGTAACATGTAGGGTCACCCAAAAGGACAGGTCATATCGCAGACGTCAGACAAATCACAAAACCACTGGAGAAGGAACTGGTAACCTACTCCAGCATCTTTGCCATGAAAACCTTATCGATTAGCACATGCTGCTATCCATAGGGTCACGGAGAGTCGGACACGACTGAACAGATATTGCATTCTCCTGTCCAGTCCCCAAAAAACAGAAAGCTGGTGACTGGACCAAACTCCCAGACAGGGTTTCTGTACACAAGGCAGGTGGTAACTTTATCTACTTGTTACGGTTTTGTGTGCGCTCATATGTCTGAGGTGACAGCAACTTCTCTGTCAAACAGATTAATGTCACAAGTAAGAAACGAGATTAACGATTTACATTTCAGTCTCCAAAGCAGGAAGTTTCATTCGCACTCCAGTAATATGCGCAGTTTTGATATTTATCAAACGTGTCAACTGCCGTCAGGTCCCAGCACATTGCCAAGATGTGCTAGTATTTTGGGATTTATAGGTATGTAGTTTATTGTAGTCAAAATATGTGAGCCTCCTTATCTGCAGGCTACCAACACCATTATTTATGAAAACTGTTTTACCTCATTTGACAAGAATCTGGACTGTCAATAAAGAACAAGTGACTCTGAACTGTTTAGGATCCCTTGGATGAACCAACATCTCATTTTACAACTTAAATGAACTCTTCAGTCATTTTTTATTTATACTGTATAACTCTTTTAATAAGGTGACTTAATTCATTGTCTCCTCCTCAATGTAATTCTCATGTAAAGTTTACACTTCTAAGAAGCCCCAGAGAAACAGTTTCACACCTTCTAGATCCCCCCTCCCCCCCAGTCTTCCAGTTCTCTCTAATGTATGGTGCCATGTTTCACAGCTGTGACCTAAACCCATGCCAACAGAGAGGGGTTTCACATTACCTATAGACTGCCATTTTGGCCGCCAGTGGCTTGCAGAGCTGTATTTTTTTAGATAGTGTAACTTTCTCTACGTGTAAATGTGTACTTTAAATATAAGCATTGATTCATACTAAATACAGATTAATTCTGCTTTTTTTTTCATGTAATGTTTATAGAAAATATTTCTAGTAAATGGAGAATATTATTTTAAATATTACTTTTTTTTGGCAAGTAGAAATATTTGTTAGAAAATATTTTTATCAGGACATATAAATTCCTACATTTGCACAATACACATTAATCTGATTAGGTTATGAATGTATATGTCGAACATATTACAAACCTCTTGACATGGTTACTTTAGGTTAATAAGAAAATGTGTACTTTACAGTAATAGGAGCAGAATTTAATGTTGGCACTCGCAATCGTTCCATGTCATGAACTTTATGTATATTGATGTATGTCTGACCTCTTGTGAAGCGTTCAATTGGATTGTGCAGAACTGAAGCCTGAGGCAGATAGAACTATGTTACAGCTGCATTATTATTTTTTATTTGATGACTAATGAAAAAAATCTGGATTTTAATGTTAATTGCAATGTGCTTCATTTTAAAAATACATGTAAACACTTGAAGATTTTCTTTGTAAAATGGCCTGCAGTGCAGTTACCGGTTCAAACACCATCTTGCATCTTAGATATTTTTGTGTATATTTTTATTTATTTGGATAGAGAAATCACAATGCTAGTGATATAGAGTTGTACGTTCTGCAAAAACTCATGGAAATATAAGGGGCACGCAATTTTTACATTTAAAGTTGTCCTTTCAGAAAAAAAATGTTTTTTATTTATAATTGTATTTATTTGGATAAAAATAATAATTTGTAGAGTGAGACACTTCTTATTCATGTAGAGCTGTACTTTCTGGTATATAAGATGTGCTGGAATATAAGATGCACTTGATTTTTATATGATACAAATCAAAGGGAAATTTAAGCCATGATGGATGTTTCCTATAGTGAGTGAGTGTTATTATTATTATTATTATTATTATTTATAAAATATTATATATTCAGGCGATGCAGGCAATACATGATAAATATATGTAAACTGGTACTGAAAGGGTGACTGCACTGCTCTAAAGACAGCTTACTATCTAAATTGGCGTTGGCTGATAGAGAGAAAAGGGAGGGGATTGCTGGGTAGCTGTCCAGTAATAGAGCCAGACTTATGGGGCCTCATTCATTTGCGATTCTGCCAATTGAATAGGGCACTATATAAACACAGAGCATATTTTTTACAGAAGTTTTTAGTTAGCGAAGACCTTGCTTTTGAATAAAAGATCACTAACTAAAAACTTCTGTAAAAAATATGCTCTGTGCTTATATAGAGCCCTATTCAATTGGCCAAATCGCAATTGAATGAGGCCCATGGATAGTATTTGTTGTCTTGGTTCACTAATCAACATTAAAGTGACACAGCATAGGTTCCAAATATGGTATAAGTACTATATTTAATAACAAGGATTTTATCAACTGAATGTTATAAGAATATGCATTTTTCTACAGTAAACTAACATTAATGTTTGCCATTTTAAACTGCTGACAGTTAACCTTTCTGATCCACCGATAGATGCATTATTCTAATGAGAGATCACTGCCACTAATTACTGATCCATGTTTGAGGTATAGGGTCAATCCTCTTCAGTGCAAGTTACTTACACAAAATGATTAGGCATGGATTTGAACATGACTGGAAACAAGAGTGATGTGAAGAGTGAGATAAAACCAGTAAGCTTGTAAGCTCTCAGTATTGCAAAGCACTTTGTATGAAAGATTTGAAGGGTCTGATTGTTAGCCCCAAGGCAGGGCCTCAGCTCATTTTGTATCAATATGTATACCAATGAAATTACTGTACCCCAGTGCCATGGAACATATTAGAGCGCGCAATGATCGGCACAGTGCAGAGCAGATGGCTAGGAGGGTATTTGGAGATCACACGTAAAGGTCAAAACTTTGTCCTTCAAATTTCGATCTCATTTTAACTCCCAATATAAACCATATCCCTACTATCATATAAAGAAGCATAAATCATCCAAACTGCATAGTTGACTTTCAGGGACATGTCCATTAGTTGGGCACCTCATGTATTATTGATAAAATTCAAGGTTAACTGAAAGGCACTGAAACAGGATAAAACCTGGTGAAAAAAAATACAATTCTCACATGGTATTGTGGGAAATATTTGACTTCAATACAGGAAAGCAAAGCATCTAAACATTTTTCAGGTGGAGAAGAAATATTTTTCTGTCTGCCCTCCTTTAAATAACTACAATGTATCTCTAAAATAGAAGGCCTTTTGCGGCTTTTATGTATAAATCTTTAAATCAATTTGTGCGAAGGGGACTTTACCATTCTCCCCAATACACAAAAACTACCAAGAGATAATATGTATGCATGGTGGTAAAATTGTCTGACACAAACAGGTTGGATATCAACAACTAAGAGGATAATAACAGGAATAGCTACAAAATTAATAATTATGTAATTAGAATATGCTAACTACCCAGCAGGGCATCATCACACACAAAGCATGGGATCTAAAAATACATGTTTACATCTTGTTTCTGCAACCTGCTCAGAAACGTTTGTGTAGCTCCTGTAATGTTCCAACCCTGGAAGATAGGCAGAAACACAGTGCTGCCTTTCTGTCTAAGCCAACATGACACAGGCCTATGCCAAAACCAACAAGGCTTTGGCTTAAGCCAATAAAACACAAGCCCAAGCCAATGAGACATAGACCTAAGCCAACAACGCACAGCTCTAAGCCAGTATGAAACAGGTCTATGTCA
Source organism: Discoglossus pictus (assembly GCA_027410445.1). Taxonomy (NCBI): domain Eukaryota; kingdom Metazoa; phylum Chordata; class Amphibia; order Anura; family Alytidae; genus Discoglossus; species Discoglossus pictus. The sequence continues at coordinate 240,478,666 of CM050163.1, forward strand.
ATATGACAAAGTCTAAACCAACAAGGCACATACCTAAGTAAATGAAACACAGGCCTAGGCTAACAAGATACAGGCCTAAGATAGCAAGCCACAGCCCTTAGCCAACATGACACAGGCCTAACCCAACAAGACAAAGGCCTAATCCAACATGACACATGCCTACCCCTACAAGACACAGGCCTAATAAAGAACTTTTTCAGGAGGGCAAAAGGGTGCCTCAAGTTTCATATACTGTGTGCATTGGCATCCCTTCAAATTGAACGGAAGTTGAAAACAATTAAATACATTCAGCTTTTATCTTTTAACAATTATATTCAATGTTGCTTTAATGATGGCCAAGTTTTGCCTTTGCTCCTAACAGGATTAAAAACTTAGGAGCAACTATGGATTCCAATAAGATCTCTATTCTGTTTTTATTTTTAGACTGTAACTTTACATAGCCACTTGACAATAGAAGTCAGTAGAAGTGTAAGTCCCAGTAGGATGGCTCTCTCCCTCAAGCTAAAGGCAGACTAGCAGGCTAAGATGGAAGCGTCCAAGGCCCAAGCAACAATTTTCTTTAAAAATGTAATAGTGTTTTATATATATATATATATATATATATATATATATATATATATATATATATATATATATATATATATGTATATGTATACACCCACAAATATGCACACACGCACATACACAGATAGATAGATAGATACTAATTAAAATTCAGACAGACTTTCTTGTACAATGCTATGGTTAAACAATAGCAATTACAAACATATTCAGTTGTTTGGGTAGTGAACTACACTAAATTCACTCATATCTAGTTTTATCTTTGCTCAGGTTAAAGAAATAATACGACCTAAATTGCTTAAACAAGGAAGGATTGCTGCTTAAACAAGATAATTCAAGGGCAAACCAATCTAATTAAAACAAATGTATCATTTTAATGCAGCCTCACAAGCGCCTGCATTTCAATCTATCATCAAGGAATGTCTTCCAATCGAATAAGTGGGCCAGGATTGAAAACATTGTCTCAATATAATTTTTATCTGACATGTCTATACTTAAATTAACATTTCTAAATATCTGCTTGGTGTAGTTTTAAATCATATGAGGCTGGAATAAATGGAAGAGCAGATTTTGGAGAAACAGTTATATCTTGGCAGTTATATATTTTAACAGTTTCTAAAAGAGTCACAAACATGCCCCTACCACATCTCTAAAATAATGGGATTTCGTTTAAAAACTGAACACAGGGTATTGAAGATTGTGAATGGCTATTTTTAGAGGTGAAAATAACTTTTTGCGATTGTCAACACCTTCCATGGCTTGATCTGTGCCACTGCTTCAGAATTGAGAAAACAGGTAATTTCTCTTAAAAAGGAAGACAACTACTCTTTTACTTCTTCTGCTACAATCTTCTATAATTGTTTTTATGTACGCAATTCCGAGAGCATTAGATGCAAGATATATATTTGTTTAAATATAAGATAACAATCTCCCTTATATTATAGCCAATGTGTAATAACACGTCCTATTATATCACAATGTTCTTCATTAGACATAAAATAGCATATTTTAAACATTTACAGCCTTACTGAATTGCGATTTGGCCATCTGAAAAGGGCTCTATATAAGCACAGAGCATATGTTTTTTACAGAAGTGTTTAGTTAGTGAACTTCTATCCAAAAGCAAGGTCTTCACTAACTAAAAACTTCTGTAAACAATATGCTCTGTGCTTATATAGAGCCCTATTCAATTGGCCGAATCACAATCTATTAAGGCTGTATACAAGCTTTTGTAAAGCAAGATAAGTACAGAATTTGATTGACAATATACAGTGGGGTTGGATGCCATCATAATCAAAAGGCCAAAGGCGCTCATTGCCTGCGAGCCTCGTGTAGTGAGGCGAACAGTTGAAGCATTGAAAGACACTGGACTTAGATGAAATGAGCGCCAAAGGCATTCCTGCGAGCCTCACAAAGCAAGGTGAGCAGTTGAGGCATTGAAAAACTAGGTACTTAGCCTCCAAGCACTTAGGAAACGCGGGGATCTCCTTAGGCTGCAAGAAGTTGAGGACCACGGGGCTTAGAACACAAAAATGATGAGATGCGGGACACAGAAAAAAAAACACGAGGTCAGAAAAATACGAAGTTAACAGCCAAACCGTGTAAATACAAAAACACAAAAAAACAAACAAAAAAAACACACACAGCACGGGGGGACAGCCAGGACATCTGGGAGTGAGGTTGCACGCGAATTTAAGCCAAATTTGCCAAGGCTACACCTTACCGAAGCGCGCAAAACATCGCCAGCCGCATACAACTTTTACCCAGGGACGTAAGAGGTACAAAATACACTATTACAAAGGACGGAAAATGCTTGTGAGCTGCGTAACACATAGACAGTACACGCATTTTACAACACTAACTTGCAACTAATAATATTACGAATCTAAAATGGCGATTTACACAACTAAACCAACGGTTTGCCCTCGCACACGCAGACTATTTCTAATGCACAATTGGCACATTGATGACACGATGAAAATAAAAAGAGATTGTTAGCTCTACAGGCTATTGATTGCTGGATATATTAATTAGGAATAGGTAAAGTATATTCATTTATTAACAGCCTTATTAAATTGTGATTCAGCAAATTTAAATGGGCTCTATATAAGCACAGAGCATATTTTTTTACAGAAGTTTTTAGTTAGTGAACTTCTATCCAAAAGCTAGGTCTTCACTAACTAAAAACTTCTTTAAAAAACATATGCTGTGTGCTTAAAGAGGCAAGACGCTAGTATATATACACATACATACTTTTTGATTGTACGGTCCTTTAACTAACAGAAAATACAAACATTTTCTTATCCAAGAAAAAAATTAAACAAAAAACAAACCAAAGCTGTATGAGATGCAGCTGGGCATACATTAAAAATGTAAAACCCTGGATAGGATACTCATTAAAAATATCTTGGATGCTAATTAGCAAAAATCACTTTCACAACTGAATAAACAAACATAAACATTTGCCAGTTTTGTTACTCAGAATCAGTATTAAACTATCCAGTTACATATAAAAAGTAAATTTATAGGTCATATAAAAGAGCTGTTAAACAATTGTATAACTGCTTGATAAGTTGAAAGAGTACAACATATACTCCTTTGCATGCCCCTGCTCAGTTTCTCAGAATGCAATGGGAACACTATATTACTGGGAATTTTGAGCTGGAAATAGGATTTCTGACATTTAAATATGCACAATACACACACAAGTACATAATTTTGCCTACTCCTTATAAATTTAACATATAACACATTGTAATATATAATACAACCCTTTTTTTTACATTTTTATATTGTTTTAAAAAACATAGTTTTACATTTAAATTGTTTGCATTAATTTTATTAAAAGACCACTGTGGTCAAATCTTTTTATAAACAGTTTGATAATGGGGAAAGCGTTTTTAGAGAGCAAAAACCATCTTTATAATTTGCAACTTTTATATGCACTTAGGGCCTCATTCTATTATCGGCGGTAAATCGGCCGCAAAGCTGCGATTCCTTGCAATTCAAATAGACGGCGCAAGACGGCATATCTTGCAACCGGCCGTAAGCTCAGAAATCTTTAAAAGCAAATATAAATTCAAGACGGCACTGTAAAGCTCTGTAAATGCTAGGGATCATAATGGGGGACATGAGGATTAATAGCAACCCCCTCTCAAGCTTGCACATCAGCCCAAATCTGAGATTTCATTAACTGTTTATTTTCCGGCCGCAGCGTGGGCGGGTCTGAGGTGCTCCAAGCCCTCTGGACTTTTTCCACGGATATTTGACATAAATTAAAATAAAAATTATTTACGGATTTGAGTGTAGGTGAATGTTGTGCTATGAATGCTAACACCAACAATCACTTTATAGTCTCCTCAGAATTCAGGATGGCTTTATTATGGCTTTATTATGTGCTTAATTGTGTGCCTGCGGGACCTTTTTGCTGCAAGTAAGCTGCGGCTCGGTTTTAGCCTTGCAGAGAGGGTTCCCGGAGCAATTGAATAGCAACCGGAATTTGCTTGCGGCCGAAACTCTTGCGGCCGTTTAAGATCAAAGGCTTTCCTCCGGCGCGTGCGGCCGCAAGGGATAACAAGGCGCCGTCCGCAAGCCTGCCAGAGCCCCCGGCCAGAAGGGAATAGAATAGGCAAATAGCCTGTGGCCGGTCCTTGCGGCCCTGCATCTCCTACGGCCGATAATAGAATGAGGCCCTTATTCTTTATGGGTGGCTCTTTATTTCCTGCTGCTGACTGCTACTTTCTCAGGTGAGTCCTTTTAAACGTTATCTTCCCTTTAATCCTGGCAGATATAACTATCACATTCCCATGCACTTCTTGTATATTCAATGTCTATTCTCATGTCAAGGAGTTGGTCTGCTGAGGCCAAAATGATAGATTCCATAGTCTAGATTCCTATAGTATGGATTCCATAGAATGATAGATTCCATAGTCTAGATTCCTATAGTATGGATTCCATAGAATGATAGATTCCATAGTATAGATTCCATAGAATGATAGATTCCATAGTCTAGATTCCTATAGTATGGATTCAATAGAATGATAGATTCCATAGTATAGATTCCATAGTATAGATTCCATAGAATGATAGATTCCATAGTATAGATTCCATAGTATAGATTTCATAGAATGATAGATTCCATAGTATAGATTCCATAGAATGATAGATTCCATAGTATAGATTCCATAGTATAGATTCCATAGTATAGATTCCATAGAATGATAGATTCCATAGTATAGATTCCATAGTATAGATTCCATAGAATGATAGATTCCATAGTATAGATTCCATAGTATAGATTCCATAGTATAGATTCCACAGAATGATAGATTCCATAGTATAGATTCCATAGAATGATAGATTCCATAGTATAGATTCCATAGTATAGATTCCATAGAATGATAGATTCCATAGTATAGATTCCATAGTATAGATTCCATAGAATAATAGATTCCATTGTATAGATTCCATAGAATGATAGATTCCATAGTATAGATTCCATGGTATCGATTCCATAGAATGATAGATTCCATAGTATAGATTCCATAGTATAAATTCCATAAAATGATAGATTCCATAGTATAGGTTTTATAGTATAGATTCCATAGAATAATAGATTCCATAGTATAGATTCCATAGAATGATAGATTCCATAGTATAGATTCCACAGTATAGATTCCATAGAATGAAAGATTCCATGGTATAGATTCCATAGTAAAGATTCCATAGTATAGATTCCATAGTATAGATTCCATAGAATGATAGATTCCATAGTTTAGATTCCATAGAATAATAGATTCCATAGTATAGATTCCATAGTATAGATTCCATAGAATGATAGATTCCATAGTATAGATTCCATAGTATAGATTCCATAGAATAATAGATTCCATTGTATAGATTCCATAGAATGATAGATTCCATAGTATAGATTCCATGGTATCGATTCCATAGAATGATAGATTCCATAGTATAGATTCCATAGTATAAATTCCATAAAATGATAGATTCCATAGTATAGGTTTTATAGTATAGATTCCATAGAATAATAGATTCCATAGTATAGATTCCATAGAATGATAGATTCCATAGTATAGATTCCATAGTATAGATTCCATAGTATAGATTCCATAGAATGATAGATTCCATAGTATAGATTCCATAAAATGAAAGATTCCATGGTATAGATTCCATAGTAAAGATTCCAAAGTATAGATTCCATAGTATAGATTCCATAGAATGATAGATTCCATAGTATAGATTCCATAGTATAGATTTCATAGAATGATAGATTCCATAGTATAGATTCCATAGTATAAATTCCATAGAATGATAGATTCCATAGTATAGATTCCATAGAATAATAGATTCCATAGTCTAGATTCCTATAGTATGGATTCCATAGAATGATAGATTCCATAGTATAGATTCCATAGTATAGATTCCATAGAATGATAGATTCCATAGTATAGATTCCATAGTATAGATTCCATAGAATAATAGATTCCATAGTATAGATTCCATAGTATAGATTCCATAGAATGATAGATTCCATAGTATAGATTCCATAGTATAGATTCCATAGAATAATAGATTCCATTGTATAGATTCCATAGAATGATAGATTCCATAGTATAGATTCCATAGTATAGATTCCATAGAATGATAGATTCCATAGTATAGATTCCATAGTATAGATTCCATAGAATGATAGATTCCATAGTATAGATTCCATAGTATAGATTCCATAGAATGATAGATTCCATAGTATAGATTCCATAGTATAGATTCCATAGAATAATAGATTCCATAGTATAGATTCCATAGAATGATAGATTCCATAGTATAGATTCCATAGAATAGATTCCATAGTATAGATTGCATAGAATGATAGATTCCATAGTAGTATAAATGCATACTAAATAAATCACACTGGATTGCTTTTTATATTTTCTAAAAACATGTTGCATAATTTTAACTGCAGTTTATCAAAATAGCACTCCTTTTATGCCCATTTTTATAGGATTTCATTAACATTTGCATTTAAGATAAGAAACTTTACTCATTTACATTAGAATATACCGTTTTTATCCAAGGAGCTTTACAAAGTACATCATTTTTGAGATATAGAGGATTCATGCTTCCTGAGGGCTTTTTTTTCTTTATCCAACACTGACAATTTTCTTATGTGACATATTCTCTTTTCCGAGTACTTTAGTACTTTACATCTGTATGCACTTGAGCCGTTAAGTGTTTGCAGCTTTTTCATATGAATAACTGTATCACAAATCTCAAGCACCTTGAGTGAATGCACTTAAAATCAATACGTACGGAGTAGCAAAGGAGCCGCTATGGAAAAACAAAAAAAGCACCATAAAGCCATAGTTAGGAATTAAATGATCTACTTAACTGCTTTCCATCCATGGAGTGCATGGGGCTCAATATTCATGAAATGTGTTCACCAAATAGATTTTCTGCTTAGAATAGCTGGGAACTAAGCCCCATATCAGAAATTAAGAGGCAAGACTGAAAGCAATAAAGCTGCAGATGGATTCAAGGAAGTACCTCAACAGATGTGCACATGTATAATTTATCCTCAGATTTTCCACTCCCTAGGGATTACCTAAATTACAGTATTTCTTAATCAGTCATTTTAGCAAACTTGGCAGTGGTTGCACAAAGCAACAACAGGAGGATCGTGCTTATCTGTTTGCTCCAATTGTTTACCTTCATTTGCTCAGACTGTAAGCTTGGCGCGCGTACAGATGTTTCTTGTGATATTGTTCAACAGATTATATGGCATATGCCATTATATCATAGACGGTCCACAGCAAAGCATAGACTGTATAAGAACTTATCCTGTGTAGAAGACAAGGTCAAACATCACATTTTGGGAGAGATGCTCAAAACCTCCGTTAAAGGAACCCTGCACAATAAAAAATATATATGTTTGAAAATTTAAGTCAAAAAAATAATCAGGAAAGAAGTATCTTAGTTTTTAATTAGAATTTTTTTAAATGTTAATGTAGGCCTCTGGGGATATGCATGATACATTAGTTGAAGTCATATGTAACAGGGACATTTACATTTCTGGAGAGCTGTGGTTGCATTGAATGATACAAGGGGGCTTCTTTTTGGTCAATTTTATTATTATCCCATTATCAAATAAAGGTTGTGAACTTCTGCCTGTTCCCTACTCTCCAGTCTTTAGCTCTGATAACTGTAAACACACACACAACCATCATCCAGCTCTCAGTATGTGATGTAACAGACACAAAATGGATCCCTGTACTCATAAACAGAGTCTTTAAACATTCTGATTTTTCCTGAAAATGTTTTATGCACATGGTTTACACAGCTGGTAATAGTGTTAGTTTGGCACATACCTAACAAACAAGTGTCTGAACTGCATTGGACCTTTTAAAGGACTCTGTAAAATGCACAAATCAAGAATATTAATCATTACACTAACATTTCCAAAAGTCATGGTATGGATTAAGGATTTATGAGAGAGTTGTCTGCTTTACCAGGTGATGACATTGCCTCTTTAAAGGACCACTGTAATGCACTTAAACATATAGGACATAGACTACTAAAAACAGAATGCATACAAAAAAAAAAAAACATTGATATTTGTTCTTATTTACATTGTTTGTTTTACACTTAAGCAGAACTGCTTTTTTTCACCTCCCTGTGCTTTGTCAGGGGTCTTTGCCAGATTTGTCTAGGGGCTAGTGTATCATGGAGCTTGGAAGCAGAAAGGGTTATTGGCCCAACCTGTGATATTAAAACCTCCTTGCAATTGGCTTTACCTAGTGACATCATGGAGGTAGGGCCAATGAGGTTATGTGTTATCGTAGCCATTATTGAGCACGCTCAGTCTGAACCAGAACCTTCACTGTCCAAGATCAAGTCACAACTGGCCATGCCCCGCTAGACAGAGGTAGGTGGAGGAAAGTAACTCTACTTGGATGGGAACTAACAAATTCAAAATTAATATAAAATATTTAATTATATTTGTTTTAAACTCCATACTGTTTGTAATAGTCTATGCACAAAAAGAAAACATATGAACTTTAACGGTAAATGCATTACAGGGGTCCATTAAAGAGGTTTTCTAAAGTAGTGTACATATATGCCTTATTTAAAGGATCACTGTAGTTTAGGAAAAACTGATATGTTTGTGAAGTATGTAACAAACTAACAACATTAGTATCTATGAAAGAGATGACCATAAACACATTTCTTGAGAATATCTTAACTTTAGCAGAATTTGTTTAACTCTAGAAATGTACATAATGCCTTGGAGCCTGAGAGAGAGAGTAATATTACTGTGATGTCTCCTAACATTTAATTCTGTTTTTGAGTTCAACATCAAAAGAATTAAACACAGTCAGATTTACATCCAACAACCCTTCCAGTGGCTTATGCGATCAAAATACAATAGAAAAAGTTGATTTTTGTTTCTAAACTTTGCTGATTTGAAAAGGGAGAGCCATATCATTTTACAGTGTGGTCTGTTGATTTATCTGGAAGTAGGTGGGAAATTATATAATTGTTCATAAATTTCTTCCATATTATGATAAATGTAGAACCCTACAGTAAAACAATGATGAACATTTCATTGATCTTCATCTCCACCTTAAATCTGCTTAGCACACAAATAACAAAGATAAGATGTATTACAATTTATCTAATGGTAAAGAAATGGGACCATGCATTAGTTTAATAACATGCATATTTCATGATCCTGCAGGAATCTATCTATTCATGTTCAGTTTTAAAGAACAGATCAAAATGTTTTAAACACCAACAGGGTTTGGTGTAAAAGTATAAGATATGACATTATTTAACTAAACAGTGCAGTGTTCTAATATCTGTACTCACATATTAGATATTTACCACTGTGTACCCTGGTACAGTAGGTGCAAAGCACTAGAGCCCAGACAGATCATTTTTTGGTTTATTAGTGCAGAGGGGCAGTAAATAATTTGTATAGGGGGCGAACTGACCAACTACATATATTTTTGGCTTTTTATTTGTTCCAGCTGATACAAAGAAATTGCAGTGAGTGCCCAAAAATGATGTTGCACCATTCACTAGTTCCCCCACTACTCAATGGGACAGATTTATAAAGCTTTTTCAAGATGGCAGTAATAGAAAATATTCTAGATGGATAGTTCTGTATGGAAAACAGACATCATGGTGCTTTCACTACCGGACCAAACTTGAGTGAAGGACTAACACATGTGGTAACTTTTTCATAGGAAATGGATTCCAGAGGCCAAATAAAATAAAAAAAATAATTTGTGTTTCAAGTACAATACATGATCTAGCACTAACTAACAAAATCAGCAGTAAATAACATTTGGCTCCTTAGCAATGCTGTTTCCCTTCTGATATTCTCATTATCATTAGTTGAAGAATCCCGTTCATTCCAAAAACAACACATTGGCAATTTGTTGCTGTGAGTCCCCCACAACATATGTATTCAATTATATTTTTGGTGTTATTGAGTTTCCTGTTTAATATAATTATTTCTTCATTTCTAAACAAAAGCACATAAAAAATAGTATGTATGAAAGTCAAATACAAATGTGTGAAGAATTTAGAAACACATACGTCAAACTCATGGTTTTAAGTGTGATTGAATTAAAATATGTTATTAAAATAGAACTGAAGAACTGTGTGTCTGTTCGTGTTTTTTGGCATGCTTTTAATACTTATCATAATATTCCCTCTTTCTCCAGAAAATGTAATGGTCATATCTTAAAATGGCTTTCTTCATGGATTTCACCAGTCTCTTACCTCCAGCCTCTTAACTACTGAAATTAATCATCCTGGATCTGCTTATATTTCATAACATTGTCTTTTTTCCCTATCTACTAACCTCTCAAGATGTACATTGTGGTCCTTTTACATTTTACTCTCTAGAGTATTTTTCTCTTTTGGGGATGACCTTATTATAATGGTTGGCCTCTAATACCAACTGATATACTGATGATGCACAAATCTATATCTGCCCTTGGCCATGAACTGGCAAAGTAGGGATCTGTCCAACTTCTATTACATTCTTGAAGATCTTAAACTAAATTGTTTAAAAGATTACTCATATTTCCTTTTCATCATTCTTCTATGATACTGACCTCCTATATTACACATTTAGTAAATCCAGTATACACCCAGTAAAATATTTTGCCGCTCGGGTGTCATACTTATTCATCAATTCTTTTTTCAAGAACGTAAATTCATCAACATAATTAAACAGCAAATTTATGTGAAAGCCTTAGAGCAAGGTTTATAATGCCACCTGCGTAACTTCTGGGTTCCCTGGTGGTCCAGTGGTTAGAATTTGATGCTTTCACCTGTGTGATGCTGCCGGCACTGGGGAGCTACAGTTCATTGAGGGAACCCTGAATGTCAACAGGTACAGTGACATACTGAAGCAGAGCATGATCCCCTCCCTTAGGAGACTGGGCCGCAGGGCAGTATTCCGAAATTATAACGACCCCAAACACACCTCCAAGATGACCACTGCCTTGCTAAAGAAGCTGAAGGTAAAGGCGATGGATTGGCCAAGCATGTCACCAGACCTAAACCCTATTGAGCATCTGTGGGGCATCTTCAAACGGAAGTTGGGGAAGCGCAAAGTCTATAACATCCACCAGCTCTGAGATGTCATCATGGAGGAGTGGAAGAGGACTCCAGTGGCAACCTGTGAAGCTCTGGTGATCTCCATGCCATGAGGGTTATGGCAGTGCTGTAAAATAATGGTGGCCACACAAAATATTGACACTTCGGTCATTTCTACTTAGGGGTGTACTCTCTTTTGTTGCCAACGGTTTAGACATTAATGGCTGTGTGTTGAGTTATTTTGAGGGGACAGCAAATTTACACTGTTATACAGGCTGTACACTTACTACTTTACATTGTAGCAGAGTGTCATTTCTTCAGTGTTGTCACATAAAAAGTTATAATAAAATATTTACAAAAAGTGAGGGGTGTACTCACCTTTGTTAGATACTGTATATATATATATATATATATATATATATATATATATATATATATATATATGTGTGTGTATAGAAAAGTTCCTGAGAGTATTCTTTTTTTATATGGTGACATTTCACTGTTCATTTAATGAAAAAGTAGTTTTCAATATTCTGCATGACAAAAGAAGCCATTATAACCCATTTACACTGTTCGTGCTATTTTTTCAATATAATATATAAATTATCTACAATGCAAGTGGAAAAGACTCTGACGCCAACTAAATGCAAATGAAAATAATGGGTAATTTAAGTGTTATCTCCAACAGACAAATGTAATAGCTAGCCATAGTAGTAGAATACAATTGCATTTGTTTATTGGAGCAGAATATAAAACTTGGAACAGCTCTTGTTAAATTCTGGAGGGAGAGCATATCAGCAGCCGGGGAAAAACAAGTTAGTCCAGCAAAATAACAAATTAGCAAAACCAAATCTGTCGCTTTGGCTGTGAATTGCTGTTATTATTCTATTTTATTTACAGTATTTGCATATTCCACAGCATTGTATAAAGGTGTATAATGAATGAATGAAACTTATTAAAATACAGAATGAGCCAAATCAGTCTTACAGAAAGATGATGGCTAAATAGCATCAGATGTCTCAACATACAGGAAACAAGAATGACCCCTAGTTTGAATGACAGCTAAACTTCATCGCTTAAAGATCATCAGAAAGTGGAAAAAGTAAGTCCAAGCTCAAAATAAATCACACAGGGTCATATTTAGGTTTTATACTGCCATGGGCCTATTCATATTTGTGCATCCCCACATCCCAAGTACTCCTTTAAATTTCTATTTGTTACATCCCATGCATAAGGTTATCATACGCCAATATATAAAATTGTAGGTGTTTGTATGGTCATGTGTAAATATAAAATGTCAGGGATATTTATAGACAGATATACACATATTATTCCCTGATGCCCCTGCAAATGAGACAAGACCCACCAACAACCATATAGAAGCCTACCCTACGATGGTGTTGTGCAAGGGTTAGAAATAAAGCTAGTGGGAGGGGGGAGCAGGGGAGAAAATAAAGAAGAGGATTCAGTCTCTTGGCATAATAACCAAGTTTTAGTGGGGACAGTACAGGGAGTGGCAAAATGAAGACGCAATGCCTTTCATGGATACAGAGTCCCAGACCAAAAGTTTTGTTCATCGCTGCTTTAGACTATGAGTAAGTGCCACAAACACAAAATGTGTAATACAGGATTTTGTCTCTGTTAAATGTTCTTGGCTCTGTGCTATACACATTTTTCTTGATTTTCATCTTGTGGGAGCTTTTAATATACAGAAGATGAGTGGGAATGTTGAGACAAGAGACAATTGAGTGGAAGTGGCCAATCATAAGGCTTAGTTTTTTTGGTGAATAAAGGTGAGGATGACTCACGGTATCCGAACAGATGTTTTACTTACTTTTACCCAAAAGGCTGCAAAAAACACTACAGGGACTTTTTGAACAAAAACCTCAGAAATTATTACTCTGTTCCAGTTTATCATGGTTTCCATTACTCACAACATCAAACTAGTAGTATAGAGAAAATAATGTAGATAAGAACCAACAGGATCCTCTTAGTATGTTCATCCCTACTGTGTCTTTTAGAAAGCTGTGATGAATAAATATATTTCCCTTTGATATGATGAATAAAACAGCTTTGTGATATAGAAATGCATTTTTGATAAGTTCCTATCGTGCTTAGACAATTTAGATGTGTTTTAACTACTATTATTGGTTAAGGTGGTAGATTCTGTGCACATTTTTAAGAGACATCTATTTAGCACTAAATTTGATTCAGATTTATGCTGAATTATCATTAAAACTTTCCTTTTATACCAGTATGTATACGTGTGTCTTATATATATTTAACTAGCGAATTGCCCATCAAAAAATGACGGCAATGAAATTGTAAGTGAGCTAAGGGTGTTTGGTGTATATAATGTGGCTGATGTAGCGTCGTTCGTTTTCTATGTTGTGCGAGTTTTTCGGAATATCAGTAGGTGTTTGGTGGTGTTTTGCGTGTTTAGGGACCTTTAGCCTCGTTTTGTTTTGTTCGGCAGCCATTTTTTCTCTCGCTTAGGTGATTTTCGGGTCTCTAAACTCCGAAATTTGTGCTTAACGGGAGGTGTAACTTCACTTGCAGAGGTCCTCGGTGCCCCCCCTTGCTGTGAGTTACCTTTTTATGTGTTTGTTGTTTGTATTTGTTGTGTTTGTAATGTTTTTGGGGTTGCGCGGGTTGCGTCCTTGTTTTCTAATCTCGTAGGTGTTTTTCGGCAAATACGTAGGTGTTTTGTGGTGTTTTGCGTCTTTAGACTGCTGTAGCCTCGTTTTTGTTTTTTTCGGGCAGCCATTTTTTTTTCTAGCTTAGAGAAATTTTTGTGTCTAAACTCTTTTAATTTGACTTAAATTGAGGTGTAACTTTAGTTTTCAAGGTCCTGGATGCTCCCTCTTCCTGTAAGTAAACTTTTTATGTATTTGTTGTGTGTATTTGTTGTATTTTTCATGTTTTGATGTGCTCGTGTTGCGGCCGTTTTTTGCGAGGTCGTAATGGGTCATTATGTGTCTCATATTTTGTTTGCGTTACAAGGTACATTTTGCGCGGGTCGCAGTTGCTGGCAAGGAGCGCCATTGTTGCTCCTTGCCAGCAACTGTGACCCTCGCTTTGCGAGGGCCGCGGCTGGCTTCTCAAGCCCGCAAGCGTTAGCAACAACTTGTATGCTCACAACTATATATGTGATTGTAACCACTGTATTCAGCATTACTGGATATATTGGCGCTTCATAAATATCTGATATTAATCCACTAATGCAAATCTGTTGATCCAGAGAAAGACACAATTTTATATTCAGGAAGAAATTGTTTATTCTTATGTTAGATGACAGCAGGATTTTTTTTTTCTTGCTATCCTTCTTCAAGATCAGTATAAAAAAGGGAGAAGATTGTGAAGTTGATGCACTGAGATCCTTTCCAAACTCATGTACTATATAACGGAGTATAAAGCCTGCAGGTCTGGGAGTCCCTACAGTAAGGATGCTCCATTATGTAATATAGAATTATCCCTGTACGATGAAATGCAGACAGACAGTACTGTTTTTTCTAGTTTTTTTGTGAATTGGTGAACCATATCCAAAAGCTCTTCCTCTGCAGTAAAACAAAATATTTAATTAAAAAAAAAGTGATGTGGAAGTGTTGAACGACTTCCAGTTCATGTGGTCAGTGCTCCAGTAAATATAACTTAGTTGTAATAAGAAGCAGAAGTCAAAAAGAGTAATCAAATCAAGTCTGATGATGTGAAGCTCTTTTGTTTACTGACTAACTGCAACAGATGTGTGTATATTTTGTTGTGTAGGCATCTATCTGAAGAAGGGATTTTTTAATGACTTTATATGGTAGATTAGATTAAAGGGCCACTAAAGTGTAATATTTGTAATGTGTTGTTTTGAAGAACTTGACTTGATAATGTGCAAATTGTATGTTTGTGTGTTTGATTTGTTCAGTCATGTCCGACTCTCTGTGACTTCATGGACCGTAACACACCTTGCTGATCCACTTGGTATTCATGGAAGAGATACTGGAGTGGGTTTCCATTTTCTTTCTCCAGTGGGCCACCTGGTATTCCAAGGTGGTCTCACATCCAAGTACTGACCAGGCCAAACCCTGCCAGGTTAGGGCAACCTCTTGGTTCCCTGACTGGAATCGAACCCAGGACACATCAATGACAGCACTGAGTCCTAACCCCTAGACCACAAGGGAACCCTACATTTTATGCACACAGTTTAAAATAAAAAAAATTACAATGTTTTATCTCTTAACTGTTGTATTCAGTTTTGCTTTAATGATGATAGACATGTAAAAGGAAGAGTGGAGGAACTATTGACACAGATAAGATCTGTATTCACTTATCTTAACAAATATCCTCATCAAATAGCCCCTTGACCACAGAACTGAAATGGAGAGTAAGGTCCCATAGCAAAAACTAACTAGGCCAACATGATTTAAAGACCACTGTAAACTCTACCAAGCAATTCTGCATTAAAAAGTGTAAATAATTACTCAACATTATATAATCAATTGTTCTAAATTAATTCTTGAGATATACACCCTTTCCTCATAGTGTCATAGCATTCTGCTACATAGCAAAGAAAAAAAGCAGAACTCGGAAGTAACAGGTACAGACACTTGAATTGTTATTTATAGTTTGCTGTTCTAAAGAATTTGATTTGATAATTGGTAAAATGTTTTAATAAACTTTAAAATAAAATAATCTATCTTTAATGTTTAACTGCTGTTTCCAATTTTGCAATAATATTGGTAGACAACTGTTTTGATTTTGTCCCTAACAGGATTGGACAAGTAGGAGGAATGGATGTAACCGTCGATTCAGATGTCTTTTAGGTTCTGTAAAAGACTGTCAAAATGAATAGCCCATGTGACATCAGAACTGAATCGAAGAATACACCCTAAAGTTACAGGCAGAGTAGCAGTCCGAGTTGAAAGTTCACAGACACATGCAAAGTCTGCTAAATTTAAGATATTCTTAAAAAATGCGTTTATGCTCATGGTTTACATATCTGCTAGTCAGTTTGTTACACAAATGTGAAGTGTTTTCTAACCAGAGCAAGACAAAAAAGTACAAATTAAGTATATTCCAGGTTGTCTTACGTGAAAAAAAGTTTATTTCTGGGTTGTCCCTTCATTATTTATTTATTTATTTGCAATGATAATGGCATATAGCCTAATTCAATTGCAAGCCCGTAATTACCTGTAACCCAACATTTTGGCTGTGGGTTACATTTTGTCTAAACATTTAGATGTATTCAATTGTCTCTAACTCACAACTGCCCTCTCATAGCCACCACACGCAAACCATGAACTCGAAAGTAGGATTTCAGGGGGAAATGATCATGGGAACTGGCAATAATTAAGAAAGATGTAAGGTACTTTTTAGACAGAGCCAATAGTAAATGAGACAGTCATCATGACATCAGTAAAACATGGAGGTTACAATTAACCTGCAATTGTAGGCTAAGCATTAATACACACAAATAAGTAATGTTTACCGATCAGGTTGCACTCAAGCAATCTTGAAATACATTAAAGCATCTGTTCTAGTCCATGTGGGTGGCGTGATATGTATTAACCCCTTGATTTCCGAGATCGATATAACAGGGAAATAAAAGTTAAAAATTATAATTTTTTATTGCAGATTTGCGAGCTTGAGACTGTGAGCTTGAGACTGGTATGCAATTAATTCTAATACCTTTCATTGCTTCCCCAGTATTTTAAAGTACAGTAGTGTGTGTTTATTTGCTTTTCCGTTGTTTTACGAACAGATGTTTAACCCATTTGGGAGTCCTATCTATTGTAGAATTTGTTGATACATTCGCCAATTACGGGTTTGAATGCAATTGCGGGCTTGTTGAATTGCTGAAATTGAATATGGATTTTGCATCTTTAGCACTGGTAACAATTACGGCTTGAAAAAATCAAAGGAGGAGATAGGACGGAGTTACGGTTTTGACAACCGCAGCGTTTTTGAGCCTGTAACTCGCAGTTGGAATGCAAGCTGCTAATTGTAGCCAATTGAAAATCCCTAAAATGTACAGGCTACCGGTTCAAGTAATTGTGATTTGGCCAATTGAATGAGGCGCATAATATGCAATTCCACATTTAACTGGAAATGTCTCTAATGCTATATAAAATGTATCTAGTACGCCTGCCATAAGAACTTTCCATGATGTTAAGTTCCCTTAAAAGGACCACTGTAGTGCATGTAAGAATAAAACGTTGTTGGGCAGAGGCTATTAAAACAGTATGCATTTTAAAATAAATAAAAGTTAATAATTTTTCTTAGTTTTGAAATTTTCAGTTTTCCCTCAAGCAGAGCTGTGTATCTACACCTACCTGTGTCTATCAGGGGCACTGCCTAACAAACAAACATATTAGATTTACTTTTAAATGCATTACAGTGGTCCTTGGATTAAACCTGATTATATATCTGTATATAGCAATCATACAGCCTCAAAAAATAAGTATTTTCTAGAGTAAAAATATTTGCTTAAAATTGCCCTTACAAATGTTGTTAACCTTATCTGAACCCTTTTAAATTCCATAATAGCCCATTTCAAATATGGTGCCCCAAACACTAATCCATGTTCATTACATAGCCTTACCTGGGATTTATGCAGTTTGGAAAATCTTCTCACATTTTCTTTTTCATGCATGATAATGCAATATTAACCTTTCATGCTGCTGCCTGGCATTGAGCAGTAGTCTGTAGCCTGTTTTGTTTACAGTCACATACTTTATTCCCATATTTGAAATACCACATTATGAATACACAGTACTTTAGTATTACACAGATAATTTTATATATATATATATATATATATATATATATATATATATATATATATATATATATATATATATATATATATATATAAAATGGGAATTAATGGAAATGGCTCCTAATAAATCCAAACACATATTCCTTACACATACTTCAGACATTATATTTTTAAAAGTTTTAAATTCTAGGAGAAATGTGTGTTTTTTTAAATTGTAGAATGGATGGATGAGTGCTGAAACACAAACACATGCTTCTAGTTGGTTCCTTTGAATGAATAGAAAAACAGTTTAGTTTTGTTCGCAATGTATATGATAAAAACTTTTTCCCTCTGTCCCCAGGAGACGGAGTTTAATTAAAAAGTTAGTGCATGAAGTGACTCCCCTCTAGAGTAAAGTCTTTAGAACTACAGTCAGAAAATGCAACTCATCCAGTGCACTTTAACTGCACTAGTTTGTACACAATTGCTTCAAATGCAGCTTCACTGCACTCCATACGTTGCTTAAAGGACCACTGCAGTTCAAGAAAAAAAGCACTTGTTTGTCAAGTATATACTAAAATAAAAATATTAGCAGCTGGATAAGTCATGACATAAAATATTTTTTGGGGAAAATCAGAATTGTTTAAAACTCTGTTTATAACTACAGGAATCCATTTTGTGTTTCTTACATCATTTCCTCAGAACTGAATCATGAGAGGTGTGTTTTGGCTATCAATAGAGAGAGGGGTGAGGAAGGAGGGAACAGAGAGCCATTGTAAAGATAATTAGATAAGACTAAAATAGACACAACACCCATTCCCCTCACTGATCCAGAAACAGATTCCTTGCATCATTCACTGCAACCACCGCTCTCCAGAAAACGCCCGTCGCACACAACTTCCACCAATGTATCATACATATGTGCAGGGTCCTGCAGAGGTACCAAAATCTATATTTTTTTCTAATTTAAGAACCTGATGTACAACTTTTTCATGCTTAATTATGCTCTGCCTCAACACAATTTGGTTTAATCTGAATAAGCAAAACAAACAAAATTGACATATGTATGTATGCATGAACAATTATTTTTAATTAAAGAAAACGATGCCTCTGCTGGACCCTGGAGTCCTCTATGATACTTTGGTAGAAGTTACTTGTTTGAGAGGGCGTTTACATTTCTGGAGTTCAATGTTTGTATTTATTGATGCAAGCTAACTGGCTCTGGGCCTGTGCGGGGGATGAAGGATGGTGTCAATGTCAATAAGATCCAATAATATAAGAAATATTCCTGTCTCTCCCTCTTTCCTCTTTACCCATCCACTGATGTAACTAAGACTAAATGGATTCCTCTGATCATAAGCAGGGCCTTCAATAATTCTGATTTTCCCTAAAATATTTTGGTGTCCATGGAATACACAGCTGATAACGTTCCAAGCCTGTTACATGCTTCACAAACATTTGCCTTTTTCCTTGATCTCCAGTGATCATTTAAGATTTTTATACAAAATGTATATCAATTACATATTACAATTCTGAGCTGTCGATCTTTTGAGTCATATTACAGTACCATCATTCAAAGACATTAAGAACACAAAAAATAAATAGTAAATAACAGTTATGTGTCTCATAAAGAACCTCCCCATTGACCAGCTCTCCAACATGTTATACTTTAATAATTGTCATATAAGGTATAATTAAAAAATGCATTTGTTTTTATCTAAGAAGATAAAATATAAAGTTTTGTTTGCATATGCTTCTGAAACATAATACAGTGTAATGAGATATGATTAATATTTATTTTTGATATACTGATACATTTTTAATTTTATGGTTGATGTTAAACAATGAATGTAAAAAACATAAAATATAGTGTTTAAAAAAAGCTGGCTTTGAATATAATATTATACTTTGCTACAAAACAGATAGCTAAAAAGGTATATTTTTATTCCTGAAAATTGAAGCCCTGTTTCTTTGTGTAACCACTATCGGTATAATGGTACAATGAAAATGTATTAAGCATCACAGGGTCTGTGGACCATTGCAGCCTCCAGGGGACTATATCACAAATCCTGAGAAGGTTATTGAAATCTGTTCTAATACAGAAAACAACACTGTACAATGAAAATATATATCACCAGGGAAAAGTCTGCTACATTGTACCATCTAATAAAAAAGGGGAGATATGTTCCCCCAAAAGAGAGATAGCTGAGAATTGGATGTAACATAGTCACATAGTAAATTAGGTTGAAAAAAAGACTTTTATTCCATCAAGTTTAACCTTTTTATCTTCTCTGATCCTTGTAATTAGTTAATTGAAGTTGAGTCTGGGACAAGATGGTCTGTACAGCAGAAAGCTATTCCTAAAACAGAAGGAATGGGACAAACACTATGAACCCAATTCAGTTGAGCTTTTGCATGTTACTGTTGCCCGTAAGTGAGGTCGCAAGTTAATTTTCTATTCAATAGGCGTCTTTTTGTGGGCTCCAAATGGGTTACGAGTTACGGCCTTGAAAAAATTGCGATGGTTAAACCCGTAACTTACAGCCTCCTGAAGCCTTTGATCTTTCACTTTCGCAAGAGTTACGACGGCTAAAATCGCCATTCAATTGCTCAATTTTCCCAAGCCCGCAAATGTTTTCACACCCGTAAATGGCAAAAGAAGGAAAGTGCTAGAAAGGACCTGCAAGGGGGTTAAACATGAATTCGTAGCACTGTAAATGCAAATAAAAAATCACTACTGCACTGTAAATAACAGGGAAAGCGATGATAGACATTAGAATTAATTGCACAACAGTCTCAAGCTCGCAAGTCGGCAGTATATAAGATTTATTTTTTTGTTTCATTTAAGAGTTAAATCGATCTCAGGTATCAATGAGTTAATACATATCAGGCCACCCGTATGGACTAGAACAGTATTGGCATTCATTTTCATAATTCTTTATTTTGAGGGCTTGCGAGTCTGATCGCATATCGGACCCCTGAACCTAATTGATTGACATGTAACCTCCATGTTTTACTGCCGTAATTTTCTATTGGCTGATTCGAAATGGGAGGTTGCGGGCTTGCTTAATTGATCATGTTTCCGCCCTGAACTGCTACGAACCAGTGCATGGTTTACGGTTTGGTCTTTGCGACAGTAACTTGCGGGCTTGAGCAAATGAATAGCATCGTAATCGGAGACGAACGGGAACCCGCAACACACCCGCAGACATACGGCCTACAGCAATCGAGTTGCGGGCTTGCAAGTGAATCAGGTTCTATATCAGGAGGAAGAGGCTCTTATTAGACCAGATGTTGTACTGAAAGATTAGCACAAGAAGTGTGAAACCAAAGCAGAGCAGAATCAGTTTTTATGTGCGTGGAGCCATAACATAACCCCATTATCCCATCTTATTGCTTGCTGAACACTACACACAAAATTAAAAACAGTCTACAAGTGTGGTCATTTCTCCCATATTCCCCGTTGTCTAAAAAAAATGAACACTTTACAAAATTTGAAAAAATGTGAAAGACTCACACTAAAGTTTTAACTCCACATCAAAGCCTGCTGAACCGCTGACTGGTTGCCATGGTTACAGCTCAGGCCAACATTTCAATGATATCACTAAGAGGAATTGTGACATCACCACATCCAAACTATAAGTAGCCACGGGCACATCATATCAGTGTCATTTGATCTCTGAACACAATCTACACAGCTTCTAGAGTTAGTACATGGTTTGTGACCTCATCGGAAAATGAGAGATAAGGGCCCAGATTTATTAAAGGGCGAATGCACTTTGGCATATTGACTTGCTTTGATATGCCACTAGCGCAGTATTCATTGAAATCGCCAAATTTATCAAACGGCGTATGTGACTTCATCAACAGCAAAAGTAAGTGGTGTATTGCATGTTGTAATGGATGGCATATGTGATAGGTTTGCAGTACATTGTGTATCTAGTAATGTCTTTCAATGTAAGGCATATTATTATTATTATTATTAACTTTTATTTGTAACGCGCCGACATATTCCATAGCGCAATACAGGGGATAAAAACAAGGGAAAATACAGCATTAACAAAATTCAAAAAATGGAGGACTCTGTTTTGAGTATATTATATAATAGAAATAAAGGATAATAATATTAATAATAATTACCCTTTTCTAATGCGCCACAAATAAAAAAACAGTTCTAACACATTGCAAAAGAATGGAGGGCCCTGTCTTTGAGCTTAAAATCAAACATACACAGTGCTTTCCCTAAAGCACCGACACAAGATTGAAAACTTGCAAACTTTACATATAGGTAAATGCTGCTTACTGCTACCTCACTGAGCGCTGATTCGCTATAGAGCTCTTTTGCTTTCTAATTCCCTGTTTTGTGCTAAATCTCGCTATAGCTCACAAAATAGCGTTTGTCCCTTTTAATCCCTGCTAAGTGCTGTAATATTCACCATAGCGCTCTCTGAGCCCTGCGCCGTTCAAATGCCCTATTTAGCACTGTTTCACATAGTATAACATGTATAGTAATTGAATATTCATAGAAAGTTAATAATAATATCAATAATTGTAATAAAATATTATATTAACAAATATTCATAATAATACTATTTTGTTAATAGTGTAACGACTATACAATAGGTTTATATAAATAAATATATATATATACTGTTATATTACCATATTAAAATATTATTGTATATTATTACAAAATATATTATCTATTAACATTAATGTTTATTATGTATATATTATAATATTACCCTTACTGCTATATTACTACTATTCCTATATTTATTATTAATGTGATTATTATTACTATGAAGTTACTTTACCATAAACAGTCTAGTAGTTACGTGTATCTTCTTTGTTCTTCCAATTTAAAATACAATATAATAAAGTAATATATCCAGAAGATCCAATGGTACACTTTTCTAAATCTATCGCAAAGCGCCAGACAGAACAATTCAGCCATTACATTTGTACAAGAGATGCCAGGAATTTCTTTATAACTAATATTAACATATGCACAACCTTTTTTTTTTTTATAAACACTATTCTGAAATAAAACATGCTGAGCAGATTGTTGGAAATGTTGAATGAGTTTGACAAAGTGGAATGTAATAATGGTATTCCCATAAATTTAACAGCAATTGCCTGCACATGTGACATTGCACTGGGGGCTACTTATGTGATCATGTGCAGATGACATAAAATAAGAATGGCTTATGCAGATTTAGAGATTCCCCCAGTGCACTGTAATTAGAGTGGAGGTTCAGTAAAACATGCAATTTAAACAGCTTTGTAAAATAAGCTGCTGCCAGGTAAAATCCACAGGCAGAACGTCCTATATTCATTATGGAAGCAGTATGTAACACTCAACATTATCAACATGAATCTATTAGTAGACATTTTTTAACATTAAATACACATTTTCCCACACACACATCATAATTTTGGATTAAAGAACGAAAATGCATCAAGGCCTCACTTGCATGTCCCCGCCCAGTTTCCCAGAGTGCTTTCTTTAGATTCTGAGTGGAAAATAAATTGATCAGCTAGATTATATATATATATATATATATATATATATACTAGCGACTTGCCTGTCAAAAATTACGGCAACAAAATTTGAAGCCTAGCAATGGTGTTTGCCACACAATGTGAGTCTTTTGGCCCTCTGAGCACCTTCGGCGCTCATTGCGAGCCTCTCCCCTTGTGTACTTCAACTTTCCTGCTTTGCAATGATCACCTTTAGCACTCATCCCGAGCCCCTTACCTCCTGCCGATGTGTTTCTCATCTGTGTGTCTGCTGAATCTTTCCGTTGCTTTTATTTTCAAAGTCCCGCGTGCCTGGCGTTGTTCATGTAAGTGTTACTGTGTGTGGCATTGTGCATTTTCCAAGGTCTGCCCGCCCGGCATTGCAGAGCCTCATTTTCATCCAGTTTCAGATTTTTTTGCAATTTTCATCCGCCATTTTTTTTTCTCGCTTAGCCAATTTTTGAGTCTCGAAACATGGCAAATTCGGCTTAAATTTGTTTACAACCTGATTCCCAGGTGTCCTGGCGTCCTGTGTGTGAGTGTGGTTTAATTTGTTTCGTTGTTGTTGTTTGTCATTTTTTTTTATTTCCGCAGTTCGGCCGTTACATTCGTATTTTTCCGAGTTCAGATTTTTTCCCCCCCGAGATTCCTCAACTGCTTGCTGCCTAAGTCCCACGTGCTTCAATGCCTCAACTGCTCGCATCGCTTTGTGAGGCTCGCAGGAGCGCCTTCGACGCTGATTTCAGCCTAAGTCCCGTGTGTTTCCATGCCTCAACTGTTCACCTCGCTTCGCGAGGTTCGCAGGAGCACCTTCAGTGCTCATTTCAGCCTAAGTCCTGCATGTCTCCATGCCTCAACTGCTCGCTTCATAAGGCTCGCAGGGCAATGAGCGCCGAAATCCTCCAAGCTCGGAAGGCTTCTATGCTTCAACGCGAGGCTTCGCAATGCTTGCAGTTGCTGCCCTCTGGGCCGGAAACGGCTCACCTTGCAAGCGTGACGACAAATTGCAGTTTGACAATTATAATATGTGATATACATACTAGCAACTTGCCTGTCAAAAATTACGGCAACAAAATTTGAAGCCTAGCAATGGTGTTTGCCACACAATACGCGTTCCTGGCGTTGTTCATGTAAGTGTTACTGTGTGTGGCATTGTGCATTTTCCAAGGTCTGCCCGCCAGGCTTTGCAGAGCCTCATTTTCATCCAGTTTCAGATTTTTTTGCGTTTTTCATCCGCCATTTTTTTTTCTCGCTTAGCCAATTTTTGAGTGACGAAACATGGCAAATTCGGCTTAAATTTGCTTACAACCTGATTCCCAGGTGTCCTGGCGTCCTGTGTGTGAGTGTGGTTTAATTTGTTTTGTTGTTGTTGTTTGTCATTTTTTTTTATTTCCGCAGTTCGGCCGTTACATTCGTATTTTTCCGAGTTCAGATTCCCCCCCCCCCCGAGATTCCTCAACTGCTTGCTGCCTAAGTCCCACGTGCTTCAATGCCTCAACTGCTCGCATCGCTTTGTGAGGTTCGCAGGAGCACCTTCAGTGCTCATTTCAGCCTAAGTCCTGCATGTCTCCATGCCTCAACTGCTCGCTTCACAAGGCTCGCAGGGCAATGAGCGCCGAAATCCTCCAAGCTCGGAAGGCTTCTATGCTTCAACGCGAGGCTTCGCAAAGCTTGCAGTTGCTGCCCTCTGGGCCGGAAACGGCTCACCTTGCAAGCGTGACGACATATTGCAGTTTGACAATTATAATATGTGATGTACAAATACATATATAGGGACTGAAAGAGTTATTTATCTCTTTCTCATATATTACATACATTACATATAATGCCACATATGCTTGTAGCTAAGAAACTTTATATAATACATTTGCTGAGTATTACAAAAGTTTTTATAGTGATCTGAATGAACCCAGTACCAGAGCACTGGGCCTACAAACAAAGCACTGGGCCCATAACATGGTAGGGGCCCTTTGCTACTGGCAGTAAATTAGAAATCTTAATTTAATAGGTGAAAATGGGAGGTAATTATTTTATAGAAAGATGACCTCATCATCATAGGGATGATCGGATCATTTACGTATATCTTTGGCATCCAAGGCATGGATATCGAAGCTGCAAGGGGAATCCCAAATTATTTTGCACAGTTCACTAGCTCTGCCACTTTTGAAACCCACATTAAAGTCACAGAATTACTGCATATATACAATTGTGCAGTAGAAAGAGTGAATATTTTATATTAAAAAGAGAAAGTATCTTAAGTGAGCAGTGGTTGCACACTATAAGTAGTTAACGGAAAAAAGGAGAATATGGTAAATGCTGCATATATTATTGTTTACTCTTTTTTACACTATCAAATGTATTTCTTCAAAAAATGAAGATTGTAAAAATGGGACCACAATGGTCAATTAAAAAAAATATAAAGTATCCTTAAAATGTAATTGTAATATTACAAAAAAGGGTTCTATTTTTTTAATATATTTTGTTATCATGATCAACACCAGGTGGCATATTGCAGCAAGTCAAGCTACTGAACAGAAGTTGTGTGCAGGTTTCTGTATCTACTGGACAGTCTGCAGTTTCAGTGCAATAAACATAAAGCAGGTTACATTAAGTGCTTGTGCCCCAGTTTCATTAGGTTACAAATAGACACTAAGGACTCGATTCTATTGCACAATTTGTAAATTTATACACACTTAAAATCACTCATTTTGCTAAATATTCGGCAAATATTACTTACTAGAATATTGCCCGTCAAAAAATTACGGCAATGAAAGTGTAAGTGAGCTAAGGGTGTTTGGTGTATATAATGTGGCTGATGTAGCATTGTTCGTTTTCTATGTCGTGCGAGTTTTTCGTAATATTAGTTTTCTATATCGTGCAAGTTTTTCTGAATATCCGTAGCTGTTTGGTGGGCTTTTTCTGAATATCCTTAGCTGTTTGGTGGTGTTTTGCATGTTTATGGTAGTGTTTTGCGTGTTTATGGTAGTGTTTTGCGTGTTTAGGGACGTTTAGCCTCGTTTTCATTTTGTTCGGCGGCCTTTTTCTCTCTCGCTTAGGTGATTTTCGGGTCTCTAAACTACGAAATTTGTGGTTAAATGAAGGTATAACTTCACTTGCAGAGGTCCTCGGTGCCCCCCCTTGCTGTGAGTAACCTTTTTATTTGTTTGTTGTCTGTATTTGTTGTGTTTGTAATGTTTTTGGTGTTGCGCGGGTTGCGTCCTTGTTTTCTAATCTCGTAGGTGTTTTTCCGCAAATCTGTAGGTGTTTGGTGGTGTTTTGCGTCTTTAGACTGCTGTAGCCTCGTTTTCGTTTTTTTCAGCGTCCTTTTTTCTCTCGCTTAGAGAATTTTTTAGTTAAATTTAGGTGTAACTTTAGTTTTCGAGGTCCTGGATGCTCCCTCTTTCTGTAGGTAAGCTTTTTATGTCTTTGTTGTGTGTATTTGTTGGATTTTTTATGTTTTGATGTGCGCGTGTTGCAGCCGTTTTTTGCAAGGTCGTAATGGGTCGTAACGTGTCTCGTATTTTGTTTGCGTTACGCCCTTCGGCGATCCTTGCTAGCAACTGCGACCCTCGCTTCGCGTTCAAGGCATTTGAAAGTAGCTAATTGAATATGGCTATAAGTGGGCAAATTTAACATCTGTGCATTATTGCAAAAGTGAAAATATAAAAGGATAGTATAACACAATTACAGGCAGTCTACTTCAGTGTTTCAGTGTACAGAGACATATTTCCTGTTAAAATCTGTTAATTCTGATAAATCTCTTATGTTACCTGTCCAACAGGATTTTTGACCCAACTACCAAGAATAGTCTGATACCTATTTCTGATGGGTGATTAATGCCAATGATTACAGAATACGAATAAGGGCTGACCAAATAAATGTACAGTAAATGCCACAGAGTAACAAGGCTAATTAACATAATTTTTCTAATGTTTCAGTTAGGATAATCCTGCAACTGTACAGCAATACTTAATAATAATAATATATAACAACCTATGTCACAAAACTAATAATAATTTGGTTTAGTCATAGTTTTGCAAATCCACAGAAGCTCTTCAGAATGTATATTTACACCTAACAGAGTGGTGGTAAACCTATTTTACATTAAATAAAACATTAACATTATGGAAAATGCATGAACTTTAAAGTTGCTTTTAGCCACACCTATGCATAAATAATTCTTAATGAACGAGTTCAGTAAGCTCAATTTTCACAATGAATTCTATATTTATATGGTTTCTTTTTGCTGGTGAAGTTCTCAGAGTAATGCAACCTCAAGCATTAAATCAGTTCAGAACAGTGAGCAAGCAACTAGGGAAAAACATTGTGAAGCACACAATTGTGACTTTACAACTATTTTTTGATATTAAAGTTTTCTATTCGTAGGAACAGAAATATCACATATCTCCAACACATAGTGCATTAAGAAAGGTCCCATCCAAAGTCCTTATTTTCCAAGCAATTCATTTTCTTGTATAGCAATATATCAGTTCCAGGCATTTTGCTCCATTCGTCAGTAGTCAAGTCAAGAACTGGAAACCAAGAAGGTAGAAAAGCAAACCAAGACCTGCTGGCATGGCCGAATTACCCATTAGGCCAACTAGGCAGCCACCCAAGGGCTCTTCCCCCACTTCTTAAAAAAAATGTTTCTTAGCTAACTGCCTAGAAAATATAGTAGTGAAAATTGGAAACAATTGCGGTCGGACGTAGCATTTCCAGGCTTGAACAAGTTAATGGAAACAGAGATTGTCATCATGACCAACCTCTAAGCCTGTAACTACAAGTGAAGGCTGTAGGACTTTGAAATTCAACCTCCATTGAAGTTGAAGCCCATAGGACTTCACATTGATTAAATAAATGTGAAATAAAGTATTGGAGAATGTTGTGCTATTAATTCTAAGACCTAACATCACTTTCACTCTTAATAAAAGTACAGTATTGCTTTTTTTTTTTGCTTTTAAAGTGCTCCAATTTGTCACGAAGCCCCTTGCGAGACCTCCTTGGTACCATTAACTTGTGGTTAGATATTTGCCATTTGTGGACTTGATGGAGTGGTTAGGGAGGGGGAATCGTAGCAATTAAAAATAATTAAAATAGCGATTTGCGATTTTAGGGTTTGGGACTCTTGCGGCCGTGAAAGATCAAAGGCTTGGAGGGCATTAACTTGGATCGCAGCTCGGACCCCATAACTCGATCGGAGCCCGCACATGGAAGTCAATTGAATAGCAAAATAACTTGCGAACTCCACTTGCGAGCACGGATCTCCCGAATGGCTATGTGTCTATGTGTTTGACGTGCCTTTGATTCACCAGGAAATTAAGAGGAAGTTTAAAAAAGAATTCATGGGAGGAATTTGTTAACTGTGATTTCTTATCTTATTTATATTCCAAAGAATAAGAACATGATCACAATATGTTGCAGATCAGATACCCGGCTGTCTGCGCCTATGTTTATTGTAATTAATGAGGACCAAGGAGGAGGAGGAGAAAAATGTATGTTATTTCTCTACACTATTGAGGAAGTTGCCAATGCAATGTCATGGAAAATGCAGAGAAATGTCTATATGCTGGGCCAGGTCATCCATTAGGCGATTTAGGCTCCTGCCTTCAGGCATATCTCTGAGAGGGGCACCTCATTATCACCCCATCTTCCACCACAGACACCCTCCAAATCCCCTCTTCGCGTGTGCTTCACTGTGCAGTCAATGCTTCATCTAAAAACAGACAGAGCTGCTGGTGTTAACATGGAGCTCCAGACAGGAAGCTCAGATTACACTGCAGGAAGCCTAAGCCTGCCCCCAGCACCGGAGCACAGAGAGGAGGGAGAGAAAGTCTTCCCCTGCGCACCCATGGCAGCAAGGCTGGGTACAGACAGTGTCAGGAGATCTTCAACACAAGATGGAGGCAGGAGCTGTGATGAGGTGAGAGGCATGTACATGTGTGTGAGAGGGAGAAAGGTGAGAGAGGGAGGAGGGGAAAAGGGAGATAAGGAGAGAAATATGGAAAGAAAGAGGGAGGGAAAAGGAAAAGAAGGGGAGAGAGAGAAATAGGGAAAGAGAGAGGGGGAAGAGGGATAGAGAGAGAGTGAGGAGAGAGGGAGAGAGAGGAGGATAGAGAGGGAGGGAGAAAAACAGGAGGGAAGAAGAGAGAAGGGGGTGAGAGAGGAAGAGGGAGGAGGATATAGGAGAGGGAAAGAAGAGAGAGGGAGAGGGAGGAAGATTGAGGGGGATAGAGAAGGAGGGGTAAAGAAGAGAGAGAGGGGAAAGGAAGAGAGGGGGAAGAAAGAGAGGTCGAGAAAGAGGAAGAGAAAGGGAGGGAAAGAAAGAGGGAGAGAGAGAGTATGACAGACAAAGAGAAAGGGAGGGGAAGAGGGAGAGAGAGAAAGTGTGCAGGTATGGGGTGGGAGAAAGAGATGGAGAGAAAAAGGTAGGGGAGAGGGAAAGTGGGAGAGAGAGTGAGAGGGAGAGATAGAAAAATGAAGACAGAGGAAGAGAAAGAGAGGGGATGAGGGAGAGAGAGATATATGGTGAGGGAGTGGGAGGAGAGTAGGAGAGAGGGAGGGAAAGAGAAAGAGGGGGAAGAGAGAGACATAGGGGGGTGGTAGAATGAGGTAGGGAGAGGGGGGGAGAGAGAAATAGGGAAAGAGAGAGGGAGAGGAGGGGGAGAGAGAGGAAGAGGAAAGGGGGATAGAGAGGGAGGGAGAGAAAGAGGTAGAGAGGGAGATAAAGAAAGGGGAAGAGGTAGGGAGAGAAATATGGTGAGGGAGTGGGACGAGAGTAGGAGAAAAGGAAGAAAGAGAGACAGAGGGGGGAGAGAGAGACATAAAAAGAGGGAGGGGAGATAGGAGGGAAAGGGGGGAGAGAGGAAGAAGTAGGGGGATAGAGAGGGAGGGAGAGGTGAAGAGAGAGAAAGAGGGTAAGAGAGAGGGAAGATAGAGGAAGAGAAAGAGAGGGAGGGAGAGTGGGGACAGTGAGAGAGAGTGGAGGACAGTGAGAGGGTGGAGATAGACAGGTAAAGTGTGGGGAGGGAGAGAGCGAGAGATGGGAGAGAGAGGAAGAGAAAGATAGGGGGAAGAGGGATAGAGAGAAATAGGGAGAGAGAGGAAGAGAAGAAGAGGGGGAGAGAGAGGAAGAGAAAGAGAGGGGAAGAGGGAAAGAGAGTGGGAGGAGAGGGAGGGAAAGAGAGGGACAGGGTGGAGAGAAAGATAGGGGAGATAGAGAGACATAGGAAGACAGAGGGGAGAGAGAGGGAGAGAGAGAAAGAGAAGGGAAGAAGGAGAGAGAAATTGGGAGAACAAGGGAGGAAAAGGAGATAGAGGGAGGGAGACAGGGATCGGGAGATAAAAAGAGAGAGATAAGGGAGAGAGATGGAGAAAAAGAGAAGGAAGGAAGAGAGAGAGGGGAGAGAGTGGGAAAGGGAGAGAGGGAGACAGAGAAAGGAGAGAAATATAGGGGGGAGAAAGACAGGGGGTAGAAAAGAGAGGAGAGAGAGTAAGAAGGAGAGAGAAGGGAGGAGGAGAGAGAGGGAGAGAATGTAAACAAGTAATAGCTTGGAGTGTGTATGAGTAGCTATGCTGTAAAAATGGTGAAAATGTCTGTAATTTGCTCACACAGCAAAATAGCGATATACACACACAGAAAAAGGAAAAATAGGTGCGTGTACACTTTGAGCACGCACTGACAGGGGCTCCTCCACTTTACTGCCTAGGGGCTCCAAAAAGTTAAATCCGAGCCTATCTAAATAGGGAAAGAGAGAGGGAGAGGAGGGGGAGAGAGAGGAAGAGGAAAGGGGGATAGAGAGGGAGGGAGAGAAAGAGGTAGAGAGAGGGAGATAAAGAAAGGGGAAGAGGTAGGGAGAGAAATATGGTGAGGGAGTGGGACGAGAGTAGGAGAAAAGGAAGAAAGAGAGACAGAGGGGGGAGAGAGAGACATAAAAAGAGGGAGGGGAGATAGGAGGGAAAGGGGGGAGAGAGGAAGAAGTAGGGGGATAGAGAGGGAGGGAGAGGTGAAGAGAGAGAAAGAGGGTAAGAGAGAGGGAAGATAGAGGAAGAGAAAGAGAGGGAGGGAGGGAGAGTGGGGACAGTGAGAGAGAGTGGAGGACAGTGAGAGGGTGGAGATAGACAGGTAAAGTGTGGGGAGGGAGAGAGCGAGAGATGGGAGAGAGAGGAAGAGAAAGATAGGGGGAAGAGGGATAGAGAGAAATAGGGAGAGAGAGGAAGAGAAGAAGAGGGGGAGAGAGAGGAAGAGAAAGAGAGGGGAAGAGGGAAAGAGAGTGGGAGGAGAGGGAGGGAAAGAGAGGGACAGGGTGGAGAGAAAGATAGGGGAGATAGAGAGACATAGGAAGGCGGAGGGGAGAGAGAGGGAGAGAAAGAGAAGGGAAGAAGGAGAGAGAAATTGGGAGAACAAGGGAGGAAAAGGAGATAGAGGGAGGGAGACAGGGATCGGGAGATAAAAAGAGAGAGATAAGGGAGAGAGATGGAGAAAAAGAGAAGGAAGGAAGAGAGAGAGGGGAGAGAGTGGGAAAGGGAGAGAGGGAGACAGAGAAAGGAGAGAAATATAGGGGGGAGAAAGACAGGGGGTAGAAAAGAGAAAGAGAGGAGAGAGAGTAAGAAGGAGAGAGAAGGGAGGAGGAGAGAGAGGGAGAGAATGTAAACAAGTAATAGCTTGGAGTGTGTATGAGTAGCTATGCTGTAAAAATGGTGAAAATGTCTGTAATTTGCTCACACAGCAAAATAGCGATATACACGCACAGAAAAAGGAAAAATAGGTGCGTGTACACTTTGAGCACGCACTGACAGGGGCTCCTCCACTTTACTGCCTAGGGGCTCCAAAAAGTTAAATCCGAGCCTATCTATATGCAGAGAATATGTTTTATACTTTCTATTTTATCTCCTTTTTTATGCAATATATATTTCAGCTCGGTACTTAAAGGGACATGGCAGGAGTTTTAAGTATAGTATAATTTAAAACTATGAAGCAAGTACTTTATCGTTTGAATGTCATTAAAAATTGTATGTTCTTACAGTAAACATATGATTCAATTTTCCATACTTATTTATCAATTAGCCGTTCACTGTCTGAATATGAAACTGATAAGTATGAGCTTAGACAGATCTCCAGGTAATAACTATACTGATTAGATCAATTCTGCTATGGAGTCTGCACAAGCTCATTTGTTTTATGTGGCAATGAGTGAAATTAACACAGTCACACACACATGGGATAAATGGCATTTATTGGCAATAATCACCCATAACAATGAGAAACTTGGCTAGGCTGATAACTGACAGATCTTAAAGCATATTTGCTTTGTCCCTTTAAATACTAACACCTACATATCCTGGAAACAATCAATTCTAAATGCATTGGATAACTAATTACAATGGAATGGCACTGAATTTTTATTATCTAATTTTAATATATTTCTAAAGTTTTCTGACATTTTGGTCTCCAGTTGTATATATTTTTTCTTGTTTTATTCCTTATTGATTCAATACGCAAAAATGATATATATGATATAAAAGCTAAACTCTAGAAACGTACATTTTACAGGTTAATTTACAGGTTAAAAATGTTTTTAGTAATTCATTTAAATAATAACAATAATACAAAAATAAAATTTGCAGTATTTAATTTTTTCCACAGATATACCAATTAAAAAATAATACAGCACCATAAAATATAAAATATGATGTTACACAGGAAATCTCAAATTAGCACCAATTAGGATGCCTGTTCTGATACTATGGACATTATTACCTTATGACATATTTAAGGTTTAGAAATGAATGTAAAATGACCACGTTCTCCTTTATTAGTTTAATTAGAAGATCAGAGCTCTGAATATACATTAGCTCTCTTATTGCATTGTAATGAGAGTTGATCTTTAAAATAATGTGTCTGATAAATTATTGGTTAAATGGACTTTTGTAATTGTGGAGATGTATTTAGGTTCTCTGCTGCCCTGGGCCCGTTTGGTTGTGCTTCAACACAAGGTTGAATAAAAAATCATAATAGAACATCAAAAAGAGCATTGAGTAGGATATTATATGTATATGCTGATAAGATTGCCCTCTGACCCTTTAACTTTACGTCTCTATGTCTGGGCCTAGTTGACCTATACATAAACAGAGCACTGAAAGCATGTATGTAGAGTTAAAAAAACAACCAACATATTTTCCTCACTTTTAGACACATGTACACACATAATCTATAAAATCTAATGTCTTAATCCCCTTCTGGATTCCCCTTCCTTGTCGCTAAACCATGTAGGGTCACCCAAGATGGGCAGATCATAGCAAAGAGGTCAAACAAATCATGGTCAACTGGAAAAGGAACTGGCAACCCACTCCAGTATCTTTGCCAAGATAACCTTATGTATAGGCACAACCAGAGACACCATGATAGATGTTCCTAGCATGCTGTAGTCCATATGGTCAAGAAGAGTTGGACATAACTGAATGACTAAACAACACAAAGTCTTAATATAAGACCAAGAAATTGATTGCACTATCCCTGGACACAGACCTCCTGCAAGCTTGGTTACTCTGCTTAAGTTTGATTAACCAACTGTGATGTCTCAAACCCAACTGGTGTATGCCATCCAGGATGATGCACTTGTTTTACCTAGCCCGACATATTGCCTGTGTCCCTGGCTATTGCCACCTGCCCCGACCTCTAGCCATGGCCTGGATTAAACTGCCTGCAAGACGGCTTGCAGTTACTTAATTCACTGTCTAAGGTTCCCATCTACTAAGTAAGAAATAAAAACTCACATTAATGAGTGTTATTAATATTAGGTGTATTAATAGGAGGTGATATTAACAGGATATGTTATTCTTAAAGGTCATTCTTAAAGAGAATGAAAAACTAGCTATATGTTATGTTATCCATTTTGTTCTAAATCCTGGGAAAGAAAACAATGGAGATGGCCAAATATGCTTACAATTGTATTTTATAGATAACACATTAAAGATTATGTTTATTTATCTTACTTTCTAAACGTATTTTCAATTCTATGCAGCACATTGAGAATTACAGTGATCCTTTAAATCTGTCTTTGTAATGTCATAAACTTCTTTGGTATTCCAATTACATACAACATTACTGAGACTATTTCCTCAGTTTAATGACAAAACACAATTCTTAACTTTATTTTTTTTTCTTGCATTAAATAACAATGTACTTTATCTCCCAGTGTATAAAACTTGCTTCCAAAGAAGATGCAGCAAACTCTTGAAATGAAAAATATTTTTTTCTGTATGTAAGTGTTAAAAAATAAGACCCAAAATATGAATAATTAACTCTGAGACTTAAATACCGGTAATATACTACAAAGCAAAGTCAAAACAGTTGCATCTTGATAAAACTCAAAAGGCAATTATGTTAAATTGCTTTATTTCATGCTGTATAATTAAGTACCTTGTTTATTTAAAATAAATAATTACTGTATTCTGCACCTGACATTTCTATTAAAGTAATTTGAATGATAACTTTGTGATGCAACATATTATACAAATACAGGGCCTTATTCAAATGTGATTTGGCCAATTGAATAGTGCTCTATATAAGCACAGAGCATATTTTTTACAGAAGTTTTTAGTTAGTGAAGACCTTACTTTTGCATAGAATATCACTAACTAAAAACCTCTGTAAATAAATATGATCTGTGCTTATATAGAGCCCTATTCAATTGGCCAAATTGCAATTGAATGAGGCCCTCAGTAAAGATAATGGAAGCCTGCAGCAAATAAAAGTGAAAAACGTAAAAGTTATGATTTTAAAGGTTATGAAGGGTATGATGTAAAGGTTATTTATTTTTTACTTTCTAAAACTTTTTGCTTATTCAAGTTTAGCTATTTAAAACACCATATACAAATGACCACAGATGTCCTTTAAAGGAAAGTACAATTAAAGAATAATAATGAAACAAAGCATATTACCTGGAGAGATAGTTATTTTACAGACTAATGACTGATAGCTGATTGTTATCAATGTGTAAAAATCATACTTTACCTGTGTAGATGATAAAGAAAATACCATGCTCTACAAATATAATCAGCACTGGTAAATTTATATCAATATGTACAAATAAGGAACTTCTTGGTTTATACATCTGCAAGGGTTAAAGACTTAAAACTGGAACTGTCAGATATTATTAATGGCAGGTGTTATTAATACCAGATTTTATTAATAACAGGTGTAATTGACAGGAGGTATCCACTATAATAGCATGTGAGTAACGCCTGTGTGCTGCGTATTCGCATATGTGAGGTAGCAATGTGTCCGTGCATGCGCGGTAGTAGAGAGGGAGGAAGAGAGAGAGAGGGTGCACAGAAAGAGAGAGAGAGAAACAGAGGGCAGATAGAAAGAGACAGCACTGAGAGAGACAGAACAGACTATATGATATCGTCATTTATGACCGTTATGTTACTAGTTATTAATAATAGGTGTTATAAACAGGAGCTGTTATTAGTCGCAGGTGTTATTAATACCTGATTTTATTAATACAAGATGTTATTAACAAGAGGTGTTATTAATGTTATGGATAAGGATCAGTACAAAATGCATAAATGTATTCGTGCACCTACTTATATATCTTATCTTTGCAGTATTATCGTATAACCAAGTTTTACTAATAAATGCTGAATCATTGGGAGACTCTAAAATGGAGGAATTGACACTCCCCTTTCCTGTAAGATGGAGACAGCACTACTTCCGGTCTGTTAAGGATGACGGGTCTTAATACACACCCTGAGCACGAGGAGGAGAACGCCATCTTGTCTTTGTCTTCTATTTTTTACCAATGAGAGTAAGACCCATCCTCTTGTGGGATGGGTCTTGGAGACTCCTTAATGCTTTAATCCAATGTCTGATCATAACTTTGTAGAAGCAGACTTCTCAGAACCAATGAATTACTGAATAAACCTGATGTTTTACTTAATGTAACTCTTTATCTGATTACTAAAAACTATATATATGAGGACTGACTTAATAAAGACAGTATTGGGAAACTTTATACCAGAACTCAGTGTCGGTGTATTATTTCTCTACAGTGTGCACACTATATAAATACTCTTAATTTGGACAGGGACAGATATCTCCTGGTAAATAATTTAATATTTACTCTAACAAATGGCACCCCAGATGGGACTTGGGGTTTAATCAACACTACAGTGGACGACAAAGAGTGCGGACAGACTTCATGAGAACAGGCGGAGCCTGATCACCTCCGGTACACGGTAAGGACATGATTAGTACCTTATCCGTGTAGACCTGTTCTTGGAATTCTGCCCGTTGTCTAGCTCTGTTGTAAGTGACGATTACAAAAGTACAGGTGATATTTTGCCCCAAGTCCATTAAGAACCCTGTACAAAATAG
The DNA here is from genome assembly GCA_027410445.1 of Discoglossus pictus. Taxonomy (NCBI): domain Eukaryota; kingdom Metazoa; phylum Chordata; class Amphibia; order Anura; family Alytidae; genus Discoglossus; species Discoglossus pictus. The sequence goes on from CM050163.1 coordinate 240,515,505, forward strand.
TGATATCTGTCGCCTGTGTATGTCTGTGGAGCGCATGTCTGTTGGTATTGTGAATTTGAATTCTTTAGGCATATGGTTCAGGACCCACACACATGTGTGTTTTTGACTGTCTGGAAGACGCTTGATTTGTACCCAGTGACGTGCAAATACATAATACCAGAGGTCACAAATACTAACTTGCATATGTGTGCCCTGGGGAAATAGATATTTGTTTCCCTGGGAAATGTCTATGCATGTTGGATAAGACGTCCCTTAAGGGTCATGATGTTCGGGCCGGTAGTAGCTTGAAAACTTTAGGGGACGTCTGTCATTCACTACGGGTGGTTACGTGTGTGTGTCATATATGCGCATGGTCTTGAAATCATATGTCTTTTGAATCTGAAGTTTTCTGCAGAAAAGGTTTGATGATTATAACGTTATATGCTATGTCATTGCTGGTTGTGATGCATGTTTTGATGAAAAATACAGCTTAATACTTTTCCCCCTGGCGCCACTATTTACCTCTCTCCCTCAAAGTGCTGGAGCTGAGACGCTGCTCTGTGTGTTTTTGACCTTCAGGTCACACAGCTGCAGTGAGATTCAGAGAGAAATCCCTCACTCCCCCCCCCCTGCCAGTTTCATTTAACTCATTCAAAGAATGTGTCCTGGTTGAAACAACTATTTCTATACCAAAAGTTTAAAGTTGTATGAACAACAAGGGGGAGATTGATTTAAGAAGTAAATAGTACAGGATATAAATGTAATACAACTATGTTCTGTTGATTCATATGTATCTGTCCACTATCTTTGTTTCTATCAGCTCTCAGTGGTTAAGTGGTTAAAAAAAAAAAAAAAAAAAAAAAAAAAAGGGGTCGACCAAAGACAGATCTCTCTCTATATCTCTCTCTCTCTCTCTCTCTCTCTCTCTCTCTCTCTCTCTCTCTCTCTCTCATATATATATATATATTACTACCCCGTTAAACACTTGCTGCTAAATACGTGTTTATTTCACATAAATATGGGACAGAATCAGGTGAAATTATCTGAGGGCATGTTAGCTCGTGACATAGTTAAAAACAGGAGTGGCGAAGCTGCGATCAACCGATGTACAAAAATGTTTAAGATCTGTGGTATTACCAGTGTGGTAGGAGGGCATTTGAAGGCAGAAGAGTGGCGTAAAGTGTTGAGAGATAATAAAGGACAGTTACAAGATTGTGGTTTATTGCCTAGTGCAGAGATGTGGTACAAAGTGGCTAGAGCAATTACACAGGAAGGGTGGATAGAAAAGGAAATTGAATTAAAAGGAAGGAAAATGTATGTGTACCATGCTCCGTGTGAAGTTGTCAGTCTTCTGAACTCACACGAACAAAGAGATTCCATAAAATCACAGTCCAAAGATGGCGCTCACACACACACGAAGGAGGAGCTGCACTCACCCCTGAATACTGCCCAACATAACGTGATGTCAAACGTCACACCATCTGTCCAAAGGGCTCCGCCCCTTACTCCCACTGCACCAGAAACACATCCCACTTGCTTGTATCCAGTATTGACTTCAAACGGAACACTGTATTCTCCATACCCGATATTCCCATCTGTTGAGGTACCAATTATAACGGAACATCCATCAGCCAGTACTGACACCCATAGTGTGCACAGTTCACATACATCGACAAAGAGTCTGTTTAAAAAATTGCCGAATCAGACCACAACACTGGAAACACAAGCTCTGCCTATCAATCACCCACAAGATAGCTCAGACGAATCCAGTGACGATGTAAGGGGAGGAGAGAGTGTCGTAGAGTGGACAAATAGAAAGTCTGATTCAAAAGTGAAATCCAAGAGGAGGAACAAGAAAAGGGGAAGTCTAATGTACGTTGCATTTACACCAACACAAGCTACCTCCCTTATCAACACATTGCCAGATCCTGAAAAACAACCTATGCCTTTTTATAGGAAGATTGTACAAATTCAAAAGACATACTCAGCAGCTTGGGAGGATCTCATCAGCTTATGTGAGATTAAAGCAGGAGATTCATACTGGCCTATCATGCGGAATGCCATAGATCCTTATGATACACACTGTTCAAAACATGACTTTACATCAGGCATACAATTCTGCGACCTGTTAAAATACTGGGCTAAAGATAAACTCGCAGATCAAGCTGTCAGCTTACAAGATATCAAACAAGACAGAGACGAATCTGTAGAAAAATACCATGCACGACTCACACAAGTGTTTACAGATCTTGGCTTCAGTCCACATAATAAAACACATACGCAGATGTTAAGTACAGCCTTCGTGCTGGGATTACATGAGACAATTCAGAAGGGCCTATTGACGTCTAGACCAGAATATAGAGTGTTACCTTTAGATACCTTACTGTTGGTTGCTAAAGGGCTGGAGACAGCAGCGGTTAAACAACCTGTATCCTCAGCATCCAAAAAGACGGCTGTACTTATGGTGAATTCTGAACAATCACCACGGAAAGAAACAAGACAGTGTTATAATTGTGGAAAAATAGGACACCTTAGCAAGAATTGCAAGGCGCCCAGGAAGACAAGACCTAGACAACAGACAGATGATAACAATGCAGCGCCTGTGCTACAAGCTACAGCATAGGACGGGGGTGAGCCTGTGTCAGTGTCCCCTATTCTGGCAGTTTCTTCAGGGGATGGCGAGGTAGGACCACAAGCTATTGTGACACTACCAATAGAGGGGACGCCCACAACCTTTCTCATAGACACAGGTGCAGCCAGAAGCGTTCTAAGAACACAAGATCTGCCCGATATATCTTACCTGTCTGACATTGATGTCGCTTGTGTAGGAGTAGATGGTGTCCCCATCTCCAATCACTTAACCCAACCTATGCAAATAGGCCCATTTCCAGATCTACTTGCAAGATTTGTAGTATCCTCTACTTGCCCTATAAATCTGTTAGGTGCAGACGTGCTTTCCCGATTACAAGCATCCATCTCATTCACTCCAGATGGAACTGTACAAGTGTCTACACCTCTACAAGTCACTGACACGTCAGCACTCTGCTCACTGCCCATATTACTACACATAGATGCCAATAGCATCTGTAATACAGGGCCAGATGATATCTTGGACAAGATTCCAGCAACACTCTGGTCACAAGGACCGGAAGATATCGGACACCTAAGGGTGCCACCAGTCACAGTAAAATTAAAACCTGGAGTAGAGCTACCACGCAAGCCACAATATCCTCTGAAGCCAGCACAAATAGATGCAATCTCTCAGCAGATAGAGAGATTAGTACAGCAAGGGGCGCTGATCCCATGCACGTCACCTTGCAACACGCCCCTCTTTCCAGTAAAGAAGAAATCTAAAAAAGGAGAACCAGTAAAATATCGTATGGTACAGGATTTGCGAGCAGTCAATGAAGCAACCATATTAGACACTCCTATAGTGCCTAATCCAAACACTCTCCTTTCTGGAATACCTCCAGCAGCTGCATACTTTACCGTAGTGGATCTGGCAAATGCTTTCTTCAGTATCCCCCTCGACCCTTCTTGCCAGTATCTGTTTGCTTTCACACATGATCATAATCAATACAAATGGACTGTAATGCCTCAAGGAGCACAGAATTCGCCCAGCCAGTTTGCCAAGGCTATGAGCCATATCCTAGACTCCTGGCAACAAGCGAATCCTGACATTGTATTGCTGCAGTACGTTGATGATCTCTTATTGTGTGCAGAAGACCTTCCCACAGCTACAAGGACATCAGAAAGCCTACTGAGACACTTGGCAGAACAAGGATGTAAAGTATCCAGAGACAAACTACAGTGGTGTAAGCAGACAGTCATATTTTTGGGACACTGCCTGTCAAAAGGTGTGCGTCATCTCACACGCGCCCGTGTGCAAGCAATAGAAGACATGTCAGTCCCTGAAGGACATAGACCCCTGCATGCTTTCCTAGGTCTAATATCTTACTGCAGAGCATGGATCCCAGAAGCATCTCTTCTAATGCAACCCTTGTATGATGTATTAAAGACTGAGCCATATGAGATGACACAGACAGCCCTGGATAATTTCTACACCCTCAAGAAAGCTATCTCATCAGCACCAGCACTAGGATTACCAAACTATGATCTCCCATTCAAACTCTTTGTATCAGAAAGAGAAGGACATGCAATGGGAGTCTTGACACAGTCCCATGGAAACAGACAACGACCTATCGGCTATTTCTCATGTCAATTAGATGCCGTGGCAAGAGGAGGACCGTCTTGCCTCAGAGCAGCACTGGCAGCACATGCCTTACTGGACAAAACAAATGACATTGTCCTTGGCTATCCTCTGACAGTTCTTGCACCACATGACATTGCGGCCATCATACAGCAGACACAACCCAAGCACATGACTACAGCCAGACACCTCCGTCTGCAATGTTCCCTCCTTCTACCAGACAATGTTACCCTACAGAGATGTTATGTTCTCAATCCAGCCACTCTCTTACCATTTCCAGAGGGGGGAGATGAGGAAGATGGATACTTTTGGTATAGCCTGATTTTGAACCCAAACTCCGGAATAACCAATCTATATGTAAAAAGATGTCTACTGGAAGGTGATGGAAACGGCCAGACGCTCACAGATGAGACACAAGACCCTTTATATTGCACACTATGGAATAAACAATCTCCAGGCCGAGATTTCCAATATGAAACAAGCCTCACTAGATTGAAACAGGTCACCTTAACACTAAAGACATTGTACAACAATGCAGCAGGTGATAGCGCATTTACGGTGGAGCTCCCACAAGAAGCAGAAGCGCTCTACAAGCATTGGGATACGGAAATTCCACATGTTGCAGTATCCAAGTTCGCACCGGATGGATGGAAGACATTGGGAGCTGCATTAAAATGGTGGGAATCTGCGGAGGAAGAGGAGTTGGAAGAGGAAGGAGTGGGAAAGAAGAATCTTCACTGGCTAGCAGACAGCACTCCCAGTATACAAGCCAGAAACCCATATGCAGTCCCAGGACTTACAAATCCACCCCATGACTGCCTTCAACAAATGGAAATGGAGACCTCACACCTTGCGAATGTAAAAGACCTTGCCCTGACAGACCCAAACATCACTCTGTATGTGGATGGATCAAGATATGCTGATGAGAATGGAAAATATCACACAGGATATGCTGTGACTACGGAAAAAGACGTGATACAAGCCTTCTCACTACCTCCCTCCATGTCAGCACAAGAGGCAGAGTTGATTGCATTGACCAAGGCCTGTGAGGTTGCGACAGGAGTCCGAGCCAACATCTATACAGACTCAAGATATGCTCTAGGAGTGACTCAAGACTTTGGAATAATCTGGAGAGCTAGAGGCTTCATGACAGCCGCAGGTACTCCAGTGAAGCATGACAAAGCCATCCGTGAACTACTAGATGCTTTAGCACTACCGAAGGAAGTAGCCATACTGAAAGTGAAGGCACATGGGAAGCTAAATTCAGACGAAGCACGAGGAAACCATCTAGCGGACCAGACGGCTAAGAAGGCAGCAATGATATCACAAGAAATAGAAAGGAGAGAGGTGGATGGAGAAATAAACATCTATACAATGCAGACTCTGCCAACAGATTTAAAACTGCTCAAAGAATTGCAAAAGACGGCAATTCCAGAAGAAGTGAACAAATGGAAAGCAAAGGGAGCATGGTTAAAAGATGGACTATATGTTGACAATCTGAGATTGTGCTTGCCAAGGAGCTTGTACCCAGCAACAGTACAATGGGCACATGGGCCAGCACACCTGTCAAAGACTCTCATGAATAACTTAATAAATAAGTATTACATGGCCCCAGGCATCACTACTCTGACAAGCACCTATTGTAAATCGTGCAGTATTTGTGCCAAATGCAACGTAGGCCGCACCGAGAAACCACCACAGAGACATTTGGCAAAAACATTGTATCCATTCCAGAGGATACAAATTGACCACATACAGATGCCAAAGAGTGGTCGGTATGAATATGCGTTAGTCATTGTAGACATGTTCTCAGGATGGCCAGAGGCCTACCCAGTCACAAACATGACAGCAAAAACAACTGTGAAACGTCTATTAACAGAGGTCATTTGCAGATATGGGGTCCCTGAAGTGATAGAGAGTGACCAGGGACCAGCTTTTACAGCAGTATTGGCCAAAGAAATATGGACAGCCCTAGGAGTCACCCTCTCCTTTCATACGCCTTACCATCCTCAAAGTAGTGGGAAGGTAGAACGTATGAATGGTACCTTGAAATCTAGGATGTTGAAAATGTCACAAGAAACTGGTATGCCATGGCCTGAAAGTCTCCCCATAGCCTTGTTCAGTGTCAGGTATACCCCTAGGGGGAAACATGCATTGTCTCCCCATGAAATCCTGTTTGGGTCTGCTCCTAGACTAGGGTGCTACTTTCCTCAGCAATTGCAACTTAAATCTGATGTACTTGTTGACTATGTAATTGCATTGTCCACCGCATTGACTAAAATCCATGCACAAGTGTTCTCTTCTATTCCAGATTCGGAAGTAATCACTGGTACTCATCAACTACTCCCTGGTGATTGGGTCCTAGTTAAGAAATTTGTGAGGAAAACCCCTTTGGAACCCAGATACGAAGGCCCATTCCAAGTACTACTGATCACAGCTACATCAGTAAAGCTGGAAGGGAAAACTACTTGGGTCCACGCATCCCATTGCAAAAAGGTTCCTCCCCCTGATGATCAGGAACCAACACAATGAGTACACTTCAGTGGTTCGTCTTGTCTCTTATGACAATTTCAAATATTGCTCAACAGGTAACCATTACAAAAGGTAAAGATGGTATTACATTTTGGTATAATTCTCGTAATACCCATGTTGCCACATACACCTTTGACTTTTGCGACATTGTTTCTTGCCCTCCAATCCCTGAACAATGTGATATATACAAGAGAGATATATACATATGTCTCATTGATGAAACTGTTGGAAAACGCTGTGAAACATGGCAGGCAGTGGGATGGGGCACTGGAACACTTTGGGGGTACAGACCTCAAAGCGCCGCAGATAAGAAAGATGACCAAGGTAGATCCCTCCTCGACCGAATGACTCTAATAAAGACTGGTCGATGTCTGAATAGTGGGGTATCTGGTTCTGATATGCAATTGACTCTGACCATACAAAACCCTTGTCCCATGGATGCTGACACATATATACTGAGGTCTTGGACTAGAGGACAAGGTGTTAAGATAATGGGCGAGTTTAAGATAGCAGATTTATATAAGCACCCAGATTTACCTCTGGCATTACAGACATTGAAGCCAGGGCCCCAGATCATTGGAACAATGACTGCTGCTGGAGACCCAACCTATGAGGACACGTTGGCTACTGAGACTGGATTCTCAGACCTTAATGTATGGTTGGAATGGATGAAATACAATGTACAGGAAAGTAATAAGACCAATTGTTATGTGTGTGGCCATGCTAGGCCTCACTTAGGCACAGTTCCATTTGTTATACCTTTGAAGGAAGAGACATGTTTTCTAAAATTGTTCAAAACATATAGTCATACGGATGAGTGTGAACAATGGAGGAAAACGTACCCTGTGATGACTGGTAACCCCCACCCAGGGAAAGGTATAACTATATACCCTGGAAATTATACATGTTACAGGAGAAACATTTCCCAGGGGTTCAACCTGCAGAAGTTCCCAAGTGGGTTTTGTCACAAATATAGAGATGGGTCATCTACACTGTTAATCAATCAGACCCGATCTTTGGGGGACATATATTGGTTGTGTGGAGATATGAAACTCAGGGTAAGACTGTCAGGAGTATGGCGTGGGGAATGTACCTTGGCTAAAGCCATAATGCCGTTACACATTGTCCCAACCTATTATGGTGATCCAGATGGTATTCCTCAGACACAGTTCAGAAGGAAGAGACACACATCATTATCTGAGCCTAGAGAAAGTTTTGACTCCCATGTGTACATAGATTCTATTGGAGTCCCAAGGGGGGTGCCCAATGAATTTAAAGCCCGTAACCAAGTAGCAGCAGGATTCGAGTCACTGATACCCATGATTGGAGTAAATAAGAACGTTGCCTGGATCAATTATATTTACTATAATCAGCAACGATTTGTTAACTACACTAAGGATGCCTTAAAAGGCATTGCAGAACAGTTAGAGGCTACATCACACATGGCCTTCCAGAATCGCATGGCATTAGACATGATCCTTGCAGAAAAAGGTGGAGTATGTAAAATGCTTCCTGACACTAGCACATGTTGTACATACATCCCTGATAACACAGGTCCAAATGGAAAGATCACACTGGCAATCCAGAAATTGGCTAATCTTGGTCAAGAATTAAAAGAAAATTCTGGCACTATAGACTATTGGGAATCATGGTTTGGTTGGATGAATGGTTGGCAGAAAGTGTTATTGCAGATAGGGATGGCTATCTTTATTGTCATAATTTTGTTAGCCTTCCTCTTATGTTGCATTATCCCCTGTATACGCAACTACCTTCAGAAAGCTATGGACAAGGCTTCTCCCACCTTTATCCACCAAGATTTAGACATAGATCTACATGGGCAAAATGATGATTGTAAGACATCCCGTCTTCTGTTGCAGACTGTAACTGGCTCTAAGGAGAGTGTTTTCTGAGCTGAGCTATACTATATCTGAGTACTATGGTCCCTCTTCAAGCTTAGCTACACTATTAGATATTAGAGGCTCGTTAGGTCTCCCCCATGCCGCATAGGTCATAGGGTAGGTGTGACGTCAGGTCATGGCAAGCCCGATCGAACGAAGATATGAACCTATGACTTACACACATGCATGCTTTCAACATCCGGAAATAGAAGACACAAAGAATAGTGCTCCGGAAGGACCATAGTTGAGACATATATCTATTATAACAAGATATTTAGTTTTAGACACCCGTTATAAGAATAGGGTGTTATACTTATAACCAGTAAGGTTTACTAATAGCTGTGAGTGTGACGAATATATTATGTCATTTTAGGGGGGACTGTTATGGATAAGGATCAGTACAAAATGCATAAATGTATTCGTGCACCTACTTATATATCTTATCTTTGCAGTATTATCGTATAACCAAGTTTTACTAATAAATGCTGAATCATTGGGAGACTCTAAAATGGAGGAATTGACACTCCCCTTTCCTGTAAGATGGAGACAGCACTACTTCCGGTCTGTTAAGGATGACGGGTCTTAATACACACCCTGAGCACGAGGAGGAGAACGCCATCTTGTCTTTGTCTTCTATTTTTTACCAATGAGAGTAAGACCCATCCTCTTGTGGGATGGGTCTTGGAGACTCCTTAATGCTTTAATCCAATGTCTGATCATAACTTTGTAGAAGCAGACTTCTCAGAACCAATGAATTACTGAATAAACCTGATGTTTTACTTAATGTAACTCTTTATCTGATTACTAAAAACTATATATATGAGGACTGACTTAATAAAGACAGTATTGGGAAACTTTATACCAGAACTCAGTGTCGGTGTATTATTTCTCTACAGTGTGCACACTATATAAATACTCTTAATTTGGACAGGGACAGATATCTCCTGGTAAATAATTTAATATTTACTCTAACATTAATAACAGAAGGCATTATTCTTAAAAGTTGTTCTGAAAGAGCATGAAAAACTAGCTATATGTTGTGTTATCCATTTTATTCTAAAGTCAGTCAATCCTAGGAAAGTTGTTGTTGTTGTTGCTATAATTTTATGCAAATGAGCAGCTCATGCATATTATTAATTAGCTGCTTTGATGTGCTTTTTAGGATTACAGGCTGCTTGTCTGTCTCTGTGGTGACCTGCAATGTTATCTGGCAGTTAGAACCCTCTCCCACCCTTATCAATACTCTGACTTGCACATTAGCATAATGAGCTGCACGTTAGCATACTGGAGTGGCAAGAACAATTCTAAAGATCAGAAATGATTTACTATAGAGAAAAAAAGGCTAATATGGTGTACACCATTTTTTTAATGCTTTTTAAAATTAAATCAATTTCCTGTTGGGTCCCAGTAACTAATGTATGCAAATAAATCATTTGCAATGTCTTCATTGGAAGATAGTAGTTCTTTTCATTTAAATGCATCACCATTGGTGGGTAGCAGGTGGCCTGGGGGTTTCTTGTGGCCCTTAGACACTTCCCATATAACCCCATACTCTGGCCTGGAATGGGGGACCATGTCTCTCTTCAAGAATAGCCAGTTTTATCTCTTACAAATAGCAAATCTCGTATCACCTTTATCTATTCCAAATACTAATGAATCCACCTCTACCTCTCTCCCACTGTGATTTTACCAGGTTTGCTACATGTAAATCAGAAAGCCGAGAACCATAAGCACTTGGGGGCTTTACATATGAGGCCTATCAAGTAAAATAGCCTGTCTTTGTATTAACCTGTGATTTGTGCATCTTTATCTTAAAAGGAGGGGGTTATACCAAATATGAAAAGCTCCACTTATATAACAAATCCCACCTCCCCTCTATTCTCCTCCCTCACTGATAGGAAGGGTAAAGACAGACTAGGTGGAATATTCTATTAAAAAAAAAACAGAGCCTTCTCAAGATATACCAATATACCACAGGACGCAGACAGATATAAACAGCTGTCTGTGGGTAGGTTTCCTGGCTTGTACATAATCCAACCTGGGCTTTGCTTAAAGCTGTGTAATACAGCTGGCATATGTCTAAAAGCAGCCATGTTTGAAATGGTATTGGATTAAAGAGCGAAGGCTTTGTGGGCACAGGTTTCCCAGAATGCACCGCAATAACTGCTTTTTTTGGAATACTGAGCGGGAAATAATTTTTTTAACTTATTTTAGACTTTCAAATGTGAACACAAATGTAATATTTATTTGCTGTACAGTGGAGGGCTTCTGTCGCTCTTTTGCCCATCATAAATGAAATGAATGTTGTGGTGAACTAACTCCCTGCAAAATCTGCTACGCAAGCTAAGGAACTGGCCTTACACTGATGAGAGTGAGTAACCTCTAAACAGCTGTATGTGGGTAGGTTTCCTGTCTTGTGTATAATCCATCCTGAGCTTTGCTTAAGGCTATGCAATACAGCTGATATAAGAGAGCCATGTTTGTAATGGTATTTGATTAAAGAGCGAAGCCTTTGTGGGCATATTTGCATGTCCCTACCCAAGTTTCCCAGAATTCAGTGCAATAAATGTATTTTTCGGAATTCTGGGCAGGAAATATGTTTTTTTTACTTATTATAGACGTTCAAATGTGAGCACAAATGTTTAATTTATTTACTATATATAGACTTGATTACAATTGAACATAGACAAATATTTCTTACAGAAATGGAGCATCCCACCATAAGAACAATCAATTTTTATATTTTATTTTTGAAGTTCTTGGCTCTTATTTAATCAAAATGTAATAGGAGTCCTTCCTGTCAGTCAGTGTCTATAAGAAACATTAGCACATTGATATTTCAACCTTGCTGTATTTTAGGCAGACAGATTGAAAATAGCACTTCGGCTTGGTTAAATGTGAGCATTGTTCCAGACCTATTGTTTATCACATAATGTACCTTTCAGAGCCATGACTTCTAGCCATGACATTGTCAGGAATATGTGAAGAGAAATGTTTCAGCGTATTAGTAAAAAGGACAGCTAAAACGCCATAGCCCATGCAATAAGAATTCAAATAATAGTTTGTCCTCAATAAGCTATGATACATTTGGTGATGTATTTTACTGTCTGATGATTTTATTACTGACATGACTGCGGTGTCAGAAAAGTAGCTACATGTATAAAGATGCTGAAGTTAATGAAGCAGACTGGAGCAATTAAAGGGCCACTGTAATGGCCTTACAACATGAGCTAGATGTTAAATTAGTCATTGATCATTAATACAATTAATATTATATTATATAAAAAAATATTCACATATTAGACTCAGATGCTGTTGGTATCCACCCACTATAAAGCCAGTGGGTGACTTTAGCAGGTAGCTGTTAAATTTTCAGACACAAAGTTGAACTTTACAAGGATCTATGTTGGATGTAGACTTGTGTAAAATAGTTTTTTACGGGCCAACAAGCTTTTGCTGTGGGGCAGCCTATGGTTTATTCCCTTTAGCATCTAATTTTCCTTAAAGCCTTTTGGACATGTCACCCAGCAAATTCTCCAAATCAGTGGTGGAGCTCTGGGACAAAGCACTGGGGCACACAACAGGGTAGGGGAACTCTGCTACTGGGGGAGGGGGCAGATCATTATTTTATAGAAAGGTGATCTAATCACCATAGGGGTCATCTAACCATCAATATAAATATTTCAATTTATATATCGAAACCTATGGAGAAGTTACATGGGGGCCCAAATTATTCACTCTGTTCACTAGCCCCACCACTGCTCCAACTCTCCACTTAATGACCTTAGCATAGTTCAAATAAACACTCAACTGGAGGTTGATACTCTAATCCTTGAAAATGGATATAATATTGAATATTTCTATTATAATTATGAATATAAATTGTATTAATGATCAATTCACAATTAATATAACTAGCTATTCTTGCTAGGGCATTACAGTGGTCCTTTAACTGGACAGAGCACTCACTTGCCTGCAAAGCTCAGGTCAAAAGCCTTTTTGGAGTACAGAAAAAAAGCCAAGGGGAAAACTAAAATTAAAGAGATGCAGAGTTCATCAATCGTGCTCTACATGATCAAACATATGCTGTAGAATAGGTTTATAATATTTTTACATAACCATGTTGAGCGTACTTCACTTGACAGATTCTGCAAGGACCATATATAACAAGCACCTTGCAAATGACAATATATTATCCTAGCGGCAGTTTATAACTTTCTAATCTCAAATCGGGTGTTTTCAGGACCTGTGAGAATTTCCCCATAAATTTAGTATACACTGTAGTGTACTCTAGACTCCTACTGACTCAATGTAAACAAGAAGTTATATAAATCACTGCATTTAATAAAAAAAGATGGGAATTTAAATGTTTGTATACATTTTCTAATTGAATTTGATTGTTCTACATGAAGGTGCATAGCAGATTTAATACATGCTTCAATAAAGGTTATTGTGTTTTGGGGAAAAAATCTCTTTATTTAATTCTTTTAGGAAAATTTACTTAAGTCTCACAAATGGGGCTTTTGAGAAGGTGAATTTACAGATTACATGAGCTGGTTTACAGAAATGCTGAGGCAGAAGGATTGCTTGGCTCCATTGTCCCCATACCTATCAAGGTCAGCCTTCTCACTGTTTTTTAAATTCCCTCCTCCTTCTTCCATGCTAAAATCCCTCAAATTACTCTTGTTTCAATGTTATTCACTCCTCTGCTTTCCAGTGATGTTAGAAGAAATGGGGGCAAAGACATGGATCATTTATTATTGGAGTTGTGGTTCAAAGCAGTATAACCATGTTTTGTATAATCAGGGCCATAGAAAGGGAAATGGGGTACCCTTGTGAGGGGCCCACCCTGAAAAACTAGTCCCTTGCTAATAGGCACATATATTATGTGCTGAGATAACATTTCAATATTTTATATCATACACTTGATCCATCCACTTGCAAATAATACTAAGGATAAATATAGTAACAAGAACTTTGTTTACTGTGTCTGGATTTGTACCATCTGCGTATTTAGGTTTTATGCTGCCATACGCCATTCAGATTTGTGCTCCCCCACAACCCATGTGCAGTTCCTCCTTTCCTCTTTCTATAGCAGCTATTTGTTTTACTGCAGGCTTACATTTTGTGTCCTTCCTTTCTTTGTACCGCGTCAACATATTCTAAGCGCTATATAGGGTAAGTTCAACTCAAAGCAATATTAACACAATGCAAAAGAATGGAGGGCCCTGTCTTTGAGTTTAAAATCACTTGTGCACAGTGCTTTCGAAAAGTACTTGGCAAGATAAAAAACTGGCAAACTTATAGACTCAAAGTCTCCTCCAACCTTAGGAAGTAGATTTCTGGAAACAAAAATGGTAGATTCTCCAACAGCATAATTGCAAAAAAAAATGTAATAAATTAGAAGTTGTATTTTTTTTTTACAAGTGTAATTTATCAAAGGAGGCAATTTTAAATGGTCAACTACAGTGGTCCTTTAAGAACTATTACTATTGTAAAATATTTTATTGGTAAATCTATTTATTTCAATGTTCACTATCTCTAAATAGCTGTAAGATTGCTACACACACATTAGAAATACAAAATTCCTTGAAATCACTTACATAGACAGTAACTGATGGGTTTGCATGTGAAATGGATTTTATTTAAAGCCTCTAGGTGTGTAATGACCCATAAACAAACATGCCAACAAAGAGAGAATTATTAGATCATCTCAGATGTTTGCGGCAACAACTTTAAAACTAACAAAAGCAGATACAAAAAGGGATTAATAATCATTACTGCCTTTTTCTTGAAGTTAATTTTCATAAAAGAAGAATATGTTAATACAAAATAGCCATTTTACGGGGTAGTATTATATTATCTAAAGTAGAGATTTACAGTATAACAGGAAGTACAGATCTTCATGTCTTTTTATCTATATCCTAGGTCAGGGCTGTCCAACTTATTTAGTATGTGTGTGAGCTGGTGTACCAGACTTATATTATTTAAACAAAAAGTATAAGATATGCGTTCCAACAGCCTTATTAAATAGAGATTCGGCAAATTTAAAAGGGCTCTATTTAAGCACATAGCATATTTTTTTACAGAAGTTTTTAGTTAGTGAAGACCTTGCTTTTGGGTAGAGGTTCACTAACTAAAAATGTCTGTAAAAAAGATATGCTGTGTGCTTATATAGAGCCCCTTTAAATTTGCCGAATCGCAATTTAATAAGGCTGCAAGTGTTTAAAGTTTGTACCTGGTGTTTTATTTCAATAATGTTAAGTTTGTGAGGAGGGTCTCTTTGCCACAGAAAGCAGTTGGAGGGCCGCATCCAGTCCACGAGCCACCAACCAGATAGCACTGTCCTAGGTAATCCATTATATATTTTTATAATGCATATTTTGCTGGCTGAAATGTTTATTATCACATTGTAAATGAGTAGTTACTGATTTTTTATTTGTGATATGGTTAGTGGGTAATAGTGGGAGAGTAAGGGAAAACAGTGGGGGGGACATCCTTTTTATTGTTTGATTGCTCTTAATTAAAAACTGTTCCGTCAAAAGGCGAGAGTACGAGAGTAGTAAGTAGTAGTAGTACCAGTAAACACAGGCGAAGCAATTTTAGCTTCTATAGCCTGTTGGATACTAGTTGCTTCACCCTTGTCCACACAGTGTGTTACCTAAATCATGGCCTGTCTGGTGGGTCTTGAGGAGGGTTTTGGGAACCACTGAGATTTTAAAGCATGTACTAGCCCACTGTCTATGTATAATAAATATTTGTGAATTGAAGTGGAGCAAACTTAATTAATAGGCTATTCTTGGACCACTGCAATGTTTTCATGAGAACAAAAAATATCTTATCTGACTTGGGTCCAGTGTTGGTCTTGGAGACCTTATCTGTTGGTCCTCAGGAGCAAAGAGATATTAAGAGAGCTTAAATGGTAAACATGCATCAACTATTAGTCATATATAGACTATTGAGGAACACATCAGCAGTATAAAATGTATTCAACTAAAATCAGTGCAAAACTAAGCTTATATTACATAGTCTCAGTCTGTTCAAAATGTTTTGGTTCTCGGAAGTGGTCACCATGGTTATTGGAAGGTAACAAGGTGGGCTCCCTACACAAGACAGAACATGTGAACCGTGGACACTAAAAACGACAATTTAGAAAATATTTGTGACTCTAAGCACTGAAAATACTTGGATTTCACCAGAGCTCCATATCCACAAATTTCTCAGAGGCGTCAATGCGGTTCTCTGAGGCTGTGATGGCTGTTTTCCAAGAAAAAATGAAAAGAAAACAGCTTTGACTGCTTCAGACAACCCCTTCAAAGCCTCTAACAATCTCACTGAATCTGGCCTTCAGCCATAAATGTAAAAACAATGCAAAAGGAAAACAGTGAAACTTATAATACAAACTTATTTCTTTCAGTGTTGGATAGAAAAATAATAGAATGAAAACAACTATGCAATTACAAGTCATTTATTCCATTATATTATAATATATATCCAGCCTAGTGCTTGTTTAACAGAAAAAAAAAACAATTTGCGTCTTTTAATAAACCACAAAATCAGGTCAAAAGAACAAACATAAGCTAAATTACTGTCTTCATCCCAATTTTGTATAGTATACCAACTTAAACTGTTCATAAAAACATCACTGTTAATGGAGAACACATCTGTCTCTACCCTCTGTATTCCTCACATTCTGAGTATCAATCTTCCATTAGGAGTATGAGATACATTAGTGAATTACTTAGTCTTTCTCTTTCCCTTTCAATGTAATTTGGTGCTTGATACATAACAGAATGATGTCTTATTCCCTGTAGCACATCTGCTCCAGTGATATCTGGTTAGAATTCTGCTGCTGGCATCCGTATAATGTGATATATGTCTTATGGAACATAATGTTACAGCAGGACATGATGTACATAAAGGCAGCTGTGGTGGTGATTCTTATATTTTCACATCTTGCATCTACGAACAATTAAATATACAGGGAGTGCAGAATTATTAGGCAAATGAGTATTTTGACCACATCATCCTCTTTATGCATGTTGTCTTACTCCAAGCTGTATAGGCTCGAAAGCCTACTACCAATTAAGCATATTAGGTGATGTGCATCTCTGTAATGAGAAGGGGTGTGGTCTAATGACATCAACACCCTAAATCAGGTGTGCATAATTATTAGGCAACTTCCTTTTCTTTTTAGGCAAAATGGGTCAAAAGAAGGACTTGACAGGCTCAGAACAGTCAAAAATAGTGAGATATCTTGCAGAGGGATGCAGCACTCTTAAAATTGCCAAGCTTCTGAAGCGTGATCATCGAACAATCAAGCGTTTCATTCAAAATAGTCAACAGGGTCGCAAGAAGCGTGTGCAAAAACCAAGGCGCTAAATAACTGCCCATGAACTGAGAAAAGTCAAGCGTGCAGCTGCCACGATGCCACTTGCCACCAGTTTGGCCATAACATCACTGGAGTGCCCAAAAGCACAAGGTGTGCAATACTCAGAGACATGGCCAAGGTAAGAAAGGCTGAAAGACGACCACCACTGAACAAGACACACAAGCTGAAACGTCAAGACTGGGCCAAGAAATATCTCAAGACTGATT
The DNA here is from genome assembly GCA_027410445.1 of Discoglossus pictus. Lineage (NCBI taxonomy): Eukaryota > Metazoa > Chordata > Amphibia > Anura > Alytidae > Discoglossus > Discoglossus pictus. The sequence continues at coordinate 240,532,722 of CM050163.1, forward strand.
TTTCTAAGGTTTTATGGACTGATGAAATGAGAGTGAGTCTTGATGGGCCAGATGGATGGGCCCGTGGCTGGATTGGTAAAGGGCAGAGAGCTCCAGTCCGACTCAGACGCCAGCAAGGTGGAGGTGGAGTACTGGTTTGGGCTGGTATCATCAAAGATGAGCTTGTGGGGCCTTTTCGGGTTGAGGATGGAGTCAAGCTCAACTCCCAGTCCTACTGCCAGTTCCTGGAAGACACCTTCTTCAAGCAGTGGTACAAGAAGAAGTCTGCATCCTTCAAGAAAAACATGATTTTCATGCAGGACAATGCTCCATCACACGCGTCCAAGTACTCCACAGCGTGGCTGGCAAGAAAGGGTATAAAAGAAGAAAATCTAATGACATGGCCTCCTTGTTCACCTGATCTGAACCCCATTGAGAACCTGTGGTCCATCATCAAATGTGAGATTTACAAGGAGGGAAAACAGTACACCTCTCTGAACAGTGTCTGGGAGGCTGTGGTTGCTGCTGCACGCAATGTTGATGGTGAACAGATCAAAACACTAACAGAATCCATGGATGGCAGGCTTTTTAGTGTCCTTGCAAAGAAAGGTGGCTATATTGGTCACTGATTTTTGTTTTGTTTTTGAATGTCAGAAATGTATATTTGTGAATGTTAAGATGTTATATTGGTTTCACTGGTAAAAATAAATAATTGAAATGGGTATATATTTGTTTTTTGTTAAGTTGCCTAATAATTATGCACAGTAATAGTCACCTGCACACACAGATATCCCCCTAAAATAGCTAAAACTAAAAACAAACTAAAAACTACTTCCAAAAATATTCAGCTTTGATATTAATGAGTTTTTTGGGTTCATTGAGAACATGGTTGTTGTTCAATAATAAAATTAATCCTCAAAAATACAACTTGCCTAATAATTCTGCACTCCCTGTATATAACCATCATTTTTTTTTTATCATATTGGCATATTTGAAAATAGATGCTTATGTGAGCGGCCTTGAACATGATTAATTAGTTAGAGCCGTAGTTACTGGTTTAGATGGAGTCAATGGCAAATGAGATCGTCATCATTACGTCACTGAAAAATGGAGGTTAGATTTCAAAGCCTTATGGGCTTCAATTACGAGTTATGATCGGACCCGCATTCCAGAAATAATGCAATATTAGTAAATCAGTAAATATGATATTCAAGTCCATGTGCGTTCCATTATATGTACTAACACATTGATTGCTGGGATTGATATAACATGGAAATTAAACATAAAAAAAAATTTTTTTTTGCAGATTTGTGAGCTTGAGAATGTTGTGCTATTAATTTTAATACCTAACATCACTTTCCCTTTCATTATTAGTACAGTAGTGTGTTTGTTGGCGTTTACAGTGCTACGGATAGGACTTTTAGCCCCTTGCGGGATCTCTCTAGCACCCGTTGGCTTTTTGTCTCCATTTGCCGGTTACAGGGTTGAACGCCAGTGGATTCATTGCAATTTAATAGCGAAATTGTAACGTAGCAGTTATTGGCTTGACAGATCAGAGGATTTGCGGGCGCCCAGTTCAAATTTCCATGTCCCATAGCCTTTTTTCGCCCTTAAGCCGCCAGTTGTTGGTGGGTTGCTTTGCGGGGCCAATTTTCTTGCAGGCTACGTTACGGGCTACGGTTTTACAAGTTCAGGGAATTTAATGTGGCTGACAGTCTTATAGTATATTTTATGTTTATGGCTTATATAGCTGCTAATGTTGTTAGTTTGTTAAATAAGTCACACAAAATATGATTTTTTTCCATTCTCCACAAGTTCAAACAACACTGGCAAAAATATACATGAATAAAGATGTCATAAGTCGGGATATTGTAGTATCCCTCTCCAGACCACTAAAAACTGGTTGTTTCAAAACAATGGAAAAATAAAAAAGTAAACAGAAGCTTAGCATTGTGGATTACTGCTAGTGCTGTCCAAAGAAAAGTGATGCTGAGATGTAGTGGCCTCCCTGGAGTAAAATATCCAACTAAACCACAGAGTATACTGTATTAGTGTTCCATAAAAAATAGATAATAATAGTTGCTAAGGGCATTGGATTATGATGCAAATTCAAAAAGAAGCTCCATAACTACCAGAAAACACATCATAAAACAAACCCACACAAAACATATCCATTTACAGACTCAAATTAAATTTAACCAAAACCAATGTAAAAAAAAAATCTGTAAAAAAATGAAATAGCAAAAATATAAAACGTGCTCAGCTAAGAACAATGTAAGTTAATAATCACCAAAATGGAGCAAATCCGCAATGCTTCAACACCCTCTAATTTGTTCTATAATCTCCAGAAAAATATATTTTTTTAACTTAATTTTTCTTAGCTATTCTTATAAATTGTATTTTTCCCCAGAACATAATTATTTAATTAATGGAACTTTAAAATAAAAATAGAGCAATCAGGTATTGCTAAAATTCTTATTTTAGCTCTGAGAAAGAGCATTCAAAACGCGTTGGAGTAGCATTGGGATTTTAGATCTTTTTTTTTTTATATTCATTTATATAACATGTATAACATGCTTCTACAGGCCTGTTGTCTTACAAGTCACCATTTTAAAACTCTTATATCCTCTTAAAAGAGGTATTCCCTGCAGTGGTGAGTAACCATTTGTTCTTAGCCTATGGAAGAAAGCGCAGCAGATTTTATATATCCTGATTGAAATACATATTCTCAAATCTTGGAAGTGTTTTAGATATACTTCTCTTCACATACTTCACTATTTGATGCCTTTTGTGCTTTTTCTTTTAGCAATTCAAACTGAGTGAGACCTTCACGAAGCTCTCATGATCGCATTGACAAGTAGACTGTCTATATCCGGGACTAGAGGTATTGGCATGAATGACTCTTTGACTTATGGTGACACAATTTTGGATATGTATCTGGATGTACTACCTGTGTAAGCTATTCCTGTTTATAGTGTTATATATAGTTATATTTGCACCACAAGATATTTACTTATTGATTGATTAGGTCAGATATTTTATGACACTGTTGAAATAAAGATACAAGCTGATAAACTGATTCTGTATGAAGTACAGAATTAAATGTTACAAGAACTATTTCACAAAATAAATGAATGAATTAAAAAAAACATGCATTGCAAAGTTGTTTATCTTAAAAATACCTCATGCAGTAGGGCAGTGGTAGCCATTATGAGAACCTAGGTCTTAAAGGATCACTTCATTGTAGTTTGGGAATATCTTCACATATCTGTGAAGTATGTAACAACCTTACAGCATAAGAACATTTTTAGAACAAATCTTAATATTAGCAGCCTTGGCTTGCTTCTGAGAACACAATAAAATGCCTAAAGAGCACATTTAAAGCACCACAGCAGTTCAAGAAAAACTACAATTGTTTGTCAAGTAAGTGCCATACTAACAATATTAACAACTTTATAAATACATGGACTTTAACCATTTTTTAATTTTGAAGACTGCTTATGTTAGATGAAGTGTGTGTGTATGTGAATGTGTAGTGGAGGGAGCAGTGGGAGGAGGGAACAGGAAAACAATCCAGAGTCTTTGTTTGATAACAGGATAAGATTTAAATTGACCGCACATCCCTTCCTCCTCACTGGCCCAGGCCTTGCATCATTCAATGCAACCATAGCTCTCCAAAAATGTAAACTTCCCTACTCATATGCACAACTTCCACCAATGTATCATGTATTCCTCATAAAAACTAGCTGTATGTTTCTTTACTGATAAGTATGCTCTCAGTCAGACTTAAGATTTTCATAAATGCATTTGTTTCATTGTACAGTGGTCCTTTAAGAACATGTATATATATTTGCAATAACATGTCTCTGCCGCTTAACAAAATAAACAAACATAACAGAAGAAATGTACTTGCTTTGAGTATTCCATGATGGTTTTTAGATTTACTAATCAGAACACAAATGGAAATGTGTGATTATTCCACTGTGAATTGCTGTATTTTAAAGCTTTAGACCATCATTAAAAAGTTCCAATTGGCATAGTAAGCTATTAACAATTTGGATACAGTTGTTAAGGGAATGGATGGAGTATTTTGTTCCAGCTATTCATCACCACATGTCCTGCATTCAGTGACAAAAAACTATTTAGAAGCAATCAAACATTCTGCCAGATTAAAATAATAAATAGGGATAAATGAGAGAAAGCAAAAACTGTATCTATATTTCAAAGCCAGGCAACATATTTCTGGGCTGAAATGGGTCACAGTTTTTATATTTTATGAAATCAAAATGGCTTCCCACTGTTAAAGCTCCACTCAATTGGGGACCAAAGAGTGTCAACGCCATTTATATATGCAATTATCATAACATGGTGTTATTCACACAAAAAAACAGCCACATCTTTTAAGTGTGTGGTGTGTTTAAAAATGAAATACTAAAGACAGAAAAAAAAAATCTTAAAAGTTGTAAACCAATATGGCTCTCCTGTGCTGCTATGTTCAAGATGGCTGCTCTCCCTTCAAGATGGAAAAGCTATCAACTGGTTCTAATATAATATAGCAATTGGACTCAACTGGTGGTCTTTATGTAAATGTTAACATTTAAATGATCCTTTATGCAGTTTTAAATAATTAAAGGGATAAGGGAAACAATTCCTTTTTCATGCATTTAAAAGAACATGCTTTAAACATTAAGAACGTTGTGTTTTGCATGGAAAAATATTCAGTAAAACCTAACAAGAAGTGTACAGAGCATACATATGTCTGTAGTTTATGCCACCAAATGGTACTATTACTATAGCAAATGTTATATATCTGGCAAAACTATCTTCTGTGTATGACAAGCTACATTTAAAGAATATGTTTACAAAGACCGGATGTGTATTGGCTTATGCTATTCTGTAGGGAAAAGAGAGATCTCAGTCATTAAAAGGTATTGAAAAAACAATCAAAGGCTGTTAGAAGATAGGTCCAAAATGATCAAATATCTAACTTTATCAAGAATCAAACTTTTCCCCATGTAAGGTTTTCCGATGCTACTTGGATGTTGCTTGGAATACATCTGCTAGCGCCATATGCCACATGATGGCAGACTCAAGGTTTGAAATGGTATTCCAGAGGTTCAAAGATATTGCAGAGTTAAGTAGTCATGCATTATTCAGTGCAAAATCAGATTACATGTGTAGATTTTACAGTTTGCCTAAGGCACTTAAAGACTAGATATTTCTCTGGCTAAAAGATTCTGATGGATGGCGTCCTGGAAGGAGATTAAGTGCAATAAAAACTGAGAACTTCCATTCATCCAGTCTATTGTCGTTGGCACATTGTCTTAGCATTTTACAATATCACACTGTTGCCTAAAACAAAGAACTTTTTTGACATTGCTGACACTCATCTTGACTGAACACAACTAATTAGCTGCTAAACTGATACACTGTTTAAAATGTTTTGATAGCTAATTAAGTAATGTACTTTCATTAAAGTAGGACCCATACAATCACCAAGGGGATTACAGCCTTTTGATCCAATGATGTCTTATGATTCATGGGGAAGTGAATAGATAAATACCAACTAATGGGCAATAAGCTTTTTGTCAGTAGAGAAGAGATTCATACATTAGAAATATACTATAACAATAAAACCAATCAGAATGGTCTGTTGTCTTTTAGGCTATACAATTGTTCTAAAAACAGTAGCCCACATAGCACTTCATTTAGTTATTAATATATGCAATTATTCTAAAGTGTGAACCACCATTTTTGTTTCTCTTTATATGCTTCTACAAGGGAAAGGTGACCTTTAATGCTGAGAAGCATCTACATTGAAGAGTGGTAATCATAAGTGAATGTTTTTGCAGTAATATGTATGGGAACATTTTCAATGTACAAGCCCCATCCCTACTGGGGAAAGTGACTCAATCAAGCAGCTCAAGTAAGGATATGCTCATGAAAGACAACATGGATACATTCATAAAATAATAAAAGGCTAAATCTTTTTTTATTTTTTTTACTTTTGATAAATATTTTAAGTTGTTCAGCACACAAGTTTCATCAGTGACCTCAACAGACTTATGCACTGAAATGTATGGAGCAATACATTTCTTCTACCTTTCCTTCTACACATTTTAAAAGTAAGTATATACACTGTTAAAGGGAATGTATTTTAATATTAAAATAATTTGCTAAGCATATATTGCATAAGTAAAGTTCCTTTTTTATAACAAGCGCTTAAAAATTCACTGAAACCTTCCAAATAGTCCCTGCATAGGTCTGCCTCCTGTAGCTCATGCATACAATGTTTTTATTGGTACTATATACAAGCCAGTCACAGACAGTCTGTCAACAGCATGTTGTTGAAATGCTGCTAAGAGGCAATCTATCATTGACTTGTACATCTACTACCTGAGCAGAAGCAATTACCAACTGACATATTTCCCAATCTCATTCACGATCAGCACTGAAGCAGCCACCTCTGCAGGAGCTCAGTCAGTGGCCCATCCACCTAAACAGAAACAATCACCCCCTGACATCTTTCCAGTTCCATTCACCATCAGGACTGGAGCAGCTACTTCTGCAGGGACTCAGCCAGTGACACTGGGCCTCACACCAGTCAGCTAAGGAGAATCACTCAACAACTGACTCACCAAATATTTCCCAGTTCCATTTACTTTAGATTCTTTGACCTCCAGACTTAGAGCCTCAAACACCATTACTCACTTACCCTATCCACACCCACCCACGATTTGTATTAATTTATAGTGCAGGTTTCTACACTATCACCTCCATATTTCCACAGCTGATACACCAACATACTTAATCACTAATTAACCCTCTACTCTCTCTTCAATTATTAGCCAAGCTCTTGTTTCTCCCTTTTAATTACTTTACTTTTTGTTTCATTAATCCTTTAGTCCAGGGGTCACCAAACTTGGTCCTGGAGGGCCGACCCAGGCCTGGATTTGTGGATATCCTTGCTGCAAACAGGTGAGTCAATCAGGATGGCTGAAGAAACAAGATTCTCACCTGTTTGCAGCAAGGATATCCACAAATCCAGGCCTGGGTCGGCCCTCCAGGACCGAGTTTGGTGACCCCTGCTTTAGTCTATAAACATGTGTATGAGTGTTACCATGTTTCCCTGAAAATAATAATAATAATAATATAATATATAAATATATTAATTTCAGCTCCGAAAATTGCAGTAGTGCTTTTTTTTTCAGGTGATGTCTTATTTTTTATTATACAACTTTTTTTTATCTACAAAAATCGACATTTATTCAAATACAATCATGTCATCTTCTTCTGGAACATCATCATAACTCTCCAAACCCTGAATTCCAGCCAGTTGCCTGAGGTTATCATACTCTGCTCGCCATTTGTGGTTCATACAGAGATCCAACTTCTTCTCTTTGCAGAAAGCTGTAAGATTCTTGCCCATGGAGTCCTCCACTATGCCTTTCTTGTACTCAAGAGAATAGCTCTTTCTTTTTGCACTCAACTTGTCTTAATAATTAAAATTATCATTTAACAGATGTCTGGCTGACAATCGGAACTGGGACTTATTTTTGGGGGAGGGCTTATATTACACGTATCCTGAAAAATCGTGCTTATTCTTGGGATAGGTCTTATTTTCGGGGAAACACGGTAGCTCAAGGACAGAGTCATCTTAACTCCTTTTGTATCAGTCTGTCAAATTAGTCATACCCATGTTTTATTGTACCCCATTGATATGAAATATGTTGGCACTATAAAAAGGAGACAATAATATTAATACTATAGAAACATTGTATGCACAAGCTGCAGGGGGAACCTTTGTAGGGAATGTTGCAATGTTTCAGTGAGTAAAAATAACTTTTAAAAGCTTGAATAATAATTAGTACTTTCCTGTTATCTACCCAACACAGGCCGTTGCGGCACCTGCTGCCCTCTGCTGCATGCATTCTTTTACTATGTAGAACCTGTTATCTGCCACTACCCTAAGCCTATATCCTAAACTTTAACCCTAACTCCTAACCCAAAACCATAAACCTAACTCTAAACCCTGGCCCTAAAAACTAAGGCTTCTATTTAATTGTCCAAATCTCAATTACTTGAGCCCATAATGGAGCCCGTAATGGAGCACATAAATGTAACCGATATTCAATTGACTATTTTTTGAAACTCACATTCCAATTGCGAGTTACAGGCTCAGAATCACTGCGGTTGTCAAAACCGTAACTCCGTCCTATTTCCTCCTTTGATTTTTCAAGCCTATAAATCTTTCCAGTGGCTAAGACACAAAATCCATATTTAATTACAATAATTCAACAAGCGGGCAAATGTATCAAAAAATTATACAAGTACTAGAGAGGACTCGCAAGTTGGTTAAACACGTGTTCGTAGCACTGGAAACACAACAATACTGTACTTAAAAATGCAGGGAAAGCAATGAGACATTAATCTGCAATAAAAACAAATTATTTGTAACTTTTATTTCCGTGTTATATCGATCCCGAAAATCAAGGGGTTAATTCATATCATGGAACCCGCATGGACTAGAACAGTTGCTTTAATAATTGTTATTGATTTCTACATTTCTGGATTGCAAGTACGATCACAAATTGTACTTCTAAACGCTAACTGATTGTAGTTTAAACTCCATATTTTACTGACGTCATGATGACGACGGTCTCATTTACTATTGGCTCTGTCTAAAATGTAACTTATGGGCTTGCTTAATTGATCATGAACTTGCCCTGACATGCGACGTACAGGTTCATGCTTTGCGCGTTGGGGCTGTGAGCCTGTAATTGCGGGTTAGAGTCAATTAAATACATCTAACTGTATCTAAAAAATGTAAGCCACAGACAAAATTTTGGGTTACAGGTAATTACGGGCTTGCAATTGAATGAGGCTCAATGTTTTGTCCTTGATAAGGTGAGTAAAACACACAATTTATCATCTTTACAATTCTCCAGTGCTGATTTAGATTTTTTGTAGGTAATATACCAATAGACCTAGGAATGTTAATGTTGTGCCAGAATTCGTTTTTGCATCTGATCTTGAATTAAAATAATGAGGTTTCTGGTTTGTGCAATAGTCCATGCACATCTGTCATAAACAGAGCTTCGAGTAGCAATAATACACAATTAATGTTAGATTTCTTTTTCATGTCATTTCAAATAAGCCTTATTTTTATAGTCTGTGTTTACTTTTGCAGATATGCTGCATATACAGACATTTATTTTTATAGGACAATTGAACAGTCAATTTTATTGCATGCTCTTAGGATGAGGTTGTCTCAATAATAGGCAAAATGTCTATAGAAACTTTAAAATAATGAAGTAAAACCTTCAATTTTAACTACTATATTCAATTCTGCTTTAGTAGTTTCACATTTGCTTTTGCTTCTGTGGGGATTAGACACTTGGGCGGAATCAGAGAAACCTTAGATTCCAATAAGATCTCTCTTCTGTTGCATTCACTATTATTTGTGCATATAATGTTAGTTATTAATGTATTTATAATATGTCATGGCATGTGACATCCAGCTAATGCAAATGGAAAAGTATCAGACTGTAACATCTTTCTGTTCTTTCATACTGCCTTGCTGAGATGTGATTGTTTTTTCACTTTACAAATTTGCTTAACACAATATTCTTGGTATAAAACAATTTAAACTCACAATTGTGGGAAATGTAATATTCTAATACCATAGTATAGCACAGCAAAAAAATAAATACATTTTGTTAAAGATACTAACTTAAATTGGGAAAATTTAGTTTTTCCCGGCATACAAGCATAGTATCAAATAAACAGGAAGAAACAAAATGTACATTTTTCGATAATGTAAGTTCCAGTTTAGACTAAATAAGCAATTTTCTGGTGAAAATATCTATAAGAAGGTATAATACTTTTCAATCGAAAGGGACAATTTTCAGTTGCCACTAAACAAATATTTCATACATTATTACAGTTTAAAATAAACAGAGAAGCACATAATGTTAATGTGTATGAGCGTCTTTTATCTTACCATGGAGTTAAGAGGAAGTCTACAAGGTCCTGATAATTATGGAGACCTTCTTAATTATGTTTTGTTATCTCATTTATATTAAAACCAATGGGAACAAATCACAGTGTGTTGTGTTCAGATATCCATACGTGCCACTGCCCCATTGCTTCCTGTAACATATCAGGACAGAGGAGGAGAAAACAATCACACACTGTATATTTAATGTAATGTTTCTACACTGTAGACAAATTATTTCTCAGCCAAAAATTGCAAACATAATCTTTTAAATGATTACTAGAAATGTTTGGACTAGAGTGGCGCTTTAAATTAAAGGGACAAATGCTCTCCACATGCATTCTAAACTGCATATCTGAAAATAATATAAAGTGTTTTTCAATGAAAAGGAGACATCTGTAGCTTAGAAATATTACTTCATTATCCTGTAGCACTAGCATGAATTTGGAAACATTTCTCCATCATCTCCAGATTCTTGATTGGGATTTGTAGATTGATTGCCTGGATTAATGAAGTAAATGTCCTGATTGACTGGTAAAAATTAAACCAGTTTCTCAACTAAGGATGGGTGGACTACTCATGATTATATGTAATGGGGACTGCTTAGGCTTATATGCCATTTTATGACTTTTTGATCACATGTTCCAAACCATGGACACACCAAGGCCAGGATTTCAGGATATTTTACATTGACATAAGGTGGCTAAATCAAAATGACCGAAGATACTCATACTTGCATTCTTGCTGGCCTTCAAGATTATGGTTAGAACTTTAGATAAACAATTTTTCAAGCAAAATAGTATAACTTCAGTAATGTTTAAAATATATTATTAATAGTATATTTTAAATATATGATTTGGGAATTTCACATTCTTTTAAATAAACTTTCAATGTCTAAGTTTTTGCCCTTTTGAGGATTGCAATCGGACATAATTCCAACGTTTGTATGCAGTGTGAATCAAAGCAAGTGACCTTGATATCTCCAGTTATAGACGTCTCTTAACTTCAAACAAATTTACAAGGGATTTGCTTTGAAGGTCAAAGTATGCAGCAGATTATCTTACACATGAATGGAAACAGGTAGGGAGCTAATGACAAAGGGAGAAATGCTGTATTATTTAGTTACCTCAGTGGCTTTCACCCTGAAAGAAATACTGTGCAAAACCCACAACCCTCCCATTTAACTTAAATGGTCAACACAGTGGGATAAATTCAATAAGCGTTGCATAGGCTACTAAATGCTTTGCTGAAGCTGCAATGCCAAGATTTCCATATAATAAATAGACACTGTAGTATTCAGTGATCTGCTTCAATAAGCGTTGCATAGGCTACTAAATGCTTTGCTGAAGCTGCAATGCCAAGATTTCCATATAATAAATAGACACTGTAGTATTCAGTGATCTGCTTCAATAAGCGTTGCATAGGCTACTAAATGCTTTGCTGAAGCTGCAATGCCAAGATTTCCATATAATAAATAGACACTGTAGTATTCAGTGATCTGCTTTGCAGCCATTGAGTCCAATGGTTGTGTGACAAAGTGGTGTTTTTGAGATTTGGGGCATTTGGGTCGATTCATTATGCTTCACATGGCCTGCAAACTGCTTATCAGAAGGACACATGTATGAAAAAACAGTTGTTTCTACAGAGCTTGTAGTTATTCTTGGGACTGCTTCTGAGCATATGTGGCATTGGGAGTAGGTGTTAAATACTAAAGCTTCAGTCAGTGGCGGAGCTAGTAAATGAATGGCTGCTGTGCAAAAAAAGAAAAAAAGCAAGATATATATGAATATATATATATATATATATATATATTTAAATTTAAATATATAGAAATGTATATATATATATATATATATATATTCAATTAAAAAAAATATATGTATATATATATATATAAAATATATGAATATATGTGTATAAATATATTTATTTAATATTATGTACTTAAACCTTTTTATTTTCTGTAGTGTAGTGGACTTCCATCCCCCAGGGTCCCCTCAGCGTACTCGCCTTCCTCTCCAAGTCCATGTGGCACACCAACTACCCCCCCCCCCCCCCCCTTACTCGGGTCTATGCAGTGATATACTTTCCCTACATACACTTTTTCTCTCCGTGGCAGGGAATCCCCAATGACGTCACAGAATTCCCTGCCTCATAAAAAAAAGGAGCACTGTCAGGGGCATTATACAATATAGAACCATCTGGATCCACACTAAGTGCCACTGAAGATTGTGAAATGCATTGGCCTCTCCTCCTACTGTTCCATGGTTCCATGTCCTAGGCATTCAGTGAATTTCATCATTACTGAGTTATGAATATTAACTGATTATAACTAGGACACTAATAGGACACTCATGAGGACTTCTTATGGGCTACAACTCTTGTTTGAGAGGTCTGAAAATGTGAGTTTCATTTCAACTATTTTATCATGATATTATTATAGTATATCTACACTAGGAGTGGGTGGGGCATTGTGTACTTGCTAATTTTTCCAGTGCATCCATAGTAGGTACTGCTACTTATAAGGGAAACATCTAGTACTTCTACCATATTTAAAAAAAAGTGTTGGATACAACAGAAGAATAGACATTTCCACAAACCTTTAATTATACTGTATTTTGATGTAGACAGTGTAGACACTGAATGCATTGTTTTTTGCATTATTTAGCTATTCATATTTTCCATTTTATTTGTGTCAAAACCATTATATCTAAGGTAGAATTAGCCTATGTGTCCAGGACATCAGCATCAAAGAGAAGTCATTTAAAAACCTTAAAGTTTTGCAGCAAAATGCTCTTATTATCGTATGAAATTGTTTTTTATTCTAAAGAATACATAATACCTACAGTAAATCTTACCCAATTTGTGAGCCTGTGGAGTCTTTGTAATATATTATGTATATATCCAACAAGGAGGTGGGCTTTCAGGATTTTTCTTTCAAATTATAACATACATTTTAAAGTATGAAAAAATAAATTGGCTTTGTGCTTTGCATCTATATTTATTACGTGCATGCTATGATCTATAATGACTAAACTCTCTACAATTTCAGGCAAGAATAACTCTAACAGCAGCAAGAGTTTTCTCTCTATTAAATGTTCTTTTTCTCATCTGCTGAAATCTCAAACTGGCTTTAACCACAGTCACAAATAAACTGCAAAAGTATTCTTGTATCTGTCAAAGCCATTCACGCCTTGTCTCGCCGTTCAAAGCTTACATCTCACTATACCTCCACTCAACTTGTGCGATCTGCTCATGAAATGGTCTCCTCCACGCTACACATATCCCCACTCCTTTGGAATTCATTGACAATGGATGTTTGGACATACTCTCTCCAAATTTAAGGTGGATCTAAAATCACATAGTCAACGAAGAATTTTGATAACTTCTCTTGTCAGCACTACCTATGATGGTTAGGAGAGATCGAAGAAAGGGTGCATGACCGAGGCAGTAAGTGAGGCAAGGATGAGGAGGTTGGGGAGGAGCTGAGAGGACATATGAGTACATCAGCTCCTCCCTCACTTCTTTTCAGGTGCTGCTCCCCTCCAAAGAAACAACTATTTAAAAACACAAGATAACTATGGTTATGGAGTAACAAATTGCAATGGCTGATACACAATTGGCAGATCCTTTGAGGAATCAATGAGGATCATTCGCAGCCAACAGTTAGGTAGGACGACTGGGGAACTTGGGCTTGCCTATGGATTAAGTGCCACCCCTTAGTGGGCTGGACTCAGTTCCTTTTTATGTTTAGTAGGTGGAGTAATGCCTCTCTCCGGCCAGTCCTAGGAGTGCGGACATCTCAGCAGCAAAAACACTGGCCCTTAATAAGTTGGTTAGTTTATCCCCTTGACAAAAAGTTAATAAAGTGTCTGTGGCTTATTTTCTCAAAGTAAAGATTCCTGGATATTTATTGGTGGGAATTGTAAGGGTGTGGTAAATGGGCAGTGTTCAGTATGGAGCCAGTGACCTTACGACAATGCCAGGTCAAGTTCTTGTTACATATATCTCATAAGGGACATCACTTTGTAATCTTCCACATTAAACTGCCTTTAAACTACTATGCATAACTACAACCATAGTGCAAACATATCAATTATTTGTCACTAAGTTCAACATCCTAGTCACTGCAGCAATTTTTGCACTTATGTTAATGCAGTTTCTCTGGAATAAAAGTGCAGAGATTTATATTTGATTGAGGTGTGAGAGATACAGTATTTTGATGTTTTTCACTTAAAATATCAATTAAAATAAAATTATATTAACTATATTGTTTTTCATAAAAGTTTTACTCAGATACTAGCTTACACAAAGTATTTTTTTTATATAAATTCTGGGATTCATGGTTAAACTCCATGCATAGACCCACAACACTGTAGCTGTTAATTTACAGCTTTCACCATGATTTAAATCTCCTGATCGTGACCTTACAGTGGTCTATTAACCAATATTGGCCTTTGATCTTGGGGGTTCAGGTCTTTTTTAATGAACTGACATTTTTTAGGCTACAGGTACCTGTTAGCAAGTCATTATACCTACATTTTTAAGCTTCAAAATTCCTAGTTTTATTTTTGCTAGGCCTCTGTATTTCAAATTCAGTCCGCAGCATACCATCAGTAGCAGAAATGGTATCTAGTGTTACAGTATGTCGGTTAATATATATTTTTTTATTTCCTTTGCTTCACATTCTTTTCACAGTAACATTAAATTAAATGGCTTATTAAGCTAGCCTAAATGAAAGCGTTATTGAAGTTTGAGTTGTATTTGAGTGAGTCAACAACTTTATTGGGACAATCACGTGTTAACAAGTTACACTAACAATTTAAATTTAATTCTTTCTTTTTTTTTTAAGTTGAGTAAAGCATTTTGAAAACAAAAAAATACTGTATCTAATAAAGCAAAAAATCTTGGTTTCAAATACCTTTGACACTGCGTAGCAGAAGAGATTAGTCCCATTGAAAGTAAACATCTGATGGCCCAATAATTATAACTATTCTAGTTAGCTGACAATGCATGCCCAGAAGCTAAGACACCATTGGAAAAAATAACATTTAATCAATAACAGCTGCTCTTCCAGGCTTCAAGGTTAATGTTGCTGTAGTGATGACCTATCCTTACATGTTTTGTTATTTAATCCTCTCTTCTGGCACCCCTGAAGAGTCAACTATTGTGAAAGCACAGAGGATTTATTTTTTTATTTTTTAAATATTGGTGGGTGCGATTTGCAGATGATGTTTATTTATTTTTTTCCTGAAAGATAAAAATCTACCGGACAAACATTGGAGATACATTTCTGAAAATACCAAGCAAATTTAGAAGCCATTTTATAAACACTTATTATATGATCCCAGTTCTTTTCTCAAAAGGACATTTCTAGGCCAACATCTCTGTGGCCATACTGTCTGGACCAGACCAATCCTCGATCCTAACAACAGCAGTTTATACTGCTATAAAAGCTACCCACAAAATGAAAAATGTAGTAAAAATATAAACAAAATGCTAGCAGGTATTAAACAAAGTATGTGTAGCCTTATGTACACACTTGTATTTCAAAATGAATTTATCAATGAGCCGACAACTCCAAAGTAAAATTCAACATTATTGGACTTTGAGTTAAAACAAGTAATCTCATCCTTCCGTTGTTCGAGCTACAATGTATTTTTTGCATCCTTATTCCTTAAAGCTGTTGGCATTTCATACTTTCTACCTTTCTTTTTGTCTCAAACATTGCTTATTATCTATATAATCTATATAATAGTTTATAGTCAATAAATCTTTAAAAACACTTACGATTTCTACTCTAAAACAATATTTCGAAATATTTCTCAACCTTCCGTTCCAGTAATTGCCTGATTACCTTCTTACTTTGGTGGGAAACCTTTATCAGATCTAGGTCATTAGAAGCATAACATATCCACATTTTTCATGTTGCTTTTCACCAATCTGAATAATGTATCTTTGTACAGAGGTTAAAACACTTAGCTTTACCCCAAAACAATCTGCTTCAGATAAGAGCAACCCATCTTATCCCAATGGCTTTGTTTACAATAATTCCAACATTAGAATCAACACTCACTAACTATACAAACATCTCAAACATTGTCAAAATGTATTAAAAAGTGCCCCATTCTGAACAATGCTGTCGCAACTTAACTAGAGGGTCATTAAACTATAGTGTACTAGAGACGTCAATAAAGGTTCTACATAGAATCTACCACACACCAGCTAAACTCTTTAAATGGGGGCTAACCCAAGACACAAAATGCTTTAGAGGATGCAGAGACCCAGGTACATTCCTACATATATGGTGGGTATGTCCCGAAGCAAAGGGACTTTGGTCAAAAATATTTGAGCTAGCTTCAAAAATTTTCATAATTAAAATACATGAAAGTAGGCCTTTCACATACGCTTTTAACGTCCCACTAAAACAGGCTATTACAATTCATGATGCTGGCTACAAAAAGCCATATTGCTCGGCAGTGGAAGTCCCCGGATTTGAGTCTTCGGGCAGTAAAGAACAAAATCAATTTTATTTTAATTAACAAACGAATAACACACCTTCTAGAAGACTTGATTCCAAAATTCAAGGATATATGGGCTCCCTGGCTAATGGAACCTGATAGCATCTCACTAGAACCCTAACTAAACTATAAATTTATGGATGGGAAAAGGGGAAAAAGGTGGCGCTGGAGGAGGCGGATGATGAAAAGAACTGCTCTCAGGCTGGTTAAAAGATGAAAGAACTGTATATAATTTTAGGTTTTATGTTTAATTTTTGTTAAATAGAAAAAAAAAAAAAGGGCAATGGTAGAAGGCTTTCCGGAGAGGGACCTAATAAAAATAAAAATAAGAATATAACTCCTGGAGAAGATTGTGATACAAAGCCAGGACAACAGATATAAAATGCAACAGGAAACTGTATATATGTACTTTGTATTTACTGGATATGAATGTTTAATGTTCATAATGTGATGTACCATTGCCTAATAAAAACTGATGTTTAAAAAAAAAAAGTGCCCCATTCTACAACCACTTTTGTCACACTTCTGTTTGATGGGGATACATTCTTAGTGCAGCCCCTTATTTTGACAAATACACAGTGACAAACTAGCGTGAAAAGTTGAGATTCTAGATAAATATTCACCTGAGATTTTTGGGGGGCTAATCCGATTCTTGCTTTTAATATTTAAATATCATTTATTTTTGTTGTCTACCATACATTAGTTATCAGATTAATATTCCAGTGGCACCCGCTGTTGCCATGGTAACCCCTTTTGCTTTAATGTATGTGAATGGTAGCGGCTGTTTTAACTTTTCTGGGAGGCAAATTGTCAGCAATGTTATTTGTAAAATGCAATTATGGGCTAGAAAAAAAGTGGTTTTGCAAAAGAAATCTGCACAGAAACTTCACACTAAAATGTATTATTTTTTTTACTCTGAATATAGCAAAGAGTACACATCTGTCATACTACAACACTCAATAACACTCAGTTCATCAAACAGCAACAAGACTAGAATTGGGAACAAGCAATGAACGGGAAATACTGCTGTTTATCTCATATAAAGCTTAAACTGTTTTATTATGATTATGAGTAAAGATCCAATGACTTTCTTACACTGTTCCTTTAAGTTACTGCGTGTAATCACTTGGTATATGCCACATAATCTTACCCAAGTTTCCTTGTTAAGTGGTGCTAAGAGCCATTCCCCAAGATCATTTAAAGGGCCTCTATAGATTAGCATTTTTCTGAAGAATAAAACAAAATAACAACATTAGCAGCTATGTAAGTCAGGGGCATACAAGTATTTTTAGAGAAAATCTTAATTTTAGCAACCATGTTAGTACATGGAAGCGGCCATGATAGTCATAACAGAGAGGTCAGACAAATCACTGTCCACTCCTGTATCTTTGCCATAAAAACTTTATGGATAAGCAAAACCAGACACAAGATGTGCCTGGCGTGCTGTGGTCCATAGGGTCATGGAGAGTTGGACACAACTGAATGACTAAACAAAGACAACAACAATATCGGGTTATGCAGTAAAATGCAAGAAAAGAACTATGGTCACAATGTCTTCACTTGTTTAAATAATTCAACATGGAGAGGATATAGAAGGGACAACTGCATAGATAATGAGGATGATGTTTTGGACCAACAATCAAGTGAATGGAGCTGTGTTGTCAGCACTTGGGAGAGACCAGCAGTTGCAGGGTCCACTAACCAGAGCTCTCTTTGTGTCTCTGATCAAACACAACAGGTTGAAACAAAGACACTTTGATATGATCTATCAAGCGCCAGCTCTGCAGAGAGGTAGTGATGTCTCGCTCGATTCTACAAGTTGATGAAAGGGTGCATAGCTGGGGAAATTGTAATTGTTTGGGGGGAAAAGTCATTGTAGCTAGCAGTCTAAGATGGAATCCCCATTGACACAACGGGGGTCATCTAAATATAAAACATTTTCTAAAATGTTTTATGTTCCTGTCTTTGCATAACTAATAACATTGTTATTTTATTACATACATCACAAGCCTGTAAAGTTTTTACCACACTACAGTGGCCCTATAATTTCAAAAAGGAAAACTTTTACACTTGCCTTCCTCCCTTAATCTGATGGTCCTGGAGTGTGGTTAAAGGGACATGGAGCGTTTATTTATATATTTAAAAATCACTTTAATAAACAACTGCTTAACGCTCTGTATTTACCACTGAAACCTTCCAAACAGTCCCTATAAAGGGCTGCTCACTGTAGCTCATGTATACAACGTTTCTATAGTACTAGATATACTAGCTAATCATAGACTGTGTCTCAGCAGTGTTTCAGCAACGCTGTCTGTGATTGGCTTGTACATCTAGTACCATAGAAACATTGTATACATCAGCTGCAAGGGCGGACCTTTGCAAGGTTTCAGTGAGTAAAAACATACCTTTTAAGCCCTTGTTAATAAAATTATGTTTAAATATGCAAATAAATGCTTATGTATATTATATTAGTATTTAAAACAAGGGTTTTATGTTTGCTGTAATACTTTTGCAATAAAAAAGGTCTTACATGGCTGATTTGTTTTGGAAATAATGGTATAGATCAGTGGTAGTCAACCTGGTCCTACTGCCCAGTAGTGGGAGATTGAAGCTTTCATGGTGGGTGCTGGGGTATTCTCTAGGTAGCGTCGCTGACGAATGACGTCACATGCCGTAGACCAACAGCACCAAGCTTGGCTGGTTGGAGAGCTGGTGAGAGAGCCTAGGGACAGCAGTCAGGGCCAGATTACTATCTAGAAAGTACAGGGTGATACATAGATAGGGTCATATGGATTTATGTAACCAGAAATGAGGGAGGGTAAAGTGAGAGATGGCAGCACCGGTGGGCGGTAAGGGAATTTTATCATCAAAAGTGGGCGGTAGGTATTTAAAGGTTTAGGATCCCTGGTATAGATTATGCAAGTGCCACATAACCAACGTGTGTCTAAATGCAGCAGATACAACATATAAGGTTATTTGATGAGCAGGACAGAATATTTAGCAACTGAGCACATTATAACCACCCACTTTGCACTTCAGACATTTTAAAGTACACATCCTATGTCTGACCTACATATTTTTTTATAAATACATGCAAATCCTTGATAACTTGCCTCTAAAGGTCCTCTTCTGAATGTGTCCTTACAACTTGTCCCAGAAGCTAATTGTAAAGCTCCAAACCTGTCTGCTCTCTTTTTATCTAGACGTGACAGAAGAGTTGCTATTATGTTCCTCATTGATCTGACTAAACAGACCTGCAGCAAAGTCTTGGGGTGAGTTACAGTTTCTGAATCAACAAATTCTTATCAGCATTGTTTCAATGTTACAGCGACGAGCAGCGATTAAAGGTTTGCATTTCGTGCTTATGCTGTTTGAAGTAAAATATGTTGTTGTAAATTAACAGCTGTGTTTAAGCAACAATTTAAGCTTACGTGGTTAATTTAGGGGGGAAAAAACGGGCATCTTTTCAAATTCCTGAATCCCTATTTACAATGTGCAGAAAAAAAAAATACAGTTTTACTTCAAAATGTTTCTTGCTGACCAGGCTTTATTAAACACTCTATTTAAGAAGCATTTGTGTTCTTGCTATATTTATAGTGGAAGGTTTTTAATTACTTTTCTCCCAACCATAACTGATTTGAGAACTAGTTTGATGTCTGGAACGGCAAACATATGCCTAAGTTACAGACATAGGAGCATAATAAAGCAGGGAGGCATTTATGCTACGTTGGTAGGAGTTGTGTGAGAGGGGTGTTTACATTTCTGAAGAGCGATGCTTACATTTATTGATGCAAGCAACCTACTTCTAGGACTGTGACTGGTATGAACACAATTTTATTCAGAACTAATTATCTAACAAAGCATCAAGACCTTTCTTGTTTCCTCCTTCCACACCTTTGTTGTTGTTTAGTCGTTTAGTTGCGTCTGAGGCATATCTTGTGTATGGTTGTGCTGATCCATAAGGTTGTCTTGGCGAGGATACTGGAGTGGGTTGCCAGTGCTTTCTCCAGTGGGTTGCAATTTGTCTGACCCCTCTGCTATGATCTGCCCATCTTGGATGACCATACATGGTAAAGCTCACAATTTTTTATGCCCATCGCTTACATTTACTTATGTTGATAGTTTGTTACTTCACAAACAAGTGCCTTTTTTCTTGAACTCCAGTGGTATTTTAAGGCTGTGGATTAGTCTGGGGTGCGGGTGCATGACACATGGCATGGAATTGGACATTCTCCACATATGACAACAGATACTCAATCAGTTCCCAATAGGGAGACCGAAATAAAACAGGGATCTGCCTTATTATATAAAGATATATTTCCTAGAAGATTAAAGGAATTCTTGTTTAGTGAATGATAACAAACCAGCTCCAGACATACATAAGTCCAGCGGTTCCCTGAATATCTCACATAAAAATCAATGCAATGCTTGATAACTTCCATCAGCATCTGATTTAGTAACAGGTCACTTCCCAGACACTACTTAACACCATGACATGTGCCAGTGGTTCAACCTACAAGTGAACCAATCTTATTGTAAAACAAATTCATTGAAGTAAAACAGAAGGGAATAGGGTATCATTAGCCATACTGGTTTTATTCATGTGAATACATGCATGGAGGAAGTTTTACAGAATGTTTCCAAACCATTTAGCTTCTGGTCAAGGGAATCCCTTAAGTATTCTATTTGTCTACAAAACTGACAGTGATGATGATTACAGAATATTCTTCTGCATGGCCACACCAAACCACCCAACAACAGGCAATGCATATAGAGAGGCATTGCTAATTTCACTCAATACACTGTAATGCAGACTTCTGCTATAATTTGTATAGTATATGATGTTATGCACATTATTGGGTGATTAAATTAGAAGTTCCATACGTTTTTATCTATATTATTATTATTATTACTATTGTTTATTTGTAACGCGCCAATATATTCCGTCGCGATATACATAAGTTGTGATCAAAGCAAAAGAATATTAACACATTACAAAGATGGAGGGCCCTGTCTTTGAGCTTAGAATCCAGTGTCCAGAGTGCCTTCCCCAAAGCACCATGCAAGACTGGAAACTTGCATACTTACAATCAAAATGTGAAAAAAGTACAAAATCAAATATATCTACAAAAGTTAAAGCACTGACCTTTTATTGCTAGACTTTTATATGTTAAGTGATGTGAGCTAATGAAACAAACAAACTTTGATTAGCTATATCTCTTTGAAGCTAGACTGATCAGATTATCAGAATTCTAATTGTCATTGATACAAATTGGAGGGGAAAGGGTGATGATGGGGTAGAGAGCCCCCAGAGACATAAAAAAAAAAAAAAATTGAGAGCACGGTGCATTGCCCTGGATACACTGGCGGTGGTTCCATCCTGGAGCAGCAGTACCCAAGAGATGACACAAGCATCAAAATGACTTAAAAAACACAGAACCCATTCCCATGTTTTTATTAAATAGAGTGTATCTGGGTATCCGGGTACTCTCTGGCCAGTCTGGCTCCAGCAGTTTCATTTTTCCATAAAAAGAATCTTCAACACAAGAAACGACTTGACAGTTTTGATGTTAATTTGTTACATAGTCGTCATTAATAGCATTTAATTCATAAACAAATAAAGTTATTTAAGACATTACTTGTCCAATTATATTTAGAATTTGTTAGTATAACTTTATTCATTAAAAAAAGAAGATTATAGTGGGTAATATCTTTTAATGAACCAATACAAATATTATTTCTGTAAATATACATTGCTTTTAAAATTCTCAGATGGTTTATATTCATAAAAAATTAAACTATGTGTTTGATTATCTAGTTACAAATATTAGAAATGTAAGTCTATTAAAGTGACTGCGGGCCTTTTTGTTATATATACATTTTTAAATTATCATCTATGTGATTTTTATATAGATTGTATATATCACTTACTTCTAAGAAGCCTATAAACCAACAGCATCTGGAAACACTTATTTGTGGCTGTTTAGTCGTTCAGTAGTGTTTGACTCTCCATGACAATATGCACCTCATCACACCAGTCACATCTTGTGTCTGATTCTGATAATCCAATAGGTTTTCATGGCAAAAATACTGCAGTGGGGTTGCCAGTTCCTTCTTCAGTGGACCGCGATTTGTCTGACCTCCCTGCTATGACCTGCCCATCTTGGGTGATCCTACATGGTATAGCTCACAGCTTCATTGAAGTAAACAAGCCCCTTCACCATGACAAGATAGCGATCCAGAAGGGGCTTTACATATTAGAATCCCTTTAAATGTATAATAACAGTGCAGGAGACATGCTATTTCCAAGGTTTCATCTAACTTGACAAGGCCAGGACTTCATACAAACTATAAATAACCAGTAAGAAATTAAAGGCTCTATTTTCCCTTTCTAATAAGATTTTGCTTCTATCAATTCTATTTCTTCAGTATAACATATGCTAAATATGGGACTCCAGTGTCCCTTTAAGCTGTAATTACATGAAACATTTCTGTTGTTAACAAAAAAACCTGCACTGCAGTTTTTGATTCCTAACATATTCATTAAGGTCCACAGGAGCTGGAACATCAGTTTGCTTTTAATGAGGGTTTGTGGCCAAAATTGCTATTCAGCTTCTTCAGATCTTATAGTTTATAGTGTAATAGTTTATCCCAGCTTGTTAAGTCTTAATACTTCTCTTATACTGGCTTGCATTGTATATGTTAAATAAACTGTGCAATTGTATATAGTGGAGATCAAATAAACATTTAGCTATTCAGACTTTAGTATTAGTTCTAAATTATACGTTTACCTGCCTCGTACTCGAATACTTCAAGATATGACTGATGCTTGAAATGATGCAGCAATGTGACCTATTAATTACAACTGTTTTCAGCAGAACTGAGATTGAGAGTTAGATATTTTACATGAAAAGCTCCTCCGTCTCTTTTATTTATCGTTTATTTGTAACACGCCAACATATTCAGTAGCGCAATATGATCAAGGCAAAACAATAGCAGTTTTATCACGTTGCAAGGGATGGAGGGCCCTGTCTTTGAGCTTAGAATCCGGTGTCCAGAGTGCCTTCCCCAAAGCACCATGCAAGATTGAAAACTCACAAACTTACAATCTTCTAATCACTTTATCTCTTGTGATGATCTCTCACGATCCAGTTAGATAAATAATAATAGATACAGAGACTTATATGTTAACAATTTCATTTCTCCAATAACTGCGACCTATGCTGTTCAGTTGAAAAAACCTTCCTATATATCTCAGCCTTCCGAAAAAAATATGTCATACCAGTGCCAATTTATTTGCTAATACTGGTAGCAAAGCTATACAAATTACATTTAAAATGCTGAATGCAGTTGGGATTCTATAACTGCATGTACATGTGATTGTGCAGCAAATGATTATGTGAACACAAACATTGTAATATTATAGGTTACAGCCAACAGAGCCAGAAAAGCCGCTTGTGCAATGGATTGTTCAGCAGGTGGCGTGTGCCATGATACCTCAGTGCCACTGTGAGCAGCCACATTGCTCTTTGCCAGGACAGATGATACTGACGGACAGAGCATGCCAGACAAGGCCATCTGGAGACACAATCAGAGCCCAGCGCGAGGGGGGATTACCAGGCCTAGCAGAGCATGGAATAGAAAGATTTGCTCTCACAGCTATTTGATTTGGTCATGACCTTAGCTCTCTGCAGCATAATTGTGACCTATTATTAAAACTATGTCAAGTACAGTGATCTTGGCACGCTACAGACCAGCACTCTGTCAAATGTATACTAGAATAACATCTACATTAAAAATACCTCAAGGGGACCCTAAACTTTCAAACTGTTTATTGTGCATTTATAGAGCACACTTTTTTGCGTCATTCAGTCGTTTCTGACTCTTTGTGACACACCAGGCAAATCTTTATGCCCATGGTCATTAGTTAGCTGGAGTTTTGAAAGCTAAAGAGATAAAGAAGGTCTGCAGCTGTGCTTTCTTATTCTATGGCCTTATTTGCCTAAAGGGACTCTTCCAAACGTTTTATGTTGGCGACACACTTTTAAGACATGTGTCATTTTACGACACAGTATTTCAAACCAGAGGTTATACTAACCCATTAAAAGAGATACGGACACATACATAAATTGCGTTCACGTGACACACCAACACATTGCAGGCGACACACCGTTTAGAAAGCTCTGCTCTAGGCAATATTTGTGTTATATAAATGTTTTTATTATATTAATTAATTTTAATCTCCTCAATGTAATTATGATAAAATATTTACATTTCTAAAAAGCCACCCGAGTAACATATTCTCACATTCTTGAGCTCCACCCTTTATTTTTGTTCTCTCTCATGATGGGTGCCATCTTACACGGCTGTGGCATAAAGCCACGCCCATAGGATAGAAGCTTCATACTATCAATGTCCCATGCTGTTGAAAGTGATATGCTCTGTGTCAAAGCAGTAGTGACTTGTTATGTAAAGGAGCAGCATAAGGAACTGGTAGTATGAAGCCCTCTACCAAGTGGGTTTGCAGTATGGCATCCTACATGAGAGAGAACAGAAAGGAAGAGGAAACTCAAGAAGGTTATAATGTATTATTCAGAGGCTTCTTTAAAGTAAGTAAACAACAAACTGTACTAATTAATATAATTAAAACATTTATATTAAACAATTAAATTAATGATACAAAGTGGAAGAGTGGTGGGACATGATAATACAGCAAATTAAATGATTTTTAAGGTGACACAGAGCACACTCTTTAATGCATGTAAGAAATGTGTGTACTATACATTAGAAAAGTTTTTTCCATGACAAATAATAAGTAAACTTCCTTGAAACTATCAGGATGTGCCTCTCTGCACAGATTATATTGTAGTATGGAGGTCCCATTGGCAGACAAGTATGCCTCATACAGCTATAATGCTGCTGATTGAATCAGAGATAAATGTTTTTATCGCTTCTTCAGGCTTTCTTTCACAGTATATCACACTGAAGTGTAATATTTATAGTATGCTATTTTGAAGAACTTGACTTGATAGCGATAATAAAGTTTTCACACAATTTAAATTATTAAGGACTTCAGTTGTAACTATTGTATTCAATTTTGCTTTATTGATGGCGTACATTTTATCCTTGTTTGTAAATGGGTTAGAAACATGGGAAAACTTGTTGTTTCAGATCTATATTCACTTATGTTAAAAATATCTTCTTCATATAGCCCCTTGACAACAGAACTCAATAAAAGAGTAAGGCACAATAGGATAACTCTCCCACTCATTGGCTTAATTACGTAATACAGCAATTGGACTGACAAATAGGCATATAATAGGTAATAAGTTAAAGATTGTGTTTTTATTATTTTTAACTTTCTAACATAATCATATTGTTCTAAAGCGCCTTCTGTAAATATGAGATGTATGGGTCGCTTAACATTAAATTAAGACACAACAGGACTTCTTCCCATTGGGACGTTTTCTTGGTCTCTGTCCTGACATATTACAGTTAACAAATATACAGTGAATATTATGGAGGTCTGAACTGCAACCTATTGCATCTGTATTTCCATTCAATTAAATGTGACCAGATAACAAAACAATTAACAGGCTTAGTTTCACTTTGGAGATAAATGGCGGATCCAGCACATTGCTTTTTAATCTGTTTCTTTGATGCTTTATTAATAATTTTCTTAAATGAATAAAACTTATTTTACATGCAAAGCAACATTTTGATTTTTCAGATGTGTCATGGAAAGTTCTGGACTACAGTAACTATTTAACTGTATTTCTTTGATAAATATGATGTATAGATTTGTACTTGAATTAATGTTCCCAAGAAAGATATTTGCGTAATTTGACACTACAATACGAGAAAACATATTAAAAATAAATAAATTATATATCTATATTCATTGATTCGATTATGTGATGTAGAAGCACTTCATTATTTACAGGTTTAGACAAACCACGGTGCTGTATGATTTATGGGTGGCTTAAGTATTGCAGGGCATCTCTATTAAGAACTAATTCTTAAGACACCTTCTGTGCTGGAATGGCACTTTATAACCCACTCAAATTTAATGAGCTGTAGACAGAAAGATTTACTAACCAATGTTAGGAGGCTTTTTATGAGGTAGAATTGGTTAGTAAACTTGGCCCATCAACTGTGATTTAATAGATTAACTCATATTAAAGGCCCACTGCAATGCCTTAGCAATAATGCATAATAGCAATATGTAATATTAAGTTTATTTTCAAAAATTAAAGTGTCATCCTCCAGTTGAGTATTTTGCTCCATATTGATAAAGTCATTAAGGGGACGGGGTTGGCTTTGGGGCAGGCTTAAAGGGTTTTAAAAACAATAAGATTTGATGAGAATAAACAGTGTTTTACCAGCTATCCCCACAACAAAAGCTCCTTGTCAAAGAAACCCCCTGTAACACAGCAGCCTCCAGCCAAATGGGATCCTTTAGTTGGTATAACTTTGTGTCTGAAAATTTAGCAACTGCCTGCCAGAAAAAAGCCATTTCCCTCCATTGTAGTTGGATATCAGCAACAGATGAGTCTGAACTTTGAAAGTTAATTTAATGTTAAAAATCGCTATGAATGAATAGAAATGTTGGCATTACAGTGGTCCTTTAAAAAAAAACACCATTTCTAAATTATTATACAGAAGACCTTAACATTAAGTTAATTCTTATTAAAACATTCTACACATTCTTTCAAAACTTACATATTATTTCTGATAACATCAAGGAAATTGTAAATTCAACACTTACATATTATTTCTGATAACATTAAGGACATTGTAAGATGTATACTACAGATCACCCATCTGATGTTAGAGATTAAAAAAGGAAATACTTGTGTCCATGTAAAAGAACATCAAAAAGCATATTTATGAATAAAAGTATTATAGATCACTTTTAATATTTATTCACTGTTAAATTAAAATTACCAGGAGTTTATCAAATTTTCAATTTGTTAATCTAATCAGGAAGTATAGTGTGCGCTCTGGCTCCTCCCCCTGCATGGTCATACTGCAGATGTGTTTCCAGTTGTTGGTGCTACACCAATCAGGTCAGAGCTCCCAGAATGTCTAAAGTTTCAATTATAAGAATCCCATCTGCAGTGTGAACAGATGGGGAAGACACTTTTAAGTGATACTGGGGAATTATAAAAAATATTTATACTAATGGTGGACAACAGTCGTGGTTCCCAAATCCCTCCTCAAGACCCACCAGTCAGGCCATGATTTAGGTCAAGCACTGTGTGAACAAAGGTGAGTCAACAGGCTGCAGAGCATCAAATAGCTTCACCTGTGTATTCACACAGTGAACCTAGATCATAGTCTGATTGGTAGGCAATAAGGAGAGGGTTGGGGACTACAGCTGTAGCATAGGATACCTATATATGGCCATTCAAGTGATGTAGGTTGTTTTATACATTGCATGTATTTAAAATGTAGTAACTGTCTTCACTGTATTTAAAGAGATCATTAATCCTGTCTATTCACTATGCTTTTCCATACGCCTATCCTTTTCCATTTGTCTATTTGTCTTTAATGTTATGTAGAAAAACTGTTTGTTTTTTTTATCATTTCTGCTTATTTTTAGAGACAGATCCCTCCATATTAAACCGCAGCATGTATTAATTAAGGGTTGATAAATTACTAATTATTCCATATTGCAATTCTGGTAAAGGAGAGAAAGCACACTATTTCTCTCTGTATCATAAAGAAGTAATTCCAAAGTAATTAATATACAGTGTATAATAAAAAATAATTTGAGACAGAAATGAGGGCATGTTGTTCTAAAGCATGGCAAAAACTGAGATAAAATAAAAGTAATTAAGGCTGCAATTAGTCTTAGTTAAATCACTTTATTTTACATTGGCAATTTGTTCAACTTCTATTTTTTACAATTATTAATTTTGTTTTACAAAGTATATAAAGTATACATTACTTTGATATTCAGATTTTTTTAAAGGCATATCTAGGTTTCCTGGATTATGAGTGTATCTGACAGAGGAGAATCAGTAGTATATGAAAACATTTTTCGAATAAAAAAATACCAAAATAAACATTTACAAACTCACTCTGACGTTTGCTAAATCTCTGGAGTTTGCAAGCGGCAGCTTTTGTTATGTGATGGCAGTTTGTGCAGGAAAGAATCATGGGTTGTGTAGTCTCCCTGTATAAGGAAGTAGGAGGAGTCAGACACTGATCTGTAGATCTCTGCATTGAGCTGCGTCTGGCTTGAAGGTTAGTAAAAGGTTAAAATCCGTACCCAAAAGCAGTGTTTTCATAGGGAGGTTAATGTGTCTATGTAAGCAGCTTTGGGGTGGGGAAAACAACTGTTATTTTTCAATAAAATAAATCAGTATGTGTATAGAATGACTCAATGTAATATGTGTTACTGATATAAGCAGCAGGTGTTAGGTTATACAAAGGGAAAACAGGGAAACTTTAATGTTTGTTGCACAGGCCCATTCAAATATGCATTCTCTCACAATAATGCTTACTCCTTCTCCCTTGCTTCAAGGTCATTCAAGGATTATCACTTTCTAGCGACTTGCCCGTCAAAAAATGACGGCAATAAGATTGTAAGGCAGGTAATGCTGTTTGGTTCAGACATTAATTTTGTTGACTGGCTGTAGACCGCCCCAGGCCTCCTGGGGTCGGTACGGAGGGCAACGTGACCCGTGCAGGAACGGGAGTAGGGTAGAGTAGGAATGTCTAGCTGGGGGGCAGGGTCGTGACCCTGGTAGGAGCGGGAGCAGGGTAGGATAGGAGTGGCTAGCTGGGGGGCAGGGCCACCTAGAGGTTTGGCGCCTGTTTTGTCAGTGTGCCCCCAGCTAGCCAAGAAGGCAGATCCCACCCACCCATCCCTTATATATTTTGGAACATAGGTGTTAAATTATTGAAAATTGTAAATATGTGTTCAAAAAAAAAAAAAAAAAAAAAAAACAATATATATATATATATATATATATATTTATGTATGAAAAATGGGAAAATATGTGTTTTAAAAAAATAAAAAAAAAAAATAAAAGTACCCATACAATAAGTCGAGTATATTACGCTAATCTGTTTACGTTATTAGCAGTTGTATATGTATTCATTTCAGGCCGAGTTATGATGTGCCTGTATTTTGTTGTTGTCACAGCAGGGCGGTGGTGAGGGGAGTCGCCGGGACAGTGGTAAAGTGGGGGTGATCCTACCCTACGGGGGCACGGATGCTCCATCATGGTAGGCCCTGGACGAGGGTCAGGGCGCAGAGTGTACTGTCTTGTTTCCCAGGCTCCTCCCCTCTCTTGTTTACGTATATTTAATTAATGGTTTGTTATTACGTGAACTTGGTTTACCAATAAACGCTGTGGCCAGTATGCACCCCAAGCAAGTTGTTGTGTCTAATTATTTATTGATTAAGGGTTTAGAAAGGATTCTGCATAACAAGATTATTCAGGGAGCAAGTTATACCCAAAATGTCACGCGGACACACTCACTGGGCCTTTCACGGGTCATGGTGTTCCGAGATGCTTCGGCACTCATTGCGAGGCTGTTGGTTGTTTGTGTGCTATGAGCATTGTTTTTTTGTGTTTTTTTTGTACGCTAATGAAATAATTAAAAAAAATAATAAATGAATATACTTTACCTATTTTGAAGTAATATATGCAGGAAGCATTGTGTTAAAGAGCTGGCAATCTGTGTTCATGGTGCTGCACCATAGAATGTGTGTTTTCAGTGCTGTGGATCTGCTGTGTAAGTGTCAGTAATGTGTGCAGTATCCATTAGGGTAGCTGTGTACTTCCGGATTGTGTAAGTTAGTGTTGTAAAATGGCACCTAATGTGTGGTACGCGGCTGTGGCTGATTTGGCGTCCTTGTTCTTGGATCGCGTCCGTCTTTTTCGGAAAATCCGTATGTGTTTAGTGGTGTTTTGTGTCTTTAGGGTCCTGTAGCCTCGTTTTTGCTTTTTTTCGTTGGCCATTTTTTCTCTTGCTTAGGTAATTTTCGGGTGTCTAAACTCTTGTATTTCGACTTAAATTGAGGTGTAACTTCAGTTTCCGTGGTCCTGGGTGCCCCCCCCCCTTGCTGTGGGTAAGCTTTTTATGTATTTCTTGTGTGTATTTATTGTGTTTTTAATGTTTTCATGTGCGCAGGTTTCGGGCGGTAAGGTTGTATTTTTGCGAGGTCGTAATGTTTTTTTTTGTAAGTCCTACGTCTCGTATTTGTTTCTCGCAAGTCTGTAAATTTTGAGAGGTCTTCGGCGCTCCTTGCCAGCAACTGCGGCTCTCGCTTTGTGAGGGGCACAGGTTTGCTACGCGAGCCCGTAGCATTAGCAACAACCCGCATGCTCACAACTATATATGTGATATACATGCATAAATATGTTATTAATAATATTATCCTCACTTATTTGTAATGCACCAATATATTCTGTAGCGCTATATAGTGGTTAAGTACAAGTCAACAATACTTTAAAACATTGCAAAAGAATTGAGAACACTTTCTTTGAGCTTAAGAACAAATGTACAGAGTACTTTCCCTAAAGCACCAACCATGATTAAACATCGTAAACTTACAATCTAAAGGGTATGGGCAGGATATAGAAGGTGATAGATACATTGTGCACATTGAGACTGAAGGAGATAAGCTTTATTAAACAGATGCATTTATAGGGAGGTTTTGAAGGATTTGAGGCAGGAGGATAGTCTAGTGGGGCGAGGCTAGGAGTTCCAAAGAATAAGTGCAGCACCAGAAAAAATCCTGAAGGCGAGAATGATAGAAGGTGATAGGAGAAAAAGAAAGAAGAAGGACATTAGCAGAGTGAAGAGGGACATTGGGGGAGTATTTAGAGACAAGAGCAGAGATATAAGAAGGTGCATTATTGTTGAGAGCTTTGTACATTAGAGTCAAGATTTAAAATGTTATTCTGGAAACTATGGGAAGCCAGTGGAGTGACTGACAGAGAGGAGCTGCAAGTACTGAGAGTACAGAGTGTTGAGTTTGGTTTAGGAGTCTAGCACAGGGGTGTCCAAACTCGGTCCTGGAGGGCCGCACCCAGGCCTTGATTTGAATATATCAGCAGGGTTATCATCAAATCCAGGCCTGTGTGTGGCCCTCCAGGACTGATTTTGGACACCCCTGGTCTAGCAGATGTGTATAAATTAATTATTACTGGACATGTATTGATATACTTACAGTCATTTACATGTATATTTTCATATTGCTATGTCACTACTCCAGAAAATTGCAGAGTTCTGCTGCCACCCACCCCCATCATGTACCATGGCCGCATCCTTGTTGGCTTAGGAAGTAATGCATCACTTAATGATATTGCAGCAGCCCTTGGAGTACCGTTAGCTTTACACATTATGGATCTATTTACTTTCACACACAGATATATTTTTTTTACTACTACAAACATATATTTAAAGAAAAAAACACAGTTGTAGATTCTGTGATTCAAAATAACTACCATGAATTGGAAGGAGTGTGAGAATATTTGGACTGAGCCTGCAAAAAAAAGGACATGATAAAAAGCAGGATATTTATTATAATACTGCACTGAATCTTCCTGCTGTGTCGGCTTTCAAAATCAGGATCATCAATTTCAGGCAGGAGATGTAGACAGAGAGATAATGGGCACACTTGTTCAAGACTCTAAAAGACAAAGCTGTCCTGCCTTTCTCTCCAGTTTATAGCATGCTGTATATTGGTATAGTAATGGCCATGTATATGGAGTAATACTGGTGTAAGCAGAATAAAAAGGGAATAAGTGTGTCTGACATAATAACAAACATTAAATAACTATATTAAAAAGTAATTAAAAATAAATATGCATATAAATACTGTATAATATAAATAAATATTTTAAAAAAATAAATGCATATATATATACGGTATAATATGTATGTAACCCAATCAAGAAGATATGAGAACTCAAATTTGAGTCAACATATTTTCTGTTGTTTAATACATTAAAATATTAGGTATTTTATAGCATAACTACTGTTTCACTGTTTGCATTTTTGTTGCAGATACTCTTTTGAGCATATACAATTCAAGGATTACTCTTAATGTAATTGTCTCCCTATTATAATAGCATTATTATAATTATTTCCTCTGGATCAGCAATTAAGTTGTAATGCAATCAGCTGCTTGTTGATTTAGCCCATGACTTTGATTTGTGTATCATATTATGTTCAATGTGTATCAGAACCATAAAGATGTTAATGTATATAATGTATAAAATATCTGGGGATAGATCACAAATGTGGCTGAAAAACTGATCCATTCTTAATAAATGTATAATCTCAAAATCAAAGGGACATCCAACTATTTAACTGTTTATATACAACATATTTTTCCAAACTCAATTAAATATCCAGTTTTGATCCCAAAAATATTGCAAATGTTATTACTTTCATGAAAGCTATATAATAAAGATCAGTATACGGTAAAAGGAGCCATGTATAATGTCATATTAGATTAAAATGTACTCATTTGCATGTCCCCACCCAGTTTACCAGAATGCGCACACTTTATTTCTTGAGATTTCTTTGAATTTTAAGTGTTATAATAAATGTTTTAACTTATTTTTAGACGTTCAAATGTGAACACACCTTTTAGCATATGCTCGCTTTCTTATATAGCTTTCATGCATAGCATAGGATAGATGTACAGTATATATATATATATATATATATGTGTGATACATTAATATTTTTCTGTATTGTGCTGATCCATGAGCAGATGGTTGCTCTAACAAACCACAAGTGTGCAATTGGTTGTATGCCATTACCAACACACTACACTATTTGTATCACACTTTCGTGATAAAGAGACAAAATATTGAAGATCAAGAAAGAACCAACAATTTCTGTACAGAAATATGTGTTGGACTTGAAAGTAATAATACAAAATTTGGCATTTTTGGGGGATCAAAACTTGATATTTATTTGAGTTTAAAAAAATATGTTGTATATAAACAGTTATATATATATTAAATATTTAAATATGCATGTATGTACACTATATATATATATATACATATATACAGGGAGTGCAGAATTATTAGGCAAATGAGTATTTTGACCACATCATCCTCTTTATGCATGTTGTCTTACTCCAAGCTGTATAGGCTCGAAAGCCTACTACCAATTAAGCATATTAGGTGATGTGCATCTCTGTAATGAGAAGGGGTGTGGTCTAATGACATCAACACCCTATATCAGGTGTGCATAATTATTAGGCAACTTCCTTTCCTTTGGCAAAATGGGTCAAAAGAAGGACTTGACAGGCTCAGAAAAGTCAAAAATAGTGCGATATCTTGCAGAGGGATGCAGCACTCTTAAAATTGCAAAGCTTCTGAAGCGTGATCATCGAACAATCAAGCGTTTCATTCAAAATAGTCAACAGGGTCGCAAGAAGCGTGTGGAAAAACCAAGGCGCAAAATAACTGCCCATGAACTGAGAAAAGTCAAGCGTGCAGCTGCCACGATGCCACTTGCCACCAGTTTGGCCATATTTCAGAGCTGCAACATCACTGGAGTGCCCAAAAGCACAAGGTGTGCAATACTCAGAGACTTGGCAAAGGTAAGAAAGGCTGAAAGACGACCACCACTGAACAAGACACACAAGCTGAAACGTCAAGACTGGGCCAAGAAATATCTCAAGACTTATTTTTCTAAGGTTTTATGGACTGATGAAATGAGAGTGAGTCTTGATGGGCCAGATGGATGGGCCCGTGGCTGGATTGGTAAAGGGCAGAGAGCTCCAGTCCGACTCAGACGCCAGCAAGGTGGAGGTGGAGTACTGGTTTGGGCTGGTATCATCAAAGATGAGCTTGTGGGGCCTTTTCGGGTTGAGGATGGAGTCAAGCTCAACTCCCAGTCATACTGCCAGTTCCTGGAAGACACCTTCTTCAAGCAGTGGTACAGGAAGAAGTCTGCATCCTTCAAGAAAAACATGATTTTCATGCAGGACAATGCTCCATCACACGCGTCCAAGTACTCCACAGCGTGGCTGGCAAGAAAGGGTATAAAAGAAGAAAATCTAATGACATGGCCTCCTTGGTCACCTGATCTGAACCCCATTGAGAACCTGTGGTCCATCATCAAATGTGAGATTTACAAGGAGGGAAAACAGTACACCTCTCTGAACAGTGTCTGGGAGGCTGTGGTTGCTGCTGCACGCAATGTTGATGGTGAACAGATCAAAACACTGACAGAATCCATGGATGGCAGGCTTTTGAGTGTCCTTGCAAAGAAAGATGGCTATATTGGTCACTGATTTGTTTTTGTTTTGTTTTTGAATGTCAGAAATGTATATTTGTGAATGTTGAGATGTTATATTGGTTTCACTGGTAAAAATAAATAATTGAAATGGGTATATATTTGTTTTTTGTTAAGTTGCCTAATAATTATGCACAGTAATAGTCACCTGCACACACAGATATCCCCCTAAAATAGCTAAAACTAAAAACTACTTCCAAAAATATTCAGCTTTGATATTAATGAGTTTTTTTGGGTTCATTGAGAACATGGTTGTTGTTCAATAATAAAATTAATCCTCAAAAATACAACTTGCCTAATAATTCTGCACTCCCTGTATACATATATATATATGTATACTATATATTTATATATATATATATATATATATATATACTATATATTTATATATATATATATATATATATATATATATATATACACACTATATATATACTATATATATATATATATATATATATATATATATATATATATATATATGTGTGTGTGTATGTGTTGGTGTATCGATCTACTTCTTTCTATCTATCTATCTATCTATCTATCTATCTATCTATCTATCTACCTATCTACATATTTAGGCAGTCTTCCTGACCTTCAAGGATCAATCACCCATTGCTCAAGACGGCACTTAAATAGATGGCGCACAGAGAGAGAGACAGAGAGGGAAAGGTACAGATCTGGCAACTTGCACAAACAGCGAGAGAGATGCCACAGGTTACTGTCCAAGATTGCAGCAATGGCTGTTTTCTATTAAAGGGCCATTTACCTCACTATAAGTGCTCTCATGGTGTGACAGAGCACGGGATTGTATGTTAAAATGATCTATTGTTTTTCTTTTTTTAATTACACTAATGACAGCTAAAATCTAAGGTCTTATGTCTGTTTCTAAACACACTCCTGACTCTTCTATGATTAACAACATCTGCCGACACAGGGGTGAAGGCTCCCTAAGCACAAAGATTTATAATTTTTCCCTGGACTTCAGGAATGTAACAGGATATATTAACCCCCAACTGTCATATTTAGCTAATTTAAGCAGTCATTTCCCTGCACACATAAATTTGTTAACTCTATTTCTGCTTCTGCTCTCTACACGGAGCTGTTGCTATGGATCTGTCTGGGGGCTTGTCAGAGTCTCATGTAAACAGACATTTCATTTATAAATATCTCTGTGAAAAAAGAACGTATTTAAAAAAAGTATTTTAACATGGCTTTATGAAAACTTTACAGTGGTGTGCTCCAAGTTACTGTATTGGCCAGAGTATAAGCCATTCCCGCATATAAGCCGCACCTGTGAAATGCAAGGAGAAAACCCCCCCGCTAATATTCGAATATAAGCCGCAACTTACCTATGGTAAATTCTTTTGAGGGTTACAGGCCGAAAACCGTAGCTCGAAAAACGTTACAATCTAAGCTAAAATTGCAAATCGCTATTTAATTGATACAATTCAACAGGCACTCAAACCCTTAAACGGCAAATGTAAAAGAAAATCCTATAGGTTCCAAATAGGATCCGCAAGTGGTTTAAACGTAGCACCGTAAATGCAAATTAAAAAATAAATACTTAAGTACCATATGTAGCACTTCTAATGTAAATAAAATCACTCTACTGTACATATATTATAAGGGAAAGCGATGTTAGGTCTTAGAATTAATAGCATAACATTCTCAAGCCTGCAAATCAGCCGAGGAAAATACTTTATTTCATGATTATTTTTTGTGTAATATCGATCCCGACAATCAATGTGTTAAGACATATATTATAACTCGCATGTAATAGAATATCATATTTAAGGATTTATTAATATTGTTTTTTCCTGGCCTGTTGGACCGATCACACACTGGATTTGAAGCACGGACGACTTGGAAATCTACCCTCCCCTTTTTCAGTGATGTAACGCTTACAATCTCTCTTTCCATTGGCTCCATCTGAACCCGTAACTACGAGATTGCTTAATTGTTTGCATGCGAGCATGCAAGTCCGACGGCCTCGGACTTGCATGCTTGCATGCAAACAATTAAGCAATCTTGTAGTTACGGGTTCAGATGGAGCCAATGGAAAGAGAGATTGTAATAGCGACCTAACTCGGCCAAATTTGGAGCACCCAGCCCTTACCTGCTAAGCGTTAGACTTACGAGGCTGGAATTTAATATGGCTCTAAATTCGGGCCAATACGATATACTGAATCAACTGGCCCTTTAACTATCTCAATGAAAAAATGGCTACAGTACCACTTTGTAGCCTAGTGAATCTGGGCTAATGTTCTTTTACATATATTACATATATATTTAGTGATTAAAATAAAGCAGGTGCCAATTTATAACTGTGCTAACTATAAATAATAAAGCAGTTATATGCCTTTGTGGAAAATACATCACACCCTGATCTTGGTTTTAATATTTAATTACCATCCAGTACAAAAAAAACAACTTGCCATGGCAACATCAGCATCGTAATGCACCAGGGTCCTCTGAGATAGTTCCTACAGATACATGTAAACAAACTTATATCCAAACACTGAGTTGGCAGGTTATTTGTGATGCATTTTTCCCCCCAGGGAAAAGCTCACCAAGAAAGGAGACTAGGAATAATATGTAGTATATTGACTCACTGTAAGGAAGTATACTTCTTTTGATGTGGGCCTGGTTATTTCAGTATAAATAAACTAATTTTGTAGCTGTGTTCTAGAATAAAACAATACCGTCCTTTGTAGATGCCAGTAGGTAGCAACATTCATTTTACTGAGTGATGCAATGCCAACAATAGACTTGTATAGAGTTCTGTTCATGAGAAGTAGATTTTTCACCTTGCGACTCTAATGAGGCAGTTTCCTTTACAGCTCAGTGAATAATATTTTAGAAGCTCTAATGAGTCAGCTTTACAGAATAAGCATAAAAAATACTAATAAAATAAACAATTGTCTTTAACCAAAGACAATGCCCAAATGAAATTGTGAAAATAAACCTAACACTTACAGTAAATATATTTTTATGTACAGACACATAAACTATATTAAAGGGCCCCTTAATTCGGCACAATTAGGACCACATCACAGTAAAGATCTCCTAAACACATGATGAAATACTTTTAGAATTTTTCAAATGCATGCATTTTTCACTGAGAATTCAATAAAGTAAATGCTGTGTTTACATGTGTCACTGACTGAAAGCTGCCAGATCCACAGCTTATGTTCTGTGTAGTGAGCAAAAGCAAAAAAAAAAAAGTTAACCATCAACAAATTAATCTGTGCAGAGTAGGTTTACTTTTAATGCATTCCTGAGTTCAGGGAAAAACTGCTACCATTCAGTGTCCTCACTGCACTCCTCTGCTGTCTGTTATTAATCATGAAACTGCCAGTAGGTGTTTGTAAATAGACTTAAAACTTTAGATTTCTTAGCTGTCATTAGTGTAATTAAAAAAATAGATAATTTTAACAAACAATTTTGTGCTCTTTCATTTCATGAAGAGTACTTAGAGTAAGATAAATGGCCATTTAAACTTTAATTTTTATCAATCAAAATATTTTATTTTTTAATAAATCATAATGCACATACCCTCTAAAAGATGGTTTAAACAGTTCCTTCACAAAGTAATTACTATATATCCCATATTATATTAAATTAGCGTGTATAATCGTGCATGAAAGGACGACTTTTTTTAAATGTACTATTTCAAAGAATTACACTTGAAAATATGCAGCATGCTTTTAGAATGTATTACATTTTCCATGTAATTATACTGCTGTGTGAACTACCATTTTGGTTTTCAGCACATAATTTTCCTAAGATTGGAGGAGACTTTGAATGCAGAGGAAGTTTCTGTCTACAAAAATATGCTACAAGAGTGTGCAGTTAATTTTGCCCGCTATCATGTTTAGTTTATTCAAAAGGTCATATGGAAAAAAATTACCAAAGTGGTTCTTTCAAACAATTAAATGAGCACATAATAGAATGCAAATAAAAATATGGAAATGTTCTTTACATACATTTAAAAAATATCCATTAGTAAATATATATAAATTATATGGAGGTGGTAGTGATATTTTCCGGGGAATAATTCAATCATTAGATTCTGCTAAAAAAAACAGCGGTTAACCCCCAGTTATCAGGGTCACTAATTGAGTGACTTTCCCTATTATGCAGAACAAAGAGGAACTCTGTGTTTTCACATATAAATGAGCAGGTTAGCTTCCCTTATGCAAGGTTACTGGAAACTAACTGCATTGCAGACCTAACTGTTACAGCCTTTATAATCACTAGGAGTTTGATTTATGAAGTCTGCTTAATTCATATCCCAAGATCACAGTTTCCTTCACAGTGTGGTGCTGTATCTAAAAGGACGAAAGATAGAAAAGTGTCTTAGAAGTAAACGGCAAGTTACTGTCAGAGTGGTTGTTTTTTACATCGCTACTACATGTTACATATGCTGCGATAAATTCTTTGCATTTAAGTTTTTTGTAAATCTATTACTTCGTTATGTTGGTGATATTTTTTATATCATTCAATCTATTTTTTATTATATTTTTAGTACTGGTATTTTTATTAAAATAATAAAATAAGAAATTAAAATGTTATCATTGACATTGCTGTCATTTGAAAGATATATTCTATGACTGAAATATATATATTTTTGTAAACTTGAGAAGTGCAGCCTAATATATGTGTTTCTTTACTCTTTGTTGCTTTTTGTTCCATGATGAACTGCAGTGAAGTTCTTTGAACTGTTGAGTGTTGCCACGGGAGATTTAGAAAAGCTGTCTGCTTAGTCTGATCTGATGACAATGCTTTGGGCATTGCTTTTAGGTTAATTTTTTTAGGTTCCATTTTTTTTTTTTTGCATTGTGCAGTCATTTCCAACTACCTGTAACCTTGTGAACCGTAACACCATGCTGATCCATTTGGTATTCATGGCAGGCATACTGTAGTGGGCCATTGCATACAGTTCCTGGTATTCCTCCAAGTACTGACCAGGACTAAGCCAGCTTGGCTTCAGGGTGATGTGACTTCTTGGTTCCTTGACTGGAGATGAACCCAAGTTGCAGCGATGAAAGCACTGTATACTACCTACTGGAACACCAGGGAACCCGAGATCAACCTTCTACCCTTGAAAAGATTATATGTGCTGTATAATGGATACAAGAGGGAATTAAGGTTTAGATATTTTTGCCTGCCAGTTTATAGCACCGTAGTAAGAAGTACTCTGAGGCTAATTGCCAGACATTTAGTAAATTAGTACTTGTGATTGTGGGTGGATCCTGCCTGGGCTTTAGCTATTTTGAAATCCTGAGAATCTGGCAGAATACTGTCAGGTTCACATCCATAGCTCTCCCAGATCTAATAGCCTTCCTTAAAAGACTGGGTGACTTTGATGCAATGTCACTCCCTTAATCATACAACAGTAAGGTCACAATGCCACCCAACCCCACAAACATGCAAATGCTATGACGTTCATTGAATCATTGAAACACATAAGGTCACTTAAACAACATCCCATATTAGTGGCTTACAAAACATTGACTAATGTTATAAATCTGAACTTAAAGCTCCTTTGGTATTGTGAGATTGTTTACCAAAAATAATAAGACATGCATTATAATGGACAAATATATTTAGAAATTAAAGAGAAAATACAGTGTTAATTGCTATTATGTGCAATTATGCTGTAGTGGGAGCCACCATTTTAATTTATTTTTTTCTGTTTCTACAAGTTGGAGAGGATCTCAAAGCAGTAAAGCTGCTTAAAAAGAAACGTGACATCCCTTGTGCCAGCGCTTTTAATAGTCTAATTTAAATTCTACACAGTCTAGAGGAATCCTTCCTGTTGAGAGAGTATCTCAATCAAACACATCAAATATGACAATATTTTGCCCCAATAATTGCATGCTATAATTCATAATCTGAAGGACATATTAATTTGTTTATTCATTGTAAAAATAAAAAAAATCCCATCAAGTTGGTTGCTTTAAAAGAACATATTGTAAAAAATATTGGAATAAAGTAGTCTTTTATCTCAAATATCTGATAAAATACCAGCCCTGGTTAGTATCTCCTATAAGATTAAAATTTTCTAGCATGAGGGAACCCAGCAGTAGCCTTCGTTGCTCTATAATGAGGGCTAATAGCTTTCCCTATACTGTTCTATGGTGTTAATTCAAAGTGTGCATTACTTTAATATACAACACAATTTGATTAATACATTTGGCTAAATCAACCGGTCAGAGAGCAGGTGGGTACAGGATGAGAACTGTAATTACTTCATAATGAATTTGAAGCTAATGTTGTTTAGACATTTATATCCTCCTACAGGCCACAAGCACTAGTGCGGCTTCATGGGTTAGGTAGGGCTTAGTCTAGCCAGGACGGAGGGGTTGAGCCCAACTTAGCCCAAACTGGCAACTAGATAAAATTGATAGGTAGGGCCATGCTTTCTTAAATCTATTTTAATATATTAACAATATTATAAGTATTTATTCATCCACAGCAACTTTACCTGGGGTTTGGAGGATCGGTTGGGTCATTTAATAAGTATATTTTGTGGTCATTCATTTCTATTATTATTGCTGTCCTGCCCCACTGCAACAGGGGCTGGGGAAGGTGTTATTTAATAAAAATACAAACCCCTACATGTGTAAATAAAATGATACAGGTATTTATTTTTTACCGGTTTGCTTTTTAAATGGTTACTACTTGTAACTGTTACTACTTGTTACTACCCAAAGACTCACTTAGTCTATTTTAGTGGTTTGCAAATGTTTGTGTTACTCACTACATTTTTAGTTATACTATACTAATTAGTTGATAACAAGTATACATAATTGCCAAACCTTTTCTCAAGAAAGTTTTCTTAGACTAATTAGAGAATTAAAAAACTCCAGATTGTTATATGTGCTTGCACAACGTGATTAGTATATTTGTTCATTGCAAGTGTAATTAAACCATAACTGATGTTAGAGATAAAAATATGAGGTTACACATTTCTCCTGTGTGCCAATAATATATTTTAGAAAAATACAATGGCTCATTTATAATCCAATTAGTTTCAATTGATTTCAATTATTGGAATTATGCACCAAGAACACCGCTTATAATTAAAATACAAATTAAGGTGGCACATCTAGAAGATTCTGACACTGAAGTACTGTAGAAAAAGTACAATTCCATGAAACCGCAGCAAAAACCATACACTCAACATAGCATGTCATGAAAGCAAACAACATCTAGGACATACCTTTATTATCCTAAACTCTCACTCAATCACTTATTTCAGTGTTTCTTTTATTTTTCTCCCCTACACTAATCTTTTCAATGTACTGTAATTTTTCATTAAACATTATTCTATATATCAGGATTGTCCAACCACAGTTCAAAAGGTTCTGACACATAACACACTTAGATAGATATAATTGAACTAAGGTGACATAAGGTACAAGTTAACTGCAGCCTCTGTGAAGTGGCGTCCATTATTATTCAAACATGTAGAATCATTTATTAAAAGGATGAAGCCCTATAGTCTGTGAAACGCGTAATGATGGCTACCATCATGTCTTCTTGGTAACCCCAACAAGAATGTCATCAGCTGCAACATCACCTTATCTGGAAGCACAGGCAGTAGCTGAACCAATGCAAGAGGGAGAGCATGAAACAGAGATGGCTGTAATTTGAATTTATTGTATTGCTTAGATGAGTAAGAGTAATAGAGGGAAGAGAGATAATATGAAGGATCTACTGAGAGGATGTTAAGAGACTGGGATGAGGAGTATAGTAAGGAGATGATGTAAAATGGTTACTGTCGCTATAGGTTGAGATTAGGAGGATCATATGAGAGAAATGCCGAAACAAGATACTTAAATGAGAAGTGTAAAGCAACGGTTGCAATTAAAATGTCAATTTAAGGGTCTAAAAATTAGAACAAGGAAATTATGCTTTTTAGCCACTACATATCACCCATTTAAAGAACCACTGTAATGCATTTAAATGTAAAGATGTTTGCTGGGCAAAGACTAGTAAAAACAGTATGTAGTTTAAAATAAATAAAAGTTAATATTTTTTATTGCATCCTCATAAAGCAGAGCTGCTTATCTTTATCTCCCTTTGCCTTGTTAGGGGTCCATAATGGAGGTTGCCTCCACTTTCTACACAGAGGTAACAGCTCTACTGTTAAACTGCTTACAGTTGTCCCATAGGCCCCACGTAGAGACAATGCATGAGCCATCATAGCTCTGTTTGATGTTATTGAGCATGCTCAGTCTAAAAAAAGAGTGTGACTGGTCAGGCCTTTTTATGTACAGCTTCCAGTCAGAGCTGGTCACACCCC
Organism: Discoglossus pictus; assembly: GCA_027410445.1. Taxonomy (NCBI): domain Eukaryota; kingdom Metazoa; phylum Chordata; class Amphibia; order Anura; family Alytidae; genus Discoglossus; species Discoglossus pictus. Next base: position 240,575,824 of record CM050163.1, read on the forward strand.
ATGATAGGTACAAGGAGGTGGATCTAAGCAGCTCTGCTGGAAGGAAAACTGACACATTCAGCAGTAAGAAAAAATATAAACTTGTATTTATTTTAAACTGCATTCTGTTTTCAATAGTATATGCCCAACAATCATATAAGCTTTATGAGTAAATGCACTATAGTGGCCCTTTAAGGTAGGTTAATGATTTAAATGTGTAAAAAAAGTGTGTAAAAAATGTGTAAAAAAGTGTATTTGCATTGACAGAAAGGAAGGGGGTATGGGAAAACGGGTGTGGAGGGGGGGGGGGGGGTTTGCTGTTACTTTTCTTTTGGGGTTTAAGCTTTCTGATGGACGCTCTAAATCCTTTTATATGACTATATATTATTTTGTCTGTCCTTTGTATTTAACGTAATCCCTGTATTTATTGATATGGAATATGTTAGCACTTTAAAAATACTGTAACCGCTTATAATGATACATTTGCTATCTTGCGTCTCAAACCTACCTGAGCCCCAAATATTATTTTTTACTCCAGCAATTTCTTTAAAGAAATTCATTTTAAATATTTTACCATAAAATCTGATATTTTGAATAATGATTGGACACTGTAAATAAAGTGTTCAATTGTAATGCCGTCATATGTTAAGCGACTTCACCATGCAACAGTCAATTTCCTTTGTATTCTCTCAGTCAACACTTTAGGATTACAGAACAGTTGATGAAAGACAATGTAGATCTTGTACTTTTATGTATTTATAGAAAATCCAATGTAATCCTCTCTATATGAAAAAGCCTGTGATGTACAGAGTAAAAGTAATCATACTTTCCAACAAGGCAATCCTAGGATATTATCTAAGGGATCAAATCTGCCTACAACGACAAAATGAAAACCATAGATAAAACTAGTAATGAGATTATTGTATGATTATGTTACCAAACAACCTTTTATTTTTTTTTTCTATCTCTGAATACACATACATCTAACATCTTAATATGTCACTGGTGTATTTTGGTTATCCAAAAAGATAAAAGCAGGGTTAAACCTAAGAGGCACAGTTACTGTTTTATTAATAATGTCATGTTATCCTGTGTAGTAAAACATATAGTTTATACCTGCTTGACCTATTAGAGAAAACAAGATACTTCAAAAAGCTGCTAAACAAACAGCTGCAACTACTCTGGAAAACATAAAAGAAAATTATTAATTAATTCCAAAGAGAGGTTTTTAGGATTTAAAACATGATTTATAGATATAGTTTTTTCAGTGTGCATGGAATTCCTGTAGCCATTTAGTTATTTGATTGGTAATTAGATAAAACAACTAAAAACATTAATTGATAACACAAGTAATAAATAATATGTTACCATAAAGGGAAAAATTTTCAAAAATGTATTTTTTCTATGACCATACATTAAGGAATCAGAGTGTTCTCACTGTGCTCAATGTGTTTACTATTTGGTGAACACTCCACATGCTTGTTAAGTAGGTAACAAACTAACAATATTAGCAAGTATGCAAGGCAGGAATATAAATAGATTTTTAGAGAAAAACTTATATTTAGACGATTCTGATTGTGTTAGGAATAAAGCATTTTTTTATATTTAAGGTTTTTACTATGATATCTTCTTATCAAGGGAAACTATTAGATTTTCTGAGAAGGAAATTAAGAGCTGTTAGCTTCACATTAGTATTAATAGCCGGTAATGGGTGTTATATTTTACCAGTGCTATAAAAGAGCTGATGATAATTATTTTATTTACCCTCTGATCAGAAATGATATAGGCATTTTTTACTAGATTAATTGCTGATCTACACTTAAGCTATATGAATTGCTGGATATTGCTATGGATGTTATTGAAAAGCTACACAGCTCCCTGTGCATTTATTGCTAAATTGACAAGAGATTATCTAAATTGCTTTGGCACAATGGTTTGTAGTGACTTCTTGCTTTCATCTATTAGTTCAATAAAATAAATATGATTTGCAAAAAAAATTTCAAACATATACTAACCGCGGCCAGATGTTCAAACTGAGCCTGGAAAAACAACACAAGCTCTATATCTACACTCAGTATTGGACGTATATGTTATAGAAACCGCCACCCTTTACCACACTGACCAAAACTTTAAGAAAACTTGGACTTACTGAGTGGACTATCAGCTTTCAAGACCACATTAACCACCTGATCTGCCTAACAAACATTACTGAGTTAATAAACAATGACCTCCCCCCCTTTTATGTTGTTAACCTTTCCTGTCATATACAACCTCATCCCTTTTTTTGGTGGAGGATCAATGACTCTGTTCCCCTTTAGAAGACAGATAGATACCCTGGCATTCTGTTGGACGTTTACAGCAGAAAGGTGTGCTTCAATCATTTTTTAGCTGCTAAGTAGTAATATTAATAATGATATTGGCTCCTGAGATGGGTCAACCTCCACAGTCCCATTTATGAAGTGCTTAAATGCTCTGTTTTTACTGCCTAAAATCATACAATTGTATTTAAACTGGTCTGCTCACAGAATATACAGAATGTGAGGTTTAAATTATCCTATCAGTGACCTCTCTCAAGGAGCATGTTGCAGAAAGTTGCCACTGACTGGTTGCTATGAGACAGGACAACTGTTGTACTTTAAAGTGCATTGTCTTCATGAGCTACAGAGGGGAAAACCAGTTTGGAACTATTTGTAAGATTCTAGGAAGAAAAAAATATATTTTAAGCATGTCTTATTAAAATAATGTACAAGAAAGTAAAAAGATCCATAGGCATATTATATGTCTAGTGAAATACAGAAACCTTTCATGTCCCTTTAAGAAATATGTTTTGCACACTTTACCTTTGTTTAATTTAACTTGACAAATGTTCACCTTGTTTGTATTAAATAAATAAAGAATGGGGAAAAAGCGGTACTCTCTAAAACAAGGGTACCCTATCAACTTAATATTCTTGCAGTTTACATTTTTATTTTATTTTTTATTCTGTTCATTGCCTCTTTCTCTTCCCTGGTTTCTTTGACCTGAAGTGTTTTTCTTTCATTTGCCTTTCTTCTCCATTATTTTGTGTTATTGAAGACCAAGCTGATAAACTGTTGCACCTTTAGATTTTTTTAGACCTGGGCCTTGTTCACAAACATAAATAAATGTCTGGAAGTGCCACATTTGTGCGTCTTTATATTTAGCAAATAAAAACATAACTGTGCATACTAGTATTTTGTCTGCATATTATTACTAACCGTGTATGGTATATTTATATATTTATTTATTTTACTCTTAGACGCAAAATTACCAGCATTAAAATTTGCCAGTTGAAGCCGCACAGAATAGCAAAATGTGTTTTATTTTCATCTTGATGACTTGAGTAAAGCGGTTTTACAATATCAACTTATATATGACAAATTGCCTGACAAACAATAAATATCGTGGCTGTCTGTAAAATATTGATATTTATTTGCATAACCTTTTGCAGAAGGCTGATTGAGTCTATTCCAATCTCCTTTGCATGGTGACACAGAAATCAGTCTTGGAAAGAGACAGCATAGACACATTAGAGTACCATGTCAGCCTGTCGCTAAAATATTTCATTTTGTTATTTAGATTAAAATCACTACAGGTTTAAGAAGATTGGCTAAGCTTCCCTCTTGAAGATTTTCTGTCTGGATGCCTGAATGTCACATTTTCAAACTCAGCACAAATGCTTTACTGAGCAGCGAAAAGCCATGTTGCATTGATTTTACTTTATTACATAAAAATAATATTTTTTGTACCTATGTGTTTTATCTAATTTTATATATACATATAAATATGTAAAACACATAGGTAATAAATAAATAAATAAATATATATATATATATATATAATTTATATTATATTTATTATTTTGTTTTTAATATATTTTTTGTAAAAAGAACATTACAAATTATTTGCATACATTTTTTTTTCCATTTTTTACATATTACCTCTCTCTGGAACTCTATACCACTCCCAATCAAAGATACTCTTAACTTGGATCATTTCAAAAACATTTGAAGACACTTCATTTTGCCCAGTCTTTTGAATAAGTTATAACTCTTTTTTCCCCCGTCTAAACACGTTGAGTCACTTCTCGGGGAAAATAACTACATAAATGAATTATTATTTTTATTATTGTATGTCACATATACAATATCATATATGAATTATTTTTTTACATATTATAAATATGTATTGCACCTTCTTTTTAAAATAGCAACTATTTTTATTTAACATTTTTCATATTTTGTCTCTGTATATCAGGTTCCTTTTTAAAATAGCACACTTTAATTATTTACATATTATGTTTCTGTATAGCACATACTGTTTTATTTGTTTCATATCTGATTCATTTATATAGCATATACTGTATTATTTTATTTGTTTTGAAAATGATGTATCCCTATAGTAAATCCTTTTTTATTTATTTTCCACATTATTTGTCTATATAGCACATACTTTATTTACATATTCATTTATCTATAGCGTACATTCTGTGTTAATATTTTTATAAATTACTTGTCTGTATAGCATATAGTATTATATTATTTAATACTATGCATATATGTAGTGTAGAACATATTATTTTAAATGTTTTCTCCTTATGCATATGTATAGCTTATATTATTTTAGTTATTTACACTTCATTAAATTATATATTATAATATTATACATATTTATTATATATACACTTATTATTATATATTATATATTATGAATAGCACATTTTATTTTAAAATCTTAATATATATTTATATAGCACATGCTATTTTAGATGTTTACATGTTATTGACAAATTTTATTTTAATGTCTGTATCATGACGTTGCAGGCTCAATGGTGAGTCTAACATAAATATAGCACTACATCTGTACTTATATTTTGCTAATCAAGTAAATCTACCTTTAATAAAATATTGTAGGTAAGAGCTCCTTCTGGAGGATGAAAATACTACAGAACAAGAAAATATCTCAACATTTTGAAACTGTGTCATTGTGGCCTGGATATTTACAGGAAATATATATTATTTTTAAGCCATTTATTTAATGCATTTAGACTGTAATTATGTGAGTTTTCAATCTTGCTATGTGCTTTAGGGTAAGCACTATGTACATTTGATTTTAAGCTCAAAAACAGGACCCTCTCTTCTTTTGCATTGTGTTAATGTTGTTTTGACTCAAACTCATCCCTATATAGTGCTACAGAATATGTTGGAGCGTTACAAATAAAGGAAATAATAATAATGACTACTGCTGCTGAACATTCGAAGAAATCATACAATCAAATTAATGAAAACATGCTTTTAAAAATGTCTACCTACACAAGTGATTACTTTTGCCTAATTAATATATATTAAAATCATAAGAAAGCACTATATTATCTCTTCTTTCACCAAGAATGACCAATGCAGTAAAGTATGACAACATGGTATATATAAAATAATTTTTTTTGCATTAAATAGAATGTTCTAATGACCTGAAATACATGAGTAGTATGTGATTGTCAAATTCCAGAGATGGCTACATTCGGAGCAATCAGTACTCACTTTTTGCCAAGACATCTGCAGCCAGGATTATCAATGAACACTTATATAGGATGTAACTTGATTTACTTTTTAATTTAATCTGAAAATAGCCTGGACGCCAGTAATTCATTTTAGAAAGAAACATCCCATGTGGGGAGACATTCTCCTTTTTTTGTCATGCATCTTTTGCAAGACATGTGACATCACATCATGAAGTGTTCATGCGGCCTCACCACATTCATTGAGATATAGTGCCACAGATTTCATTGGTGTATATATTGATTTGTCCCCTTCCAAATCGACTCCACTCTATCCACTTCCACATGTTTGCAAACAACTCCTCTCTAGATATATTTCCCTCCTTTTGTTATCTCGCTACGTGTCTGTTCAACATCCTAAATCCACTCTTTCCTACTCTTTCCCACCGTTTCACATTATCTTCTCCCTATTCACCTCTTACTACATCATGCTCACCACTTACATATCACACTTTCTTATTTGCTATGTAGGTTAAACCACATTTGCTTCACTGGTTCATCTTCTTAATTCATTTAACCTCTCATTCTTCTCTTCATTCTTATGCAAAACTGCTATCTAATCTTCTACAACTTCCACCTATGCTAATCCCATTTTTAAGTTATTTAATACTTTTTGTCACATAGTTTGTCCTAAGTTGGTTAACTGTTTTATTTAGGAGCATATTACAAGACCATAAATAAAATATTGTAAAGGACCACTGTTGTTCTAGACAAAGACACTTGTTTGTGAAGATTCTGTTTAGGAGTAGAGGCATCCATTTTGTGTTTGTTACATCATGTGGTGTATTTTTTATCTATCAGTGATGGGATGAGTGGAGGAGGACTGATAAGGCAGAGATCAGAAGTCTTTGTTAAATAATCAAGTCTTTTTTTAATTTGACATCACATCCCTCCCCCTCACAGGTGCAGAAGCAAGCTACTTACATCAGGAGATGGAATCATTTCGCTCCAGAAATGTAAACTACCCCCTTGTGTGTTGTGTATTTCAGTCGTGTCCAACTCTCCCGTGACCTCATGGACCATAACACACCATGCTGATCCACTTGGTGTTCATGGCAGAGATACTGGAGTGGGTTGCCCTTACAAACACACAACTCCCACCAACATATGCCTCAGACCCTGCAGCAGCATCACAATGTATGTAATCACTATATCCTTGCTATATGCACTCTTAGAATGCACATTTTTAATTTGTGTTGTGCAGTGGTCCTTTAACTCATGAAATCTATTTTAAAAATTAGAATATTCTACACATGAAAAAAAAACTATAAAGCAGTCTCCGAATACTCACCTTGTGCCAGTTCTCCTTTACAGTGATAATTTTATCCCATCTCAATCACACACATATCCTGGGAGATGTTTCTCAATGATCCACTGAGAACTGACAAAAGGTTTTTACAGTGTAAAGGAGAACTGTCAAGGAAGTAAAAACAATAGACATGGCTTTTTTGTGGGGTAGCTTTATGGCGAGTTTACTACACCCTAATAGTGTTTGTTTATGCTTCCGTACTCCATTTTTTGGTGTCCCTTTAGAATGACGTAGGTTTTTATTTACATCACTGTACTTACTTTACCAGTCTGTTGCAAAATATATTTATTAAAACTCCATACAATAAATGTCAGTATATGTTACATTATTATTTTTTGGCTTTTTACATATTGGGAACATATATTTTGATATAACTTTTTTTAATAACTATTAATTTGTGAATAAAACATTAAAATGCCATCTTTATTTTGAAAATAAAAATGTCTTTTACAATAAATATTACAGTTCTTGAACATTTTCTTGATCGTTTCATTTATGGGTACAGTATTTTAGAGAGTAAGACGCCCTCTTCATGTCCAGGTATTTCATTTCTCAAGAATTCCCAAGATCAAACTATCAGGAATGTAGGGCAAGTTTATTTCATAAATACTGTAATTTGGACTCTGGCTCATACCATAATCTGCTTGAGTGCAGAAGATTACAGAAAGCTTTCCTGAATTTATATGGCATCTCATCTCTTCACAGGGAAACTGAATCCGCTTTAGAATATCAAGTAGTTTCTTCAGAACCAAGAAGCAAGAGACAGAAAGATTTCAAGATGCTGTCTTTGTTTTGGAGGTGCTTAGGGTGCTGTACTGACACTTGATTGACAGTCACTTGCTAGAATCTCATATATTCACCTGTTGCTCCTATGTTCATATTTAGAACGCACTAGAAAAAATACAGGCAGAATACTGTATAACGGCACAGAGATCCTGTACTATGTTCCAATTGGTGAAGCAATAGCTAGCTACAAAATACCTATACCTTTATATGTCTATATATGACACTACCAGGGATTCAGCTCTGTCTTCATGCATCTTTATCTTTATTTGAGTCTCTGGGTTTGAATGCGGCTGAAAGGAATACTTCTCTTCCTTTTTAGTTACTACACTTAACTTGATTTCCTACACATTTTGCTGAGGTCTATAGCAATAGGCACTGTGCAGTTCTAGACCATGTCATGGAAGAGGGGTAAATGTATATACAAAAATATGTATGTATGCATATGGCATATGTTGCCTCGGCACCCACAACTAGTAAAGTGAACTTTTTCTTAGACAATCACGCACATTATATATATATATATATATATATATATATATATATATATATATATATAATACAATTTAGTCATTTCTGTCCAATAAATGTGTAATCCAAGTTGTTCTTTGCACCACTGGAATGAACCACATGCACTGCAGGTGGTCCACGGGACTTTCTTTGGGAATCTCAGCTGTAGTCAATGTTGTTCCTGTGTCTTTACACTGGTATGATCAAATAGGGGCCTCATTCAAATGTGATCTGGCCTATTGAATGGGGTTTTTAGTTAGTGAACTTCTATCCAAAAGCAAGGTCTTTACTAACTAAAAACTTCTGTAAAAAAAATATGCTCTGTGCTTATATAGAGCCCTATTTAATTGGCCAAATCTCATTTGAATGAGGTCCATAGTCACTCTTTTCCTAACATTTCAATTGCTTCACTTTAGTATCACAGGGCCTCATTCAAATGTGATTCGGCCAATTGAATAGTGCTCTATATAAGCACATAGGATATTTTTTTACATTTTTTAGTTAGTGAATACTTTGCTTTTGGATAGTAGTTCACGAACTAAAAACATCTGTAAAAAATATGCTCTGTGCTTATATAGAGCCCTATTCAACTGGCCAAATCGCATTTGAATAAGGCCCACAGTGTTTAATGGGAAATGTGGGAGTTACTAGAATTTTTTCATGTCATTGGTTGCAAGATAATGAGACCCACCACCATGCCATCATTTAGAAAAATAGTCTGCTTGTTTCACATTTAAAGAGTTTGCAATTTCTTATTAGCTTGCAATATTTATTTTAATAAAAAAAGTTACCCTTGTTAAAGACGTGATTGGAACCCCCATCCATCCTTCTATTATATATAAAGCATTGATCACATAGATCACATATGTCTCCTGGTACCACCATTCTTGATTCATTAAGGCAAAAGCTAACATCCACATCCATACTATCTGGAATATCATTGACTAACCTATTAAAATGGATTGGGCCCAAGTAAAATCCCTTAGGTACTCCAGTGTCAAAGCTTAAAATAGATTTGATTAACTAAAACTGTCAGTTGCCATCCAACATTTTCAACTAAACTACACATTTTTTTAACAGTATTCCTTATAGATAAGGGAATCCATTGTGCTTTTTTGTTGTTGAAAGAACAGCTGTGGCACTACTAAGTTTTAATACCCAAGCACCGCATGGCTGTGTACAAATATTGCCAATGATATACATCACACTCATAACTCACAGTGTAATGGAGCTCTGTGTTGGCTATTGTTGTGCAGACGAAGCACAAGCTTCAAGAATTTTGTAATGCTTCATTGATGAAGTAGCCTGCTCTAACAAACCAGCCTCGCTCACAATGCTGAGCTGTCATTGAACTGAACAGCAGGAGGAGATCAATAAATGTTAATTGTGAAAACCCTAATGCGAATAGAAAACTGCAGTTCTAGAACTACTGTAGGTATGACCTCAATTCTATAGAGGGATATGCAGTAAAAAGAGCAATTGTATAACAAGTGGCCAAGACAGTAAGTGATCACATACAACGCTATACAAATAAAGGAAATCTCAGTGGCTCATACACAGCCAACAAATGTAGTCACATTTTGCATAGGAATTAATTTAGAGTCAAATTGGTCCCTAAGAGTACAGTGCAATTTGTAGGCTTTAATATATTTTAGCGAGCCAATAAATTAGGAAAGCAATGTATCAAAGAAAAGACCTTTGCAATTCAACATCTACAAAGCTATTGAGCAACAACTCCTTGTCTGACTGTCTATATGTTGTATATATGGTGTTTTATCAACAGTCGGTCAGCCAAAGCGGTTTTAATAACTGACCACTTGGCCTATGACGGCTAAATTTAAAGCTCTTAAATGACTATTGTGGTCATATTTTTAAAATGTACTCTTTTGAAAAAATGAACGTGAAATAAGCACCATGTTTTTGGAATGAAAATAAATAATACAACCTCTATTTTATTACTTTTTTATGCAATTTTGTTGATGTAGAATCTACCATTTTGGTTTCAGTGCAATGAGATAGGAGGAGACTTTAAATGCACAAGAAGAGACTGTCTGTACAATGGGAATTTGGCAGGACTAAAAGGAAACTCACTATATTGTGCACCTTCCTGAGAGTAAATAGTAAGTAATAGATAAAAAGTCTATATTATTGCTTTGCTCACTATCTTGTTTAGTTATTTAAAGTATGCATGGGTTTGAGCGAGAGGTATTATAAAACAACATATATAGACGGGGCCCAGGGAGGAAGCACCACAGTAAAATAAATGGAGGTCCCCGCTGAGGGGCACCGGGGCCCCTCTATTCGCTAGTTCCGCAACTGAATACATATTAACATTAATTAATGCTTTATTGCCTCTAATTATTGTGTTTATTATGATGTCATGGTACCATATATTGCACGTCACAGCATCAAATAGGTACAATTCAATTAAACACCAAATTTCCCTTCCTTTTTTTTAGTAAAACAATGCTTGCTTGACAATGGTTACTCTCCCTTGTTATAGCAATGAAAAATGAAGAGGAAAGCCGGTAATCTTTTACAGCCAAGCATTCAAATCAGTAATTATGGGATTCATTTACTGGATGAGTTGCTTTAAATCTGTATACACTGCAGTAAAATGTATGCAATAAGCAGTCTATACAATGTGCTCTCAATCAGTGTCATTTGGAAGCAGAGGAGCAGCCCCTTAGTACGCATTGCCTGACTTCATACCATTCATGCATTGTGATGTCCCATGATCATCCACATTCCTAAACTACCATCAGATGGCTAATGTACACCTCACCTGCTCATGAGTGGTGCATGACTCCCAAGGGTGTTAATGGGAACATCTGTTTTCCAAATAAAATGTGAAAGTTCTTACTGTATAATTAGCAATGCAGCATTATTGGGAACAATAACGCAAGCCTATTTTCACAGTCGTGTGGGCTAAAAGCAGTGCTAGCAAACACAAAATTCTGGAATAAAACTTCATTACAAACAGCAAATTATGGTCATTTGTATCTACTTGGCATAGCTCACAAGTAATGAACACTGAATGATTAGGAACACCATCTGATGCCCCTGTTAAAGGAGTATAAAAAAAAACAAGCACAAAACAAACATTTACAGCCCGATTAAATGTGTAAAACTGTAGCCCGTAACGTAGCCCGCGAGACTTACGGCTATTAAATTGGCCCCGCTAACGATTTGCATGTTACAGGCGGAAAAACCCTACGGGACTTCTAAATTTTACATTTCTACAAATTCACTAGCGCTCAAACCTGTAACCCGCAAATGGAGCCAAAAAGCCAACGGGTACTAGAAGGGACCCGCAAGAGGGTTAAAGTCCTATCCGTAGCACTGTAAATGCCAATACACATACTACTGTACTTATAATTATTGGGAAAGTGATGTTAGGTATTACAATTAATAGTACAACATTCTCAAGCTTCCAAATCTGCAATATAAAATACTTTTTAGTTTTGTTTAATTTCTGTGTTATATCGATCCCAGCAATCAATGTGTTAATACATATAATGGAACTCGCATGGAGTAGAATATCATATTTACGGATTTATTAATATTGCATTATTTCTGGAATGCGGATCCGATCGAAACTCGTAACTGAAACCCGTAAGACTTTGAAATCTAACCTACATTTTTCAGTGACGTAATGATGACAATCTCATTTGCCATTGGCTCTGTCTAAACCCATAACTACGGTTTGACTAATTGATCATGTTCACGGCCGTGCAATCTTTATCACTCGAAAATTACAGCATTTAGCCCACATCTGTAAACCCTGCTATATACTTAAGAGATTTCAGTGTAGGGCGTAGCTAAACAAAGCTTTATGGTCGAGAAACGGCTCTAGGAACCAATAGAAAATGAGAATGCCATGATTATTATAATGAGTGAGAACCAGCGCTGTAACTGTGGCAAGGAACCATTATATTTATATATATAAATTATATTATATATTGAATCATTTATATTATTTGAAATTAAAACATGTGACAAATGTGTTTATTTATATATATATGTGTGTTTATTTTGTGTTTATATAATATATATATATATATATATATATATATATACAATGCATTACAGCATCATTTATTCCTAGGCAACTTCGTCTCCTGACATGTATTAACCACTTGAGTATTGGGTTGTGTCTTACCCTTGATGTTGTATAATTAAAGGCATAATAATACAATATCATATTTTCTGATTATATTGGACTGTTTACGTGTCAAATGTTAGAATTTTATAATTGTCTTTTGGTGCTATACTGTCTCTTTAACTGATGCTGAGGCACTCCAAAATGTTTTAAATGGTATACATAATATTTTCTTCAGTTTTTTGCAGTTACGGCACTGCCCTGGTTTGCGAATGATCCGTAAGACCTTATTAGCCTAGGATTTTGGTGTAAAAGTCTAACGGAGTAACTCATAATCTTTTAGCAGTGCAAAAATCAATGGAGATGTGTGCCGTGCTTTTCATCTCTGTGTTGCCGCAGTCACTCATAGCAGTTCTCTCTCAATGTTTACGGATGGGGATATAGCATAGCTAGGTAGGATTTACTTTGTTACTTAACCGCCCATAATTGCTATAGGGATTAACATAAGGCCTAGAATTACCTAAAAATCCTTTCAAAGTGTTAGCACTATTTGCAAGCTGTGAAACTTTCACTAACAGAGCAGTAGCTGTAGCAAAGTATATGCATTTTGGAGTTATACAAACATAAAGGACCACTGCTACATTTACAAGTAAAGCTCATATGTTTGTTTGCTGTACTTACACTATTACAAACAGTATTCAGTTTAAAATAAAAAAAAATGTTTCTAAGCTTTTAAACTATTTGCTTCTCCTCAAGCAGCACTTAGTATCTCCTCCTACCTATGTCTATCAGGGGTCATTGTCAGCTCCTATTTGCTGTACTAAAATAATGTATGCCCAGTCTGTGCATGCTCAGTAAAGTGGGTGAGCCTTTGATGGCTCATGTACTGTCACTGCGTGGGCCCTAGTATGCAACTAGAAGCATGTCACAATAGAGCTGTTACCTTTGTGTAGTCAGTAGGGATGAGCTAATGATATCATGGGGCAGTGCCATTGATATCAATCCAGCCTGCTTGCAAGTTCCATGATAGTCCAGACGAGTCCAAGAGAGAAACCATGAGCCTGATTCAATTGCAAGCCTGCAACTCTATCGTAGTAGGCTGTATGTCTGTGGGTGTATTGCGGACTCCCGTTTGTCTCTGCTTACGATGCTATTCAATTGCTCAAGCCCGCAAGTTACTGTCCCAAAGACGAAACCGTAAACCATGCACTGGTTCGTACCAGTTCATGATCAATTAAGCAAGCCCGTAACCTCCCATTTCAAAACAGCCAATAGAAAAATAGACTGTCATTATTACGGCAGTAAAACATGGAGGTTACATGTCAATGAATTAGGTTTGGGGGTTCGATATGAGAACAGACTGGCAAACCCGCAAAATAAAGAATTATGAAAATGAATGCCAATACTGTTCTAGTCCATAGCGTTTTGCGATTTTAGTGATCGTAACTCTTGCTAAAGGGAAAGATCAAAGGCTTCAGGAGGCTGTAAGTTCCGGGTTTAACCATCGCAAAGTTTTCAAGGCTGTAGCTCGTAACCCGTTTGGAGCCTGTAAAAAGATGCCAATTGAATAGCAAATTAACTTGCGACCTCACTTACGGGCTACCGGATTGAGCGAGAGCTCAATTGAATCGTGCTCCATTTTTTCTAGCTTTAACTACGTCTAACCTTCTCTGGTTCCTCATGTTTTTTTCTCAAAGTCTGTGAGAAATATAGAGGCCTGTAGTGTAAGTTCTACATAATTTATGTGTTTATGGAGCATTGTGAACATATTAAGTGAGTGTACATATATTTAAATACAGTACATATTGGTTCTAACACTATGTAATACCTCATAATTCTTCAATAATATGTGTTCCTCTTTGACCATTTGAAATGTTGGGAGATGTGAAATTATACTAGACGTCAGAGCACTTTCAGGAAAAAAAAAGTTTATATGAATTCAAACACACGTTTCTGAACATGTGCATCAATTAGCATATTATTGCTCAGACATCAGATTGAAATCAATTTCATCTAACTTTTAAAAAGGAGTCCTTTTTGAACAAAAATAGTAATTTTCCCAAAATGTAATTATAATTTTTAAATGCCAGTGAAAATAACTGTTTCTGCAGCAATTTTCTCTTAGTCGCTTTTAGATGAGATTTTGCAAACTATACAACATTTCATAATCTTGGAGTGCAGGCTGGTCTATGATGTCACTAGCCACTCCCTGATATTATTAGCTCTGGCCCCACTGTCTACACAGAGGTAGCAGCTGTATTGTAACCTGCTTGCAGCTGTCCCATAGGCCCACCCAGTTATAGTGCATGAGCCTCACCCCTTTACTGAGCATGCTCAGTCTGGCTTGTCAGGCTTTACTTTTAGTCCAGCTTCCAGATAGAGCTGTTAGGTGGAAATAAGTAGCTCTGCTTGAGGTAAAACTAATACTGATCCAGATGAAATAAATGTATTTCATACTGCATACAGTTTTAATAGTCTATGCCCAACAAATAATCACATGAGTTTTACTTGTAACTACATTACAATGCTACTTTAAGCGGGGTATTTGACCTAACCATATGTTACTCGTATAAAAGAGTCCCATTAGAACTAAGGGGCATGTACATAAAAGTTATAAAGCTGGCCTTTTATTGCTGCAAAATGACTGTACAAACTAAAGCATTATTATTAGCATCCATAGTATTAGCAACGTCATCTAAATACCGAGCAACAAGTAGTAGACTATAGCAAAAACAGTTGCCTTTAAGATGTAAACTCACCATAAACGTGTGTTGTACTCCATTAGTACTTTTTGTAGTGAGATACCTACATTGATTGACAGAGGGAGAAGGAAACATGTTGACCTGCCTTCCTGGCTTCCCAACTTCGACTGGTTTATCTATTGTTTAAAGTAAATAGGCAATACATTTCAAGGTGCCTTCTCAACAAATTACTAAAATATTGAACTTCCACTTTCCATACAAAAGCAACTTATTATTAGAGAAATTCCCCTTGAATGCAGCATACCACTATAATAATGAAAAGGGACTGGGAAATCATGTCAGTCGTGATGTTATTATTCCTGACACTGTTCTTTAGATCCTAAATATCTCTTCTGGTAACCAAGAAACAGCCTTAGGGCATTTTGTGGCTTTGGAAAATATTTGACAGTACACAGCCTGACTGGGCATTTTTTTCATTGTATAAAAGACATCTCTTCTTATTTAAATTACTTCAAGCGATATAAACACAGTGACTTATATCCAAACTCTAACAGCTTTTATTGTATTGAAAATTGACCTTTTGTTTCCTATTCACTAAAGTGCAAAGTGCTTGAGAGACAAGGTAAGCAAGAACTTGCATCATCTCATTTTACTTCAGCAAGCCTTACTGATATCACCACAACTTCTCATTAATACAACATTAGGACAAATTTCACCTTGCCAGCTTCTTATCTGCTTTCCATTTTACAGTTGTGATATATAGTCTATTCTTAAAGAATCTGAGACCTTTCCACACATTCCATTGTAATATAGGTCACATTACACCTATGCTGTTCCAAGTTAATATGAACCCCATTATCTCTTGATTATAAGCATTACTATTCTAAGTAAATCCAGAAAAAAGGAACATGTTAGACTGATTTAATTGCACACTCTTCTACTAGATCTCCACTGTCCAGCTTATTTAGTGTGAGGGACCAAATTATAACTGGCCAGTGACCTGGTTGGCAAGTAGGCTGGTGGGCTGGATTTATATTGGCAAGTGAGCTGGCGATGGATTTATATTGGGTAGTTAGATGGTGAGCTGGATTTATATTGGCTAGTGAGCTGGATTTATATTGGCTAGTAAGCTGGGGGATGGTTTTATATCGGCCAGTTAGCCGACGAGCTGATTTTGAAATAATAATTTAAGACAAAATGTATCTCTATATATAAATGAATATATTTACATATTTATGTGAAATAACTAAACCAAATAACTAAAGACCTAAATACTCTAGCTAAATAGTAATTAGTATGTGATGTCTAAAAAGTTAAAACTGTCTCAAGTGTTTTATTTTTATATAATTAGGTTTGTGTGGCAGCCAATGGGCCACATAAATCAGCTGGAGGGCTGTAGCACTGTACTAGATCTTCACAATGCATACAACACACCTACAACATACCCAGAAAACAAACAACACTTCTACTATTCATCCACAACGCATATAACACATTATATATATATATATATATATATATATATATATATATATATACATATATATATATATATATAGATATATATATATACACACACAAGACATACATAATGTACGTCTCCATAATGTACGGTTGACAGTCACTCATTGGCATACAGAGAATTGGGTGTATTGTTAATTTGCACAACCATAGTATCTATAATAAAATTAGAAACTGCATATAAGTCAATAATAACATGTACAGTGCTTCACTGTACACATAAAGCAAAATTACAAAGCGGCTAGCCTAGTTTTATTTATGTTGTTTATGAGAGGATTCTTCACATTTTCTCACATATAAAGCTCAGTATGCAAAGTTATGTTACATCTCAATATAATACATAATCAAGCAATTGGCTTAGTAGTGTTGCTTTGATTATTAATAAGTAGGCCTTGTTAAGCACTTTGCAGTAAATGGTGGGAACTTATGAAATTGAAGTATAAATGGAAACCCAATATGTTTCTTTCCATTTTCAATGGTAAATAGGTAAAATTCAGTGTTACCCATTGAACAGCTGATATTAATTTAGTATTCTGTTGTATACAACATGCAAAAATTAAGAAATTTAATAAACATTATGCTTTTAATTAAGCAATTGATAATTAAAAACAAAAAGCAATGTAATGATGCACACACAACATACAAAGCACAAGTGTTTCTGCACCGATGATAATTATGAGTAAACTTATATATTTCTAAAGTGTCATACTAATCATATCACAAGTATTATTCCTATAAAAATCATGTGTTAAAATAAATGTTTTAGATGTTTCTCTTCTGTAGTAAATTGAAGTATGGATGATTATTTTCATAGCATGTCTCTATTCTAGAACCAGTGTGTCTCATTCCTGGTTCCATTTTGTATGATGCAAGCTACATGCCAAATTATACCAAAATATCTCCTCTCTGCTTACCCTGCAAAGATTTTTTAGATTTGAAAGGGGAGAGACTGCTGGGGTTCTTGTGCTGGGATTCTTGTGATTGGCTTTAGGGTCTTGAGGAGGGATTGCTATGTTTTTGATAAATGGTCTAATGTAAATTATTTGGAGCCCTTGAGTATAACTATTTTGGAGCCTAAGATGTGTTTTAATGCTGAATATTTTAGTTGTATATTTTAAAATACTAAAATCTTACATACCGTAATAATAACCAAGCTGACAGTGTCCCTTTAAAGAAATATACTGCACTAGTATAGTTAGTACTTATATTTCCAGTTACAACACTGGTTGTGATGCATGTCTTTCTCCGGCAGTCTGCAGTACATGACTTAGATTTAGGAGAGGCCTTAACTTAAGTAGGAATGAAACATTATGTCAAGCTTTCATGACAGTTGCTTGACAAGCAGAGCTTGTATATAAAAAAAGAGTACAGGAAACCAAATGGAAAAATGGTACTTGCTCTAAATTAATATTTTCCAAAGGTTACACTTAACTACTATGTACTTTTGATAAAGCATCCAAATTTGTAGTTTTATAAAAGTTTCAAGTGCTGTTACAGTGGTGAAAATAAATATAGCTTATTTATCTGCAGTACATCTTAAATTCTATAGAAGATTATTTCATTTGAGTCAAGAAGTTATTTTCCTCCTGAAAATGTCATTCCCTTTTTTTCTGGAATATAACACTTTTGCAACTAAATACAAAGATGTCTGCAGAATAATCCATCATAATAGTAACTCTCTCTAATAAAAATATTGAGTATAAAGTTTTAGTTTTTTAGTTTCAACATATTTTAAAGGTCTTACAATGCTGCAGGAGTTGGTGGAATCCCAATTGAACTATTTTGCCAACAAATTTGACTCAACAGTGGCCAGTAGACTGAAAAAGGTCAACCTACATCCCAATCCCAAAAGAGTGATCCAATTATCAAACAATTGCACTGATTTCACATGCCAGCAAGGTAATGCTTAAGATCCTACTAGCCCCTATAAGATCCTACAAGCTCCTCCTCGGCTCCAACAATATATGTACCGGGAACTCCCAGATGTGTAAGCTGGGTTCTGTAAAGGAAGTGGTAGAAGAGATCAAATTGCCAATGTCAGATGGATAATAGAAAAAGAAAGAGAGTTCCAGAAAAACATTTACTTCTGTTTCATAGACTATTCTAAAGCCTTTGACTGTGTGGATCACAACAAAATGTGGCATGCCCTTAAAGAGATGGGAGTACCAGATCATCTCCTCCTCCTCCTGAGGAATCTGTATATGGACCAAGAACCCATGGCCAGAGCCGAATATGGGACAACAGGATGGTTAAAGATTGGGAAAGGAATGCAACAAGGTTGTGTATTGTCACCTTATTTATTTAACGTATATGCAGAGTACATCATGTGTAAAGCTGGGCTGGATAAATCCAAAGCCGGAATCAATATTGCTAGAAGAAATACCAACAACCTCAGATACGCAGATAATACCACTTTGATGTCTAAAAGTGAGGAGGCTATATTGATGAGGATAAAAGAAGAAGAGAGTGCAAAAGCTGGCCTGGGCTGCAGGAAGATCCAATAAATCAAGAAAATCAAGACAAACTGTCCACTAGAAGCGCAAATATTTTGGTCATATCATGAGAAGGCAGGATTCCCTAGATAATACTCTAATGCTGGGAAAGATAGAAGGCACACGAAGAAGGGGGCAAACAAGGCAAGGATGGAAAGATGAGATAACAGAAGCTATGAACATGAAATTAATGGAGCTCAGAGGGGTAGTGATTGGCATCAATGCAGACTAGTGGTTCACCAAAAGGCCAGGATTTGTAGTTATTTCTCCAGAAGTACAGGTGTGTTAATTAATGGCTCATTCTAACTGAGGCACCTGTTTTTAGATGAGACTATCATAAGAACCCAACCTATTGGTGATCCAGAGGACAGGTTTGAAAGCCACTGGTGTGGGACCAGTGATTCCCAACCGTCTTCTCAAGGCCCCCCACATGTGCCTCTAAGTGTCCCAACTGCATTCACAGTGTTAAATCTAAATCACATCTTGACTGGGGAGTTATTGAGGAGAGGGTTGTAAATTACTGAGTAGAAAATAAAATGCATATGAACACAGTTTTCTTTAAGTATCCATGATCCTTTGGTGGTAGTTGTGTGTTGGTGAGGGGCTTTTACATGTCCGAACAGCAATAACGGCATTTCCTAATGCCAGCAGCCGCTTCTCGGCCAGTGTGAGGGAAGGGGAGTGGTGTCAATTGCAATCTTATCCAACTACCTAACAAAGTATTTTG
Organism: Discoglossus pictus; assembly: GCA_027410445.1. Taxonomy (NCBI): domain Eukaryota; kingdom Metazoa; phylum Chordata; class Amphibia; order Anura; family Alytidae; genus Discoglossus; species Discoglossus pictus. The sequence goes on from CM050163.1 coordinate 240,595,521, forward strand.
CCCTCAAACCGTCATTAGTCAGCTTTTAATGAAGTGATGTAAAAAAGACAAAATGCACTCCCATATACATGGACAGACTCTTTAAAAAGTACTAACTAATCACAGATTGTCTCTCAGCAGCTTTTCAAAACAGAAATCCTGTGATTGTTAATGAAATGATTTTATATATGCAAATAAATACTTACATTAGATTAGATTAGTTTAATATTAAATAGAGGGAACCTTTAAGAAATATACATCACCCAAAATTAGCTTTTGTAATTTATCTTATAAGGATACGAGTTGTATTCAACAATGTACTGCAACAATGTTACACAGCCAAGGTAGGCGAGGAGAGAGGATGTCTTCTCAAGTACCAGTCCCTGAGATCTTATCCTCAGAGAGAAAGGGAAATGAGGAGTGGCTTGAAAAAGACGCACAACTGGTGTGAGTAAGATTGATAAAGATGAGAGACTGACCCTTTAAACAGGTCAATGACCCGGTAGTAAATAGATTATTGATGAACCGTCCTGTTGATAATTGTTTGGATTCTAAAGGCAGTGAAAATTCAGATAGTAGGCAACCAGTCCATGGCTCCATACAGACTGAGAACCATTGCTCTAAAGTATGCTCTAGTATACAATTAGATAAAAAGAAAACAATATATTTACTTGGTTAAATAATATGTGAATTATTGTCTGACTCCTAGCTTTACATTTTTGTAAAAATATCTATCTATCCAAATTATATTATTAGTGCTAAATTATGAAGTCCACCTTCAATCAGTGAAAACAATTTGCTGATGGATGTATATTATGGATACAGGACTTTTCCTGTTTTGTCCCAACTAGAGCAGTGGTGTGCAGCGGCCAGTAGGTGGTGCAAATATAGCGCTCTGAGTTTTTGTTCAATGTGTTCTTAGGGTTAAGTTTAGAGTTAGGGTTAAGAGTTAGAGTAGTGGTAGATTATGTACTTTACATACTAAAGTACTGGCGTGCAAAGCTTATCATCTGCCACTGCCCTCACTCTGAATCCTAACCCTAGCCTGTACTAAGAAGTCTTGCCATGTCACCTAATGGACATTGCATGCCACTGCTCTGGCAGAGACAAAACAGGAAAGGTCCACATATATGCAGTATGACAAAGTTTTATATTCTAAGAGTGAGATAATAACCTCTGTTCAGAGGTAAAAATACATTTTGTGGGAGAAGATTTCACTAACAGAATTAACTTTTTTTTTTTTTTTAAAGTGTATGGGAAAAGTTGTTTGCTTTTCCTCTGAGAACACACTGTAGAATGAGGGAATATTACACTCAACCTTTAAATATTCATATGTATTGATGATGAAGATTTCCTCAAGCTTGTTCAAATTACAAAATGAACTGCCACACAAATTAAAGAGATATGGAATTATATTGTTGTTGCATTAAAAAGAGGGCATTTGATAATAATTTAGCATAATGCGTTTTCTTTTTATAAAATAAAGCACTGACAGAGAGAGAGACTGCTCTTGGGGCTTGCCCCCTGCCAGCCAATGAGATCTACACACTAAAGTATGCTCTCTATGTTTCCTGTTAATTTCAATTAAGTTTAAACAGGCTTTACTTAAATGTATATCTAAGCTTACCTGTTTTTACCTTTTTCTAATGTAACACTTGCTGCTTATATCAGACACACACTACATTGAGTCATTCTATCCACGCAGATTTATTTTATTTAAAAATAACATTTATTTTCCACACCCCCAGAGCTGCTTACATAGGCACAGTGTACCTCCCAATAGAAACACTGCCTTTGGGTGCTGATTTTAACCCTTTATCTCAATCCAACAGCAGAACAATACAGAGATCTACAGATCAATGTCTGGGCTCTTCCTTGCTTCCTTGTGCAGGGGACTACACATCCCGTGATTCCTTGGTGCACAAACTGCTATCACAGATTGAAATAATGTTATAGCTGCCTGAGATTGGCCAAAGCGAATGATGAATTATTCTAATTTTAGCTCAGATTTCCATGAGTGTTAACTCTCAAAATCAACTGCTTGCAAACTCATTTTCATTTTAAAACAATGTTTTCATACACTACTAATTCTACTCTACCAGATGAGTTCATAATCCAGGAAACTTAAATATACCTTTAATCTTTTTTCATGCAAAAAAAACTAACAACTTTTGTTATGTTTAAAACTCTTTTAAATTCTTGAAAAAAAAAGCACTTGTTTTCCATGTCCCTAGTTTGGTTGCACCGGTACAGAAATTAGAAAGATTTTTGGCTCACAACTGTGATGCTCTTGGCACACAGATATTTATGACATTAATTAATTGATAAACGAGACCCACAAACTTTGTTAAAATGCATCTTCCAAATTAATTCTGCCAGCATAAGACAAAGTTGTGCGTAGGCGCTGATTTTGTTTAATGAAGCAAAGACCTTTTCTTTGATTTGTCTATGGAAAATAATATTGAACATTTATTCTTACATTATGCTATATAAGGATTGTAAAGCTTACATAGGTGGAGTGTTGGAAAACTCTTAGAGATGTTAAATCTTTATATAAATGGCAATAGGATGTCAGAAATGGAGAGGATTTCCAAGATTTAATCAAAGCCTCACACTTTTGCACAGTGGTTTACAGAGGCACCAGGAACACAGGAAGGGCATGATTTGGAAATGCCACAGTACAAATAGAGTCACTACACCCTTTTGAGTAATAATTTTTCTCCCATGTATTCCATTCAGTGGTATTCCTAAATCATTCTATGTATGACATGGGTGTGTTTCTGCTAGACCCACAAGACTATGCCCTAGGGCAGCACAATTTTGGTGGGCAGCAGCCTGTCTTAAAATGCAGTGCAGTACATTAAAGTATGTTTATATACGCACAGAAATGTACTTGACACTTACTGATTGATATATATGCAGTGTAATAACTATATTTCTTGGAATTCTGAGCAGGAAACACTTTTTTTTTTTTAAACTTGTTTTAGACGTTCTAATGTAGTATTTATTTACTATATATATATATATATATATATATATATATATATATATATAATAGTACATTTGTGTTCACATTTGAACCCGGTATATGCTAATGAGGTGGCGCGCATGTGACGTCACATGCGCGCCGGGTCAAGGAGCGGAGCGGAGGCCAGGGCAGAGGGGGGTTGAGGAAGGAGGATGAGGATGGGGGGGTTGAGGAGGGGGTTTGAGGAGGGAGGTTGAGGAGGGGGTTGAGGATAGGGGGGTTTAGGGGGTTTGAGGATAGGGGGGTTGAGGAGGGGGTTTGAGTAGGGAGGATGAGGAGGGAGGTTGAGGATGAGGAGGGGGGTTGAGGAGGAGGAGGGAGGTTGAGGAGGGGGGTTGAGGTTGAGGAGGGGGGTTGAGGAGGAGGAGGGAGGTTGAGGAGGGGGGTTGAGGTTGAGGAGGGAGGTTGAGGAGGGGGTTGAGGAAAGGGGGGTTGAGGGGGTTTGAGGATGGGGGGGTTGAGGACGGGGTTTGAGGATGAGGAGAGAGGTTGAGGATGAGGAGGGAGGTTGAGGATGAGGAGGGGAGTTGAGGATGAGGAGGGAGGTTGAGGAGGGGGGTTGAGGTTGAGGAGGGGGGTTGAGGATAGGGGGGGTGAGGAAGGGGGGTGAGGATGGGGGGTTGAGGCGGGAGGATGAGGAGGGAGGTTGAGGAGGGGGTTGAGGATGAGGAGGGAGGTTGAGGAGGGGGTTGAGGATGAGGAGGGAGGTTGAGGTTGAGGATTTTGCTTCAAAGTTCTTTATTTGAATTTTTTTTTTCCCTGCAATTTTCTTCTTAAAATGAGGTGCGTGTTATACGCCGGTGCGTGTTATACGCCGATAAATACGGTACTTTAATTTTAGCTTATTGAGAGCATAAAGAATCCTCTGTCAAAGATGTGCAAAGATGTACAAGTTAAGTGACTGAGCAGTGTACTCTAAAGGCCGCTTTATTTCTGTGGTAAGATTTTGTTAACTTAATGAGAATAGAGAACGGCAAGACTACATTTCTTTTTGTTTTTATTGAAATGAAGTCTCTAATTTTACATGGATTTTGATGTAAATTAGAATACTCATCACATTTCTTATACCTGTATGGTTTTTGCAGCAGAAGACCACAAATTATCTATTTTTTTCTAAATTGGGAATAAGAAATGGCCACTGTAGTCACCGGCTGTGCTCTGCACCATCACATAGAGTAGGGATAGACAATACTGGCAATGGAGTGCCAGAGCCGGAACGGGATTTTATTATTTCCCTGATTCAGTCATTCTGTGCACAGCAGGTAAATACTGACATCTAGGACTGTGCCCTTCACCCTAGTACCAATGCCACTGAATCCCGATACCAAGGGTTGAAAGGCATGTTGAAAATGTGTATTCCTTTTTGAATTTGTTGCTGAATTGTTGGCATTACAGACATTTACACTTTGGGATGTGTAGTGTTTGAAACCCTCCCTGAACTGTTCTATATATAATGAGACTGCACCAGCTGAGGCACTGGGACAAACTCACTATCTATGTTACTGCTGCTTGTGGAGCGGCTTCAATAGCTTCACAATAAAAACTTAAAATATTGTTGTCATAGTCAATTTTAGATCAATGTTAGATCAATGTTCAATACTTAAATAGCTTTCCCACATGATTTTCAAGCTTTTGCCTGAATTTTGTGGAGTCCTATGTATACACACATTTTGGATTAAAAAATACATTGGAAAACATTACCATCTAAAATTACTTAATTAGTGGAATACTCCCATAATAAATAAAACCATATGGATAAGCCCAAGTAGAAACACAGACAGATCTGCCGGGCATGCTGCGTCACCAAGAGTCGGACACAACTGAAGGACTAAACAACAACAAATAGATGCTTGTCATAGTTATTTTAGAAATGATAGTGTTTCTTTAAGTATTACTTCAGTGCATTTATAATGAAGCAAGATAATGAAATCATTCCAAATAATTTTGTTAATATGGAGATTAGAATAAACAGCTTAAAATATGTATGCTTCTTGTCTATAAAAATGCCAATCATTTCTATTTAACCTGCCATTTCTGTTAGCTTAGATTTATCCTAGACAATTCTGAAAAACAACGCAAGCATCTCATTTTTATTCTGTGTACCACGCAGACTTACTGCCTACTGCCTGCCATTGTGACTCAATGAATAAACATTGTGTTTATTTTACTATTTTAAATAGCATTATTTTAACAGAAAATGAAAGATTTCTTTGTGAATCTATAAAAAGCTGGCTGATTATAATTGTACAGACTTTTTGACATCCTACATACTATAAGAGTAATATCAAACAAATGAACGGTACTGGTACTGTTTTCTGTATTTCATAAAAAATTATATATTAGAAAATTCTTATTATTTATTATTAAATATATTTGTAACGCGCCAACATATTCCGTAGCACTGTACAGGGTTAATAAAAGGAAAAATAGAATATTCACAAACTGAAGAAAATAAAGGGGCCCTGTTTTGAGCTTAAAATCTTTGCAGAAAGTGTTTTTTACAATCTAAAGGGTATGGGAGAGGCAGAAACCTGGGAAAGAGTAACAGATAAGGAATAGTAAGTGTCAGGAAGAAAATGAAAGTTTGCTTAGGTAGGAAGAGATCTGATAGAAGTCATTTGAGGTGAAAGGCTCTAGTAGGTAAAAATAATAATATGAGTATGTAAAAATAATAAAAATAATAATTAATACGGCAAAATCATTGAAGATTAGCAACTGACAAAAAATAATAACGCAAGTTCCTAGAAGCACAGACAGGTGCATTTATGGAATTCAATTTGAAATTGTGTCCACATAATTAAGGCTTGAGAAAGTTTCAATAAACAAATATATTTTCAGTCTCCATGAGTATCAGCTCTCACTTCCTCTCTCTCACTCCCTCTCTTTCTCTCTCCTTCCCTCTCTCTCTCTCTCTCTCCCTCGCTTGCTCTCTCTTCTTCCCCTTTCCCCTCCCTCCCTCATTCTCTCCCACTTCCTTTCTCCCTCCCTCACTCCTTCCTTCCCTCTCTCCCTCCCTCCCTATCTCTCACTCTCTCCCTCCTTCTCTCTCTTTCTCACTCAAAAATTTAGAGGGATAAGGGGTGGAACTATGCTTGTGCTGCAAGTTAATGATTATTATTTATGCAACCCCTGCCAACCCAGTAATCTTATGTTTTAAATATGCTTTTTTTTTTTTAAATGTATGTTGGATGTTCCAAGGCTCTACAACAATATTTAACAATTTTAAAGTCTGGCTTCAGAAAGATCAAAAATGACAAGAAATCATTTCTTCTTATCCCTTAGAGCTTTTGATTATACTCTTTTCTATTTTGTTACATGTGGGTATTAAAATGCCAGCAGGTCTAAATTCAATTAGCGAATCAGATTCCCTTAGCTTATTCATCGCCACAACTTTACATTACAACAAAAATTATATTTGAGCGCCTTTGCTGCCTGCTATATTAACATTTTTATATTATTCTCCAAAGATGGTACATTGTATTATTTTTTTCACTCGGATTAGGCACAGTACAATATTCTGAAATAGCGTGTGTGTTACTAGCAAGAAACACAATAACCCACTATTAATATTTATGAAACCCCACTAGCACCGAGAATTACTTCCCATGATGCTTTAAATGCAGCCATACCCAAAATATGAGATAAAATTGGTTACAGGCACACTTCAAAGACTTAAAAACAAGATATTTTATAACGTAAACACTTTAATCATTAGCTTTATCCTAATTGAAGATAATTGGTTTACTGCATGAAGATAAGCTGCAAAGTCACAGAAACACGGATATTATCCAAAATAGTTTTTGTTGTATATTTGTAGTACCACTGTACTTTGGGGAAACCGCTACATTTTTCCGAAGTATGTAACGAGGTACATATATTAGCAGGGAGGTGAGCCATGAGCATGCAAACATTTATTGAGATTTGTTTATTGCTAAAAGCTGATTGTGCATAAAGACTATCATTTTGTCAGCACTTCCTGATAGTTTGAGACAGTGGGGCTTTTGGTGGTGGTGGTGTGTGTGTGTGTGTGTGGGGGGGGGGGGAGAGGAAAATGGGCATTTGTTAAATAATTAAACCTTTTAACATTTAACACCTACTTTTTTTTCCCCCACACATGCTCAGTCAGAATGATAACTGTAAGCCCTGCTCCTGCAGAGATGTAAATACCATATTGGTCCCTATATAAGCCGCACCCGCATATAAGCCGCACCCGTAAAGTTCAAGGGGAAAAAAATTAATAAAAGATAGTACTCACATATAAGCCGCACCCGTAAAATTGGAGAGAAAAAGACTCTCAAAGTGATCAGCCATTGCAATAAACAGGCTTTTTGCAGGTTACAGGCTTTACAGGACGTTAGAATCACTAAAACCGTAAATCGCTATTCAATATCGCAGTCTAAAGCACTAAAATCGGCACCCTTAACTCGCAATCGCGCACCCTTAACTCGCAATCGCACACCCTTAACTCGCAATCGCGCAAATCAGCAGTAATTTTGCATTCGCGAATAGAAGCCAAAAGAGTTACAATCAAAGTTCGCAAATCGGCAATTATTTTTTTACGGTCGCGAATATAAGCCGCACCCTTAACTCGCAAGCTCAAAAATCGGAAAAAAGGTGCGGCTTATATTCGGACCAATACGGTACCTCTCTTGTGTATGTATTTCTAATTAAACACTATATTTTTTTGTATTTTGTCTGTGTTGGTGTATAATAATTGGTTAACTCCGTGTTATGCTAACTGCCTTGCACAAATAACTATTATGGGATGTTATCTGCACAAGAATGTTTCAATTTGATGTTTGTAACCACACTTATTTTGTATCTCTTATTTACTCCCTTTGTGTAAGGATCACAAGGAAAATTGGAATGTGTTTATGATTAACCAACTTCTTGTATCTTATGGCCTGTGACTTTTGTTTATTCTGCAAGGAAACCGTGCTGTGTTGAACATACACCAAAATGGTGCAGTGAGTGGTTGGGATTATGATCTATATAATGCCAAGCTTTGTATGGCTCTAGTCATTTTGTCTCCCGAGTACTCCGATCAGGACAAGAGAGATGTTGCACAGAAGAGTGCGTGAAAGGATCCCTGGGTCAGCGCTCAATCCTGGCAGTATGTTTCTTGCCCTAACAGTCTGCCTAGTTATTCTATTGGTCAGACACAACATTTTGAAAAACATCATTAAGTGCTCAGTTACATAAATTATAACAGCTAAATAACAAAAATCAAGTAAGTTCATATTTAGGAATTTATATGCAGTATGGGTGGTCTAGATTAAAACAGCTAAGCACTCACATATAGCATTAATTTTAATTACAGAAAAGATCCAACAGGCCCATTCTCTCTAACTGTAAAGAAAATCTACATCTCTGTTGCCGCAGTTCTATGCGATTTGAAGCATTGCATCATGACTTACAGCTTAAAAATAAACAGGTATGCTATCAAATCTAAGGCAAGTGAAATAAAAATATTTTTATATATATGTAGCTTAAATTCCTTTCTACTCAGTAGTAGTTGGCAGACACATTTTCTATCTATTGGTATAGATGTTTTAGAATTCTTTAATAGCATTCATTCCCAATTATCTTCTCAAGAATCCCCAGGTAGGCCATAATACATATTTAACACTATATGAATACAGGTGATGCAATCAGATTCTGTACAGCCTATTGAATACTAATTGCCTCATCCCATGTTCACATAATGTTAAACCTATATCATGACTTGTGGGAAGGTTCTTAAGGAGAGATTGGGAATCATTGGATGAATGTATTGATCTAAAACTAAAGGGCCATGATTTGAGGATATCTTTGCAGGTATACAATTTAGTGGCATGGGGCTAAGGATACCATGAAATCCTATCTTGTTGGTGTGCCCGGAGAACTGAAGTTGGGTTTAAAGAACCACTGCAGTTTAAGAAGAAAGAAACTTGATTGTTAAGTATGTAACAAACTAACAACATTAGCAGCTGTCTAAAAAAAATTGACTTTTTGATGACACCATATGAATAGAAAAGTCTATTTTTGCCTTTGTTATATTACTTACTGAAAGCAGGATCATTAGGGTTTGTTTTTTATATATCAATGGGTGGAGGAAATTTGGAGAGGTCTACAGGCTTTATAAGATAACTGGAGCTCAATGGAATTTAGAAGACGTCTCCTCACAAGTCCAGAATCAAGCTGTTTACATCAGTAGATTGCACTCAAGTGATTTCTAGAAATGTAGACACCTCAAGCATATTTTAAGTAAACCTGAGTGGGTGGCTGAATGTGTGTGCGTGTATGTATGTGTACTAATAAATTCAAAGGCCCTCATTCAATTCCAATTTGGCCAATTGAATAGAGCTCTTAATAAGCACATAACATATTTTTTTAAAGAAGTTTTTAGTTAGTAAACATCTATCCAAAAGCAAGGTTTTCACAAACTAAAAACTTCTTTAAAAAAAATATGCTATGTACTTATTTAGAGCCCTATTCAATTGGCCAAATCGCAATTGAATGAGGCCCATAGTCTTTAACTATCATTCAGTTTTTCATTTAACAACTGCTAAGCAAATGTAAAATGAATGTTAGTATCACTGTCAGACTACATTTAAGTAAGTTGGTTACATGATAAAACCAGGACAAATGAACATGATTTTGCATCTCAAATGAGAGTTTTATCCATTTTCCAGAATCTGAGAGAAAACAAATATTTTTGTTTTTACTAGCAAAACTTGATAATGTGCAAAATGTTGCTAAATAGACACAGCCTCTACATTTTTTACTTTTTGTACACAATTATTCTTTACTTCAGGCTCCCATGTTCTTTATTAAGATTGGACAGAATATATATTGCATTAGAGCTACTGAGAACACTGGCAGTTGTATATGACACATTACCATTGTGCAGTGACAAACTTTCTGTACATTCAAAGGTCCTCCCATGCCAGAAAATAGGTCACTGGAAACTAAAATAGTAAATTCCACAAAAGCATACATAACAAAAAAATAAATTAGAGGATGTATTTTTTTTTGGTTGTTATTAAAATAATATATCTAGTGTAAGATAAATGACCATGAAATAGTAGATTCCACAAAAGCATACATAGCAAATAAATAAATTAGAGGATGTATTTATTTTTTTGGGTTGTTATATATATTAGTGTAAGATAAATGACCATGAAATTTGTTGGTTTGATGTTAAACAGAAATTACTTTTTCAGATCCTCCTACATGCCAGGGTCTCCTATCTAAGGCCATTAGCACATTATTATTAGGATTTATTTTTAGAGCACCTGCAGATTCAGTAACACTAGGAGTATGATAAACAATGGATAGACAATTACATACATTTGTTGTTGTTCAGTCCTTCAGTCGTGTTCGACTGTCGGTGACCCTATGGAAAGCATCACTAAGGCATATCTGTCTGTGTTTCTGGTTGTGCTTATCCATATGGTTTTCATGGCAAAGATACAAGAGTGGGTTGTCAGTTCCTTCTCCAGTGCACAGTAATTTGTCTGACCTCTCAGCTATGTTCTTTCTATCTTGGGTGATCCTACATGGTATAGCTCACAGCTTCACTGAAGTACACAAGCCTCTTCACCACGACAAGGTAGCGATCCAGAAGGGGTTACATACATTAGATGCAGATAAAACAAGCCCGCACATTTGTACATACACAATGTTACATGAGGAGATGAGGGCAGCTTACAGTCTAAGAGGAAATAGGGGATAGAAAAATGGATTAATGATGAGGGAGAGGTAATAGAGCACATATAAACACACACTGAAAATACATGAACACATGTGTATGCATTAATTCATACACAAAACGTGCACACTTTAGATGTAATTCCTTAGAATCATTTCAACTTCTCCATATGCCCCCTAGCACTAAATGGCATGAAGTGCAGCAGCAGTAACAGTCTTGAAATTTGAATAAATATGTTCCTGTTACTTTTAGTGATCATACATTGATCAAGTTGATCTGCAAACAAAATATATGTGTTAATATAATCACCACAAAATCTGATATATATTTAGGGCCTCATTCTATTATCGGCCGCAGCCGCTGCGGGGCCGCAAGGACCGGCCGCAAGCTATTCGGCTATTCTATTCCCCTCCGGCCGGGGACTCCGGCAGGCTTGCGGCCGGTGCCTTGCTATCTCTTGCAGCCGATCGCGCAGGAGGAAAGCATTTGATCTAAAACGGCCGCAAGGAAATCGGCCGTAACAAAAGCCTGGTTGCTATTCTATTGCTCCGGGAACCCTCTCTGCAAGGCTAAAAACGAGCCGCAGCTTACTTGCAGCAAACAGGTCCCGCTAGCACCAATTAAGCACATAAAATAGCTCAAATAAAGCCATCCTGCACTTTGCAGAGTCTATAAAGTGATATTCGGTGTTAGCAAAAATAGCACATAATTACCCTATACTCAAATCCGTAAAATACTTTTTTTTTAATATACGTAAAATATACATGTAAAAAGTCCAGAGGGCTTGGAGCACCTCAGACCTGCCCACGCCGCAGCCAGAAAATAAACAGTTAATTTGAACTCGGGTTTGGGCTGATGTGCAAGCTTGAGAGTGGGTTACTTTTAATCCTCATGTCCCCCAATATGATCCCTAGCATTTACAGAGCTGTACAGTGCAGGCTTGAATTTATTTTTGAGTTTGTAGATTTCACAGCTTACGGCCGGTTTCAAGATATGCGGCCGGCCGTAAGGGGAGGTCCTTGCGGGGCCGTATAATTGAATTGCGAGGTAACAGAACCCCCGCAAGGAATCGCAGCCTTACGGCCGATTTACGGCCGATAATAGAATGAGGCCCTTAGTGTTTATTCTGCACTAGACCTTTTCAGTTATATGCAACCCCAAATTATTATCCTTCCTTTGGTTATGTTATTTTGCTTTCATAAATGTATATATAAATGTATGAGTGTATACATTATGCCAAACAGTATACCTAAAGGCGGAAATGTATATTCATACAGACTGCACTACATATAGACATAAATCTTCTGCCCTAGGCAAAGGCCTTGTTGTCCTAGGCAGAAATAACTCAATTGTTAGCATATATTACACTCCGGCTTACAGCATGCTCTGATATTGTCATATCCATATGTTTGGTGCTAAAATAGTTTCTAATATGAAATGACAAACACAGGACTTGGTCTCTCTATCTCTCTCTCTTTTTCTGTGTGTGTAAATATATATATATTTACTTAAAATGATGATATTCATAGTGCAATCCACTCATCAAAAAATATAAAAATAAATGATATACATAGATATGTAATTCCACATATTTCTAGACAAAAAGCTGCATTACCCATCTTGATAATGAAGAGACAGACCACATTAATGTCAACTGCCAATATATTATGAAGAATAGGGGTAATCAATAGGTGGACCTGGGACTGGGAACAGGACCATTAACTCCTTACTTCCTGATTAAATTTACAATAAACTCAAATGATTTCTCTGCCCCCCACACTATGTAATATTTAATCCTGCATCATTCTGAATGTCATCTTATTAACATATTATATGTATATTAAAAAATATGGATTCTGGACCTTTCCTTCATATTCACAAATAACTGACTAATGCTGATGTAGAATCAAAAATTTCAGGCTCCTCAGTTTCCTCAGGTCCCATAATGTAATTGTTAAGCTATATACATATATATATATATATATATATATATATATATATATATATATATATATATATATATATATATACAGTAAACTCCCCATTATCTGGCACCTACGGGGACTCCCTATTGCCGGATAACTGTAGTTGCCGGTTAATCGGGAGTCCATGATTTTAAGGGTCTAAACGACCCTTAAACCCCCAAAAACTCTTAAAGGCATTAGCACCTAAACCGGGCTATTTAGTGCCCAAAAAAATAATTAGAAAAAAGGAAACATTTTTTTGTGCAGTCTCAAACTGCCGGGTAGTGCCGGTTATGTCGGTTTGGCGGGAGTTTTTTTAAAATGGGGAATTCATGCCGCGCCGGTTGTTTGAGAGTGCCGATTCATTGGGTGCTGGATAACCGGGAATTTACTGTATATATATATATATATATATAGATATATATATATATATTTATATATATTAGAACAACTAATGTGTCAGCCCCCTTAATCGACCTTTTATCAGGTCCCATTATGCCATAGTTAATAAAAAAAAAGAGAAAAGAATATATATATATATATATATATATATATATATATATATATAGAGAGAGAGAGAGAGAGAGAGAGAGAGAGAGAGAGAGTGAGAGAGAGAGAGAGAAATGGAGGGGGGGTAACTGTGATATTATTCTATGTCATCTTACAGTTATCCATATTAATTTATATATAGCAATCTATGACTAGGCTGGCCATTAAAATCACACTGCGAGGAAGAGTGTGAGTTGAACAATATAGTAATAATTTAGTAATCATACTTGGCTTCCTTAGTCAAAATGACACAAGGAGGTTTAGACACCGCACGCCGAGTACATATAAGATAAAGTTACAAAAATGTCATACTGCCTTATTATCCTCCACGTTGGTTTTATTGAATTGCCTGGAATCTTATAACACAGTAATATACTTCATTTATACTTTTTATTGGTGGTTGAACTGCCATGCTGATTTTTAAAAGTGAGATCAACTGTAAGATCTGATTTACAACTTGAGAGGTGCAGCTTCAATACACGATTTTCAGAGACCTGTAAAAATGGCTAACAAAGGTATTCTAAGGAGAGCAACGTGAATCGGAAAACACACAGAGTTTCTGTGATTGTGTCTTCTATTGGCTTCTTTTATATTATTAGATTCCTGTGTAGATAGTAATGTAAGTACAATCATCTCTAACCTTGATATGGATTATTTAAGGGACACCACCCTAAACCTTAAAATTATTTTGTAGGCAGAGTTATATGAATCGGTTATGCATTTGTGAATAATAAAATGGGTATGTAAGGTTTGTAAAATAAAGATTTAAGTAAATTAGTCAGTTTTCAAAAATAGATTGAGGCGCTTTAACTGAGGGAGAAGGGGTGGAAGTGATGCTGAATTGGAGGGCATCTGAAAATAAATGTAATATATTGAGCTCATATATATATATATATATATATATATATATATATATATATATCTATATACACACATTCAGAATGTCCTATAACATACTGTTTAATGCTCAAGTTGTAGTACAATAGTGCAGAAATGGTAAAAAGAATGGGACCATTACATAAGTAATATGGAACGTGACATTCATTCTGAAACTCCTTCTCAGACAGCCTGCCAGTTGGCCCCACCACCATCCCTTCATGTCATAGCAGGGGTGGAGAGAAGAACCTCAGTGAATTTCTATGTACCTTTATAGTTTAAATGATCGAACTATAGCTAATGTTTAATGATTAAAGATAGATATAAGTGATACAATATTTTGATATTATCAATTTCTAGATTATATATATATATATATATATATATACATCAGCAGATACATTCAAACACGCATAGGCACACTATATATATATATATATATATATATATATATATATATATATATATATATATATATATAATTTAACCCTTCCAGGTGCCTCCAGATCTAAAGGACATAAATAAATGTAGGTTATTCATTTGAAAGGTCAGCATCCATATGGTGATGCACAACCTTAACACACAGCCTAGTAAAAACCAATATCTAATCTCATCTTGAAAAGATCAATGCCATCAACCTGAGTAGTATAGCTTTTTATTCTCCACACTAAATAGAACCAATTTAGGTGAGACATATGCCACCAAATATATATATATGGCAATTACTCACACATTTAGCACTTTGTGATACATAATAAGCAATTACAGTTCAAAAAGGATAGAAAAGTTTAAGATTAAAACTAGACAGGAGATGACGACAGAAATGTTGTAAATGCTTTCACACTAAATGCAGAATGTTATTATTTTAAATTCTTGGTGATATTGTTTCACTAGAAATCACAAAACTTAGCATATTTCTTTGTTGTGTAACAATCAGCTCACTAACTGGCTTCATACAACAACACATGCTCCTGCTTCTCTAATTGTTAGGTCCCCAAAATGGCCAAATAAGATTTCACCTTCTTATATCTGGTTAGGAAGTAAAAACAACTTGCTTTTGCCTGTTAGAGGAATTATTCTTTATATTGTGTGTTCAAGTCAGAAATGGTATTATATGTTATGATGCTTTATTTATGCCCACATCTATTTGAATATCCACATTCTCCCTTTTTCAGCCCATTGTTTTCTTTTCCATTAGAGAGAGGATACTTTTGTAGGCTTCTTTGTATATGTTCTGTACCTGTATTAAACTCTATTACACTACTTGTATTTTGAAGAAAAAGGAGCATTTTAAGTAAAAGATCAAGCTCTTAAAAAAGGAATTCATGTAATGCTTAGAGCACAGATCTAAATATGCTTTTACCAACAGGATACCATCTTTTACTAAAGCCATCAATTTAAATAGATTATTATCAACAATTGCTTGTGTGCGGAAAACTTATTTAAAGGCATATCCAAGTGTCATGGATTAATACATTTCTGCACTCCTTAGACAAAAAGCAGTCTATATGTATGCAGCACATCTCATAAAACATTTTATTTTTATTAATATCTAAAAATCCCTCTAATGTTTATGTTGACACCGCCAGGGGTGTCTACACAGGCATCTGACCCCCTCTTCCCCGATCAGCATGCAGCACCAGGGGATCAATGTAAACCCACTATTTACCTGCTGTTGCTTGCTCAGTTAATCTCCTCAGCAGCAACACATAGCAAATATCAGTGATATACTACATATCCCAGGCTGCTTTGCAGCACAAACAGGAACCCTAAAGTTAATTCAAAATTTTCGGCTAACCTCATTGGCCAAAACAAATCATTTTAAATTTGATGCTAATTTAGTTTGGGTTTGGAGGGTGTTAACCCTAATGTTCAACTGTCAGAAATTACAATAGATTTTGCTGACTTCAATGTAAGTGTTTAAATGTTTCAGATGCATTCATAATCCAGATGCATTCATAATCCAGAACATGTCAGTGAATAAAGTAGTTATATATATATATATATATATATATATATATATATATATATATATATATATATGTATAGAACACATTTTGCATAGATTTACTTCATCAATACACAAACTATCTTGCACATGTTTATTTCTGTCCCATATTAATACACTGGGCGACCTGATCTATGTTAAAGGTCTTATATATAGAATTTTGTGCCTAGGGGTGCCACATTTCTATGTCCGGATCTTTAGTATCCAGAGGTACTGGAGTAGTTATATTATAACATATCGCTCTCTGCTGTGTACACTGACTGACTGGGAGTGGAATTGAGGGAACTTTTATGGGATCTTATATTGAAGCAGTTTCCACCTGACTTTACAAATAAATTGTGAGTGCATTTTATGGCCCTACAATTTTGAAAAATGTACATCACCATAAGCTTGTGTGCATTTTGAGGACGCTGAAGAGGAAGCAGCAAACTAGTGAAAGTGTTGTCAAGAATCTCCAACTTGTATATTTTGAACTTGTGTATGAAACAAGGACGTTGGTCCCAGGTTTGTATATCTATTAATCAGTTCTGATAACCTTTGGACTATTTGGATTCTTGATTTGGTTCTTATTATCTTCGGACTATTTGGATTCTATACTAGTCACTGTAAAATAATTATTAACATGCCCTATAAGATTTTAGTTCCTTTATTACTTGCTATATTTTTTAAAACCATAATTCAATTTTTAAAGGGACATGGGAAACAATTATTTTTTCTCCTTAGATTTAAAGGAGCATGTTTTAAACTAAAGTTGTGTTTTACATGAAAAATATTTAATAAAACCTCATTGAAAGTAACAGGAGATGCACAGAGAATACGTACGCCTGTAGATTTAATTTGCAGACAAGTATGACTCATACATCTATGTTTCTGCTCATTGTCTGACAAGGACAAACTATCAGCTCAATTAAATATTTGAATATTTTTTTCTAATTTAGTAAAGCCCCCACACATACAGTGGTAAATCGGCATAACATAGAACTGCAAAACAGTTTAACTTAAAGTTTTAACAGGTTGTCTATAGCACACATATCTATAGCATAACAATGCATTTAATGGACTACTGACTGAAGTGTCATATTTATAGTATTCTCTTTTGAAGAACTTGACTTAATGGTGTAAACAATGTTTTACAAATGTTTAATATAAATAAACATTTTATTTGTAACTATTGTATTTAATATTGGTTACCATATGACATGTTTAGTTCCTAAAGTTAATAAATACCGGGAAGAAGTGGAAGAAACTGTATTCAGATAAATAGAATAGTGCTCCCTAAATAGAATATTGTATAATATAACTACATGGAAAAGTAACCTCCATAGCATTACCTCCCCCTCAAGCTTTAGACAGCCTTGGAGTCTAAGATGGAGCCCACCATAACACATATCATATGCAAACTGTATAGATTTAACTATTATCATGTCATATTATCATATCATTATGTCCTTATGAGCAACTATGTATATAATGCATATCATTTTTTTTAAATTTAATTTAGTTCTTCTATCAAAAAGAACCCATAAGAAAACAAGAAAGTATATAAATTATTACTACACATCATACACATGGATCAGTACAGTTCACATTTTTTTTCTTTTTATAACTGCAATATATTTAATTAACTACATTTTTTTAAAAAGATATTCCATGCTATTTTCTTTACAAATCAAAGTGTGGAATGACTTTATATTTACCTATTTAAACATGGGCTAACAGGCCTCTCTAAGATTCCTGAATAGATTTGTTTTCATAAAATTAAATTACAATTAAATTAATAATTACCTTTCCATTAGGGCAATATTCAGCATAGTGATTTGCTTTCAATATAAATTATGCATTATTCTTAAAAAGCAGGGGAGAGACAAACTGAGATGGTCGTTGGTTATAAATGATAACTCAATTACATACACGTCGCCATAAGATGGCTTTGCTTGTCTTGCGTTGTTATTTATACAGTTTGTTTTCTTGTTTTTCACAATACGTATTTATTGAATAGGTCACAGGTCTGATAAAGAAAGATCGTCAGATCAGCCTAACCTCTGTACTCAGATACATGGAAAAAAACTGAGTATAATAAATGGAACCACAGGGAAGGACTTGGCATTTGTAATAAATGAGGACAGATTGGATGGAGTTCCTGACCATGCTATTATCAGACAGTGTCTTAATGTAGATTTTTTTACACATCATCTTTTCATTTGAGGTTCCTTTGCAGAAACCACTTCCAATACCCTCCATAATTATTGCCCCTCCTGGCTAAGAAGAGCAAAAAGGCTTTAAAAAATGTCTGTTGTTTATCAGCTTGATCTTACTCTGAAAATGTGAGAGAAATCAAACCGTTTACGTGAGGTAAAATTATAGATATCTTATACCAAAAATAAACGGAATTCTAAGAAAGGTGTTGAAAATTTTAGTATCTCTTGAAATTCTCATGGACAGAATTAGATATATATTCCCATTCATATATTCCCTTTGTTTTCAAGTCTTTAGGAATTCTTAAGTGGTCATCCATGACATTCTGTTTCATGAGGTTACACACAGGCCAAACACCCATAGTCATCCATCAACATGGGGACAATCACAGAATACACACATAAGGGAGATTATACCCAATTTTGCTCATCTTTACTACACAGTGTCAGTAATTCTGGAGAGCATTGGGTACTTTATGGTTCTTGGAAGACGGCTTATATTTATTTATGTTATACAGTATTCACTGTGTGGGCTGCATATTTGGTTTGCTGATGGTTTGAAGGCTGTTTTCAACTTTCCAATGTTATGGCTCTCTGAACCATTTCACAGTCTATGTGAAGTTTCGTGAATTTTGGTCATATTCAGATATGATGTTCACTGGTTAACAATAAAATTATGAGATACAGAAAAAAATTAAGAACAAGCATAATGATTTTTATATATGTAATTCAATGAGCTTTTTTGAAATTAAAAAAAGATTGCTTAAATTAAAACGTGATTTATAAATGTAATTAGGATCCAACAAGTTCCAATGTCAACTTTCCTTCTCCCATGCATCTTTGCTACTCCCTGCTGAAGTGCTTAGTTATCTAAGAGAAACACACTAGATGTTTCTTTATGCTAGGCTATGACTCTGGTAGTTATTACGGCCTAAGTAGAACACATTACTAGACATCTCAAATGAATGGCTAGTGAACTACATATAAAAACCTGATACAGATATGTTATAAAGTTATTTAGTCTCAACAATAAACCTTCACTGTGGCTCTTACTTAAAGGTTCACAAAACTTGACATTAGTTAGACGCAAAATATATAATTGATCAAGAATTGACGAAGATATTGTCACTTTAGCCCTTGAAGATATTGTCACTTTAGCCCTTGAAGCCGTCTCACAAGAATCTGCATAAATCATAAAGTTGGAGTCCGTAACTGTTACACAGGTACACATTCTAGGTATATTACATTTTACACCATCTTTTAAAGGAGAGTGTATTGGTGTAATGTGCGATTTAAAAAAACAAAATCACTGGTAAATCATAGCACACACACACAAAACAAGAGCAAGACATTGGATTAGAGCAAATGACAAGATTTCAGATAACAGCACACTTACCACTACACCAACAAATATATATATATATATATATATATATATATATATATATATCACATATATAATTGTCATAACTGTGGGTTGTCAAAAGTTGTTGCTAACGATGCGGCCCTTGCAAAGCGAGTGACGCAGTTGCTGGCATGGAGAGCCAAAGGCGCTCCTTGTCAGCAACTGCGGACCTCGCAACATTTACGGACTTACGACACACAAATACGAGACGCGGAACTTAGAAAAGAAAACATTACGGCCTCGCATAAATACGGCCCGCGCGGACCTCAAAACATTCAAAACACAATAAATACACACAACAAACACATAAAAAGCTTACCCACAGCAAGAGGGAGCACCCAGGACCTCTGCAAGTGAAGTTACACCTCAATTTAAGTCCAAATTCCAGAGTTTAGACACGCGAAAATCACCTGGCCGACGAGAAAAACTAGGCTACAGGACCCTAAAGACGCAAAACACCACCAAACACATACGGATTGTCCGAAAAAGCCGGACGAGGTCCAAGAACAAGGACGCTAAATCACCAACAGCCGCGTACCACACATTAGGCGCCATTTTACAACACTAACTTACAGAATGCAGAAGTACACTGCTACCCTAACGGATTTGGCTCACGCACGCACACTATTACACTACACACTGCACACATTGCTGACACTTAAACAGCAGCTCCACAGCACTGAAAACACACATTGTATGCTGCAGCAACAGGAAAACAGATTGTCAGCTCTTCAACACAATGCTTCCTACATTTATTACTTCAAAATAGGTAAAGTATATTCCTTTATTAATGTATTATTTAGTTCATTACCATACACAAAACAGCATTAGCTCACTTACAATTACATTGCTGTCATTTTTTGACGGGCAATATTCTAGTATATATATATTTATAATTTAAAATAACTACGGTAGTTAGCTTAGTTATTCATATAATTACACAGCACAGATACCTCATATTAACATTTGTTCATTATATAATCTAAACAACATATTTCTGATTTTTTAACAATGAATAAAAAAAACACGCCTATGGGAACTTGAACTCAGGGCATTCAGCTACACAGCTTAACTTATTGTGCAATTTACTCTGTTGTTATACTAGCTGCTAGAATATAATCAAACAGTTACATGTGACATAGCCACTGTCTGACCCAAAGGCACTGCACTTTCTAATTAATTAATATTCATTACATGCCGCATAATGTGCATTACTTAGACAGGAGGAGGCAACACAGTGAAATACCCCAACTTGTATTGATCATGAACTCATTGAATTCATGTCTATGGGTGTAGAGCACATTTGGTGGCATCAGTGGCTCTTTAAAAAAGGCTTTCCTTGTCCTTCCAACATCATGGTATGTTTAGAAGGACCTGTTGTATCCAATCTACGAATACAAATTTCCATGAAAGCAATGTAATCATTGAACTTGTTAACAAAAGTACTATTTGACTTGACAAATGTCTATAAAAAAATAATAAGACAAAAATAATTACGACCTTTGTAGTCATATATTTTTGTAAGAATAGGCAAATATTTGAGATGTAAGAAAAAATAATACATCCTCAAACTGATTGCATTTTATATACAACTAGCGAATTGCCCGTCAAAAAAT
The DNA here is from genome assembly GCA_027410445.1 of Discoglossus pictus. Taxonomy (NCBI): domain Eukaryota; kingdom Metazoa; phylum Chordata; class Amphibia; order Anura; family Alytidae; genus Discoglossus; species Discoglossus pictus. The sequence continues at coordinate 240,616,834 of CM050163.1, forward strand.
GACGGCAATGAAATTGTAAGTGAGCTAATGCTGTTTGGTGTGTAATAATGAAATATATAATACATTAATAAATGAATATACTTTACCTATTTTGAAGCATTGTGTAGAAGAGCTGTCAATGTGTTTTGATGTTGCTGCAGCATTAGTGGTGTGGATCTGCTGTTTAAGCGTGGTGAATGTGTGCAGTGTAATAGTGTGTGTGCGCGAGACGAAACCGTTAACGTAGTCGTGTACTTCCGCATTGGCGTAAAATGGCGGGTAATGTGTGGTATGCGTTTTAGCGGAATATCCGTAGGTCTTTTGTGGTGTTTTGCGAGTTTCTTGTGGTGTTTTGCGAGTTTCTTGTGGTGTTTTGCGTGTTTAGAGTGCTGTAGCCTCGTTTTCGTTTTGTTCGGCGGCCATTTTTTATCTTAGAATTTTTTAGTGTCTAAACTCTTTTATTTTGAGTTAATTGAAGGTGTAAGTTGTTTTTTTGAGGTCCTGGATGCTCCCTCTGGCTGTAGGTAAGTTTTTTTATGTATGTGCTGTCTGTATTTATTGTGTTTTGAATTTTGTAATGTTCACGAGTTGCGTCCGAAGGTTGCGAGGTCGTAATGAGTGTTAACGTGTCTTGTATGTTGTTTGCGTTGCAAGGTAGAGTTTGCGAGGGTCGTAGTTGGTGTGTCGTGTTGTTTGCGTTGCGACGTAAAGTTTGCGAGGGTCGCAGTTGCTGGCATGGAGCGCTTTCGGCGCGGCTCGTATGCTCACAACTATATATGTGATTACCCTGACCGTATTGATTTCAGCAAATCAGCTTCCTGTGGTGGGAGGAGACTTTTGAATGTACAGAAAGTTTGTATCAGATCAATGAGAAAATAGCATCTATAAGTGCTCTTAGCAGGAAAAGTGCAAAGGTTGTTAGTTTACAACGAGACACCCTTCTGAAAATGTAAAGGTCAGAGTCAACACAAGAAAAAAATCCATACAAATAAACAAAAAAATATAAAAGCTGAGTTTATTTTTTCCCCTTCTAAGAACATATTACCATTATCATGTTTAAGTTATATAAAATACCAGAAAAAATCTGATCACAGTGGTTATTTAATTGTTTCTCTAAGGCTCAAACAATTACTATTTTCTAAGGGAATTTGAATGGGAAATGTCTATCTAGGCCTCTTCTGGCCTCTTATGATTTTTGAATGTACATATCTAAGACATATCTAATTTTCTTAGAACTGTGTTTTTTAATATACAGTCCTTAAAAGAGTCTACACTTTGTTGTAGACTTAGAAAACAATGTAAAATCACTGTGGGATGTATCCACTGATTAATATGTAAAATATTTATGGACGGTGAGGAAAGTTTTTGGTAGGGCAAGAGAAAGAAGCCTAAAGATTCCCTTTAATATGTCACATGTTTAGAGCATGTTTTAAACATAACCAACGTTTTATTTTGCATGAAAAATATTTAGTAAAACCTGTTTAAACTTCATTGAAACTAAAAGGAATTGTTTCTGAATTATTCACTATATCTGAAGAGAGCTTTTGTTGATTGCTGGTTTCAAACCTCACAAAAGGAGAAATGGAAAATATGATATATATAAAGAAACATCACATATTGGCTATCATCTATTTAAAAGAGCATTCATGAAAATCCGGACCACTTTCTAATTAACTAAAGATAACCAGCAAAGTTATGGTGCTCTATGGAGAAAACCCTTACTCCCTCTGCTGGCTGTACCGGATACAACCAAAAAACATTTACGATAGAAGATTCTGGCATTGTTGCAAAAGCAGATTGTACATGAAGTAGAATTTAATTTACTAACCTTTATAATACTCCTTTTCCATTAAAAGAAAATATTAGTGATGTTTTAAACATTACTAATATAACTACATTGTTCCTTTAGATCTTGTAAAATAAAAATAGAAGCAATAACTGCATTATTTATAAAGGCTTTCCGAGTATCTGAGAACATTTCTTTAAACTCTTTAAACTTGAATGCCCTGACCAATACATTACGTTTTATTTTATTGGTATGTACCTGTGATGAACATGTATAAGTAATAGACCTCTTTAGTCAAAGTTTTTTTTCTATGTGTTATTTTAAATAACTAAGTTAGATACTGGGCAAACTTATTTCAGCAACCAAAAATAAAATAAGTTCGGCATTTGCATTTTCCCCAGTTATCTACTATTACTTTGTACTGTAAACTTCCATTTTCTTCTCGGCTCATTCAGTGTGTTACTTTCTTAGTACAGTGTGTCCTTGCAAACTAATGAGTTTTCATTACTACCGAGAGCAATGTCAGTTGTAGATTTGACACACCCTTTGTGCAGATAGATGCTTCCTGTGGATTCCAAGCTTCCTCCTACCTCAGGAAGTTGATCAGCAGAGGTGCATGTAAAAGTAGTTATTCAATATATTATATTTTAATAATAACTAACCCTTTTATTTCTGATTTATTATCACAACTAATTTGTTATCTGAACTCTACCTATTCTAGTAGTTAATAAAGTTTATATAGCAAACCTGGCCATTTTCCCCTTTTTAGTTGTACAATGGAACTTTTCAGTTACTGAAAATGAACATTTCTGCCTGGAGCCAAGAGAAAGGATGGAAACACTTATAAGGATATGGATCATCTAGAAGTGGTCACGCATTAAACCATTTGCACAAACCACTGCAATGTGGCACATCTTTAACTTTTACATTTGAAATAAAAGCTATAAAGAGGTCAAAGAACAAGCAAAATAAGTGTAATGTAATTATATACTTTCAGTCTATATCTTATGAGGTGCATAAGGGGAACAAAAGGCCAATATTTTTATTACATATTTTAGAAGAATGTGATTTAAGCATTACAAAAGTTTTTTTTTTTCCCTTGAAGAAAGAGTAAACTATAGTTCAATGAATAAGACATTTGCTGAATGATAGACGTTTACTATTGGAATAAGGAATGGTTACTAGAGAATTGCTGCAGTGATTATAATTATTATTAACTTTTTTTGTAACACACCAACATATTCTGTAACGCTGTACAGGGGATAAGAACAAAGAAGAATACAATGTTAAATAACTGCAGAAAATGGAGGGCCCTGTTTTGAGTTTAGAATCTCTGTAGAAGGTTCTTTTTTACAAAGCACCCTACAAGATTGGAAATTCGCTACTTACAATCAAAGGGAGTGGAAGAGGCAGAAACCTGGGCAAGAATAAACAGATAAGGAATAGCAAGGGTCAGGAAGAAAGTGAAAGTTTACTTAAGTAGGAAGGTGTGCAAAGTTAGAAATGTTTTTCATTTAGTAGGAGAGGGAAGAGATCTGATAGAATATCATTTGAGTTGGATGGCTCTAATGTGTAATATGTTATCTGCCACTGGTGGTCAGATAATATAACCTGCAAATGGGAAATTCAGGTGAGGGGCCTGCGTTAGTCACTGCACGTCTGAGCTCCATCAAGCTTATGTTCATTGTGATCTAAGCGGGGCCTGGCTTGTTTAATTTAATTGGTGATGTTACAATTATTTTTATTGTTTAAAGAGACGCACAGAAATACTTTAATATATTAGAACTCAAAGGAGCACAGCATGAAGGAAGAACACTATGTAAGTAAAGCTTATATAAGGATGTGTAAGCTTCAGGATGGATCCTGGAAGGATGGGCCTAGAGGTCATCATTTTGACCCATGTCCACTTATTATTATTATCCTTTATTTGTAACGGGCCAACATATTCCGTACAGCTATACAGAGGTAAGTACAATATTAACACATTGCAAATAATGGAGGGTCCTGTCTTTGAGCTTAAAATCAAATGAACACTTAGTAAGATTGAACCCTCACAAGCTTATAGTCCAATGATTACTGACTGTCCCTTAGCTAATACCGCAACTTATGTTTCAATGCAATATGCATTCTGTATATCCTTAGTTATGTTTACAGAAAAAATATCTGTGCTAGAAAACTTAAAGATCAGTTGTTCTAGAATTAGGGATGCGATGGGTGTAACAGCAAACCCCACAACTGTATCTGATATATAAGCTGTTTTATTAGTATGGGTTATACAGTTGGCGGAGATGGATAGATGAGGTAATTGGAGCAATGAACACAAGCTTGATGGAGCTCAGAGGTGCAGTGACTGACAGATGTGCCTGGCGTGCTGCGGTCCATAAGGTCACTGAGAGTTGGACATGACTGAACAACTAAAAAACAACATACAGCTGGCCAGCGTCCTTACTCTGATATGTGTTCCAACTCCTAAGTAGGTGACTGCATGGCAAGGCTTTGTCACTTTACGGCTTAGTGAATATTGCTAATGAGGTCTGTGGTACTGTGTTACATACAAACATTTCTATAACATTCTAATAGTGCAAAAAAGACATTGAAGGTCCATCTCTACAGTACAATTTGCATGTTTGAAATATTAGAATAAATACTATTTTGTAACTATCAAAAAAAGTTCTAGCTCATTCTGATTGGCTATTATACAATATGTACAGTGTGGGAACCTGAAGCAAAGTAAATCTGTTGTACTTTAAGACTTATACTTTACAATCTTTTTCATTTCATTATCTATACATGAAGCCCAAAAACTATGCACAATTTCACATTTCCACTATATGTGTTCAAAAGAACCTGTTTCAGATTCACATCTCCAGCAAATATATATATGGTTTCCTTTACTAAATTTGTGGATTTGGCTTGGTACTAAGTGTCATCTTTGGATAACTTTAAAATATGTTTCTTTTAAGTTAACACATTTTAGAGTATTGGCTGTCACCTCAAAAGCTTTATACCATGAAGTGTGGCTCCATTGCTTTCCCAATTATTTCTCCCATTTACTCATTTTTATAGTTTTTTTACTTCTTTCATAGCTCTTAAAATTTTTAGGTGTTGTTTTATTGTGTTTTTCCTTCTTCCTTTGTCATTTCTATTTCAAATTTCGTAATTGGTCTTATTAGTTGTTTATTCTCATTATTAGACAAAACTTTAAATAAAGTATTATATTCCAGCCATTTTTCTCCTGGGAGACCGTTTTCTTTCCTCAGTACTTTAAAGGTTTTTATTTATTAAGGTTCCATCTATCCCAGTTAATTTTAATAAATTTAAAAAGCCCTTCATTTAGGGTTATTATAGGTGATAGCAGAGAGGGAAATCTTACTAATCCCCATTTAAAAATTGGAGGATATTTCTATACCTAGGGGGTTAAACCTGTTTTGTTGCCAATTAAAAGATCTTGTTTTGTAAATCTATATGAATTATTATCATTATTATTATCGGTTATTTATAACACGTCAAAATATTCCGTAACGCTAATTGATAATACCTCTGTTTTTAATGAGTTTAATTTGTAATAAGACATTTGACTGTATTCATTTATACATTCAAATAAGTATTTCAGAGATTTAAGTGGATTAGCAATGGTCACCACAACATCATCTGAAACATGGTTACTTTATTTTCTGGTCTCTAAACCTTCAATTTGCTCAGTATTTCTTATCAATATTGTTAATGGACTATGACCAACCCAAAAACCAGAGGAGAGAGGGGCCAACCCTGTAATAATTAGGGTAATGTATTTTTTCTATCACATCTCTATATGCGTCCTTTGGGACATTTTTGGGTAGAGGGATCCTATATATACCATCTATTTTGTCTTCTCCTTGAGGACTTAAGTTCATTAACGAGTTAAAGAAGGTAATAATATACTTAGGGAGTTCCGTTGTTGTAATAAATTCAGGCATTCCTCTCAGTCTAAGATTGTTTCTTCTGAGAGAGTCCTCATATTGACATTGTTTTAATCTTAAATCCCTGACTTCTTCCTCTAGATTTTTTAATGTAGTTTAACATAATTTGATTGTTTTTAATTAAAGTTTCTTGCTTATTTTCTACTTCTTCTAGACATGATGTCAAGTAAATAACAGCCTAAGTATTTTTAACAATTTCTTGGGTTAACTCCAGTCTCGAAGAATTTTGAAAATCTGCTAGTAATTGTCTCATTACAATAGTTGTAAGAACGTCTTGTTCTGGAGTGCTTATGGTACTTGACGAGTTCAAATTTTCATTATCTGTAAGATTTACTTTGGGTGGAGATTGTTCTGTGACAGTGAAGGGGTAATTTGTGTACTATCAAGTGATTTTTCCATATTATTTTCTTTGGGTGAGAAGAAACAAGAGGGTTTTTTCACACCTATTTTTTTTATCCTTGTTTTTACTTTTGAGTACATTTTGATCTTTTTTTCTTCATTTTTAATACTCTCACTACTGCCGCTTTCTTCTACTCCTTTTCCTTTATTTTCCCCCTCCCTTTCTCACCCTTTTCCTTCCTCCCTTTTTACTATTTTTACTATACAGTGTGAAGTAAGTGCACATTTGGTATACCTCTACTTATAAATCAGACAGACGTACTTCTTAACTCTATTCTGGTTGTTCAACTTCTCTTGTTATGTTAATAAGCAGGTCTTTAAACATTATATAGCCTGATTATTACAGTGAAGAAAGTTTATAAACATTTAGAAAAGACTTGTAATATATGGTACCTTCAGGACCTGAGAGAATGCCCTCAATAAATCCTGCAGTGCAATCTGCTTCCAGCATAATGCAAATAAACAAAATACATAATAAATTAATTCTATAAAAATTCTCTTATGTGTTAACAAGAGTGCAAGCATTAGATAAAACTTGACAGAAGTAATATATCAGCAAATGTATATAGTATAATATATAGCGTAGATCAGTGCGGTCCAACTTTAGTGTTGGGGGCCAGGTTTTTTATCAGCCAGTGAGCTGAGCTGAGCTTAATATTGGCTAGTGAGCTGGTGGGCTGAATTTACAATAAAAATGTAATATATATATATATATATATATATATATATATATATATATATATATAAAAACTAATATATTTATATGTTTTGTATGAAATAATTAAACACTTGGGAATTTATTTCTGATATCTCAAGTATTTTAACTAATCCAAAGAAATCAGCTGGTGGACTGCCTCTCCCCTGCAGGCTGCCTGTTGGACAGTACTGATATAGATAATTAAACTTGTATAGTAATTAGTAAAATGGAGAACTAAGAAATAGGTAAGATGATTCAAACCAATTGGGTTCATTTTCAAAATTTAAATCAAAATGTTTATTTGAAATTTAGCTACTTTGCACATGGTATATATGAACAATAGTTTCTACAGAGTCCTTATACAAATTGCATAATACATTATGGTTATAGGTTATTTTTGCCTATACAAAAATAGTCTGAACATAATATTTGATATTTCAGTACAACACAAGCTATTACTTGGTTAGTCAGTACAACTAGAAGCTTTTGTAATAAAAGGTGTATCTATTAATAAAATATGTATCTGTTCTCCTAAACACTGCTGCACTGTACCAAATGACATATTAGCGGACGCACGCGTTCTAAATTATGTAAATAAAAGTAATAAAATAAATAAAACCTTCCCCTTCTGGATCGTTACCTTGTTGTGGTTCAGGGGCTTGTGAAGCTGTGAACTATACCATGTAGGGTTATCCAAGATGGGCAGGTGATAGCAGAAACGTCAGACATATCATGGTCCACTGTAGAAAGAACTGGCAACCCATTCCAGTATCTTTAATAAGAAAACCATATGGATAAACACAACCAGAAACACAGACAGATGTGTCTGGCATGCTGCTGTCCATATGGTCACCGAGAGTTGGACAAGACTGAAGGACTGAACAACAACAAACCAACCATGGTGTCTTACTTATTCTCTATTGTTAGCTGTCAGTCAATACAAATGACAAAGAAAACTGAGGAATAACCCACTGGACATTATTATTACTATTCTGTATGAGTTGTCTTGTATATAGGCATGAGGTTTATTTAAAAAAATATCTAAATAATATTTGTTTTGTTCCAGAAAGTTAAGATGAATGGTTCCCATGTCAAGAAAAAAAAAACACCTAGGATCTCTCTATCCTCAAATGCAACAGACCACTCTAAACACATTAAATGATTTACATTCCAATAAAGGAGGTTTGGGCTATTATGCCAGATCCAACTCAGCAGGATACATCTTAACCATAATGTCTACAAATCTGGTTATAATTGTATTTAGCTTGTAGCAACGGCCAATTTTCATTAAAGAGTCTATACAAAAACATAAAAAAAAACTACTATCACAAGTGTGGGCCCTGGTAAATAATGCATTTCTGCATAAAGGATTGCTGTAGTTCTACAATACCTTATGCACTGCAATGCTTCAATATCTACAGTACCACGCTAATGGGAGTGGATTAATTATTAAAAAAGTATTGATTCATGTCTTTAATCAAATCTAAATACGGAATGTTAAATTATAGTATTGCTTACAAGAGAATTATTTACATTGTTCTTTCATTATTGATGGTGAAGTTTACAGTGCAGTGAAGAGTGCAGTGAGCCGCATTGGTTTGTACTCATTTACTGCTGTATGCACAAATTTATTTCAGAAAAAGCATACTTTGAATTATCTATGAGTAAAATAATTCCCAGAAAGATTGCAAACTTATCTCCGAGCCTAGTCCCTTTTATTTGAGTTGCCCATGGATGGATGGATCATCCCTGAGAAATCCAGCATTATTTAATTGGCAATTTTATGCATATGATCAGCTTCTAAATACTAAATAGCTGCTTTGATATGCTAATTAGAATCACAGTCTACTTTTTTGTACTTGTGGTGGAAAACCAATGGCCTCCAATGCTGTCATTTAGTTAGATCCCCTCCCTCATCCTTATCAATTACTGTGAGACCCAAATACAATGCTGTGTTTCTCATGAATGATTTACCACAATGAAAGATGGTTTGCACAATGTATAGCCAGGTCTTTGTGCTCTTTAAAATTGATTTTGGCCTAGGGATGGGAATTAGCGCCTTTTTAAGATGGCAAGAAAAGTGTATTTCTTGTTTATATCATGTCATAAGAAATAGCGAAATCATGACTTTCCAAGAAGAACACATTATGATTTATATGACTCTGACAGATGGAAATATCTTCAAGTGAAACATTATACAAACACACCTAAAAGAATAAAGCATCTTACAAACTTACCATTTTTGAAAGCCAATGTTTCCATTGTAGAAATGGTCCTGTTACTATATCACAACTATATAACTGCTTAACAGTCTAAATGCAAATAGGTTTAGAAAGTGGCAGAAGAGGAGATGAAGAGAGTGAGGAGGGAAGAAGCTAGAGGGATGGAGTCAGAAGGAATAAGAGTGAGAGAGGGGAAGCAATGCTATATAAGGGTTTGTGCTGCTAGATATGTTCCAGTGTTCCACTTGTTATTATATAGTACTAGGAAATTGCCCGTCAAAAATGACGGGAGTAAAGTGTACACATAAATGGAACTCTATTCTAAATAGAGAAATAGATAGAAAATATTCAGAATAAATAAACTAACTAATAGATATACTTTTGGTAAATAATTCCAATACGAATAAATAAGTATAAGCCACACAAACCACCAGCATGTTTCAGAGGATTTGGACAAATCCATTTATATATGGGGGAATGTTCTAAAGTTCAAACATTCTGGATAACAATACAAGAAATGATAAAAGCTAAATATGTTGGCTTATGAATTAAAGTTAGATCCAGTAATAATGCTATTAAATGGGCCATTAGAATGCATAAGGTAAAATGGGCAAAAACGAATTATACAAATATCATCGACTGCAGATAGAACTGTTATAGCAGCGGAGTGGAGAACATTTTGTATGCTGTGTGAGCAGGAAGAACAATTTTACAGTATTGGGAGACCATGGGCAGAGTATAATAATTTATATTTAACAACATTTTGGTAATAATCCACCCCCTTCATATAAGGCTAGAAATAAGGTATAGAAATTGAGGCGTCACTTTATAAGTTAATAAAATGTTATCATCTAATACAAAGCAACATTTAACTATTTGTGCTGTTATCTTTTACGATTATGTATTATTTGCTTAAATTTATGATCTATATGTATATAAAAACTTTTAATAAAATATAAGATAAAAACATTAAATCCATGTCCTGTTTGATTTGGGGTTTAATTTGTCAATTTAATGACTGATTAGCAAGGATAGCCATATATGAATAAAAACATTTCAATATTAAACTTAATTTTTTATTTTAATTTTATATTTTTTTATTTTCAACATGCATAAAAAACAAAATACATAAAATACAATACAAAACATATACAGACTTGAGCAAAATAGTTTAATTTTACAAATAGACAAAGCTATTTTTCTTATAAAGTTTAATCCTCGTAAGAGTTTTCAGACTCTTTTCTTTCTCTTTCCCCATCATAAAAAAAGACGAAAGACAAACAGAGAGAACACAAAAAGAAAAGGAGAAGGGGGAAGGAATGGCATTTCTGGAGGGGAATATAGCTTCAAACTATCGTTTATTTTTAATAAGGCTGCACCACTTATTAAATATTAAACTTAATTTGAATGTTAACATTTCAGATTTCAGCAGATATTCTTGTCTCCACCCCCTTGTTATCTAGAGGTTGGGTCAGGATCTGTCTATGAGGCAAATTGAAGGTTTTATCTGATGTCTTCCCTGCAGGGCACACCTAGACTGATCTAACAGAAGTTTTATGACAGTATACAGGAGAATTCCTCTCTTATCCACTGGTCACCTAAATGGGGTGTAGGAAGCAGCTCTGCTAGACACTGAAACTCTAAAGTTCAAATGTAATTTCAAAAGGACCCTTAGAACATTTTTATTTTGTTTTATATAAATACTGTATGTTAATTTTGTTTAGTCAATATATATACTTACTTGTTAAAGACATGCAGTAACAGTTCTTGATTTTGAGATTCTCCCCCTTTCTCTTTCTATTTACTTCTGTAGGCTGCCATCTTGCACACCTGTGACTTGCAGTACTGCATTTTGTGAAGTAAGGACACTCATACAGGGGAGGGGATTCACACTACCAGCTATCTGACAGCAAGGAGATGGTGACATGCTGTGTTGTAGAAGCTGCAAACAATACTGAACTGAAAGGATTTTTACATTTACACAGCTCCTTTTTTTACACTGTATAAACAATGACAATGTGAAAATTTAATTAGTTTCTATAAATGATCCCATATACGTTTTACTAATGATAATCCTGTTATTTTAGTGTTTTAGTAACTTCTAATACATGGAATATCACTGACTTGCTTTCTAACAGTACCCTCCCCCATAGGACTGTCTTTAGCTAAAAAAATCTAATGCTGCATGTCACCGATTTGCAAGATGGTAACCTGCATGAGAGAATAAAAGGAGAAAATAGGCGGTTCCAGGAACAAATAAACTGTTACTCTGTGGGTCTCTTAAAAGTTTAGATACTTGAGTATACCGCTAGTTTTTTATGTTCCCATTTAACCAATAATCGGAGGATTGCAATATTTTCGAGATACAGCGGTTCTAAATTCTAGTAAACTGGTTCCCTGCAGTTCTTATTGTTGAATGAAGTTTATAGTCTTCCCATTGGTGGAGGAACAAACAGCTCCTCGCTGTCATGTCTTTATTAGAGTGCATCCTGCTGCTGCAGCCAGTGCACTGGGAGCTGCATTTCCCACAGGCATCGGCCATTGTGTTGTGAGTCCTGCGGGGGTGGGAGCGTGTGGAAATGTTAGTGGGGGTCTCAAACATACAGTACATATTATATATGTATATGAATGTGACATTAATCATAATATTCTGTTGTATTTACTTGTTATATTGAATATTAAAGCATTTATGCACTATTTGGGGTGCTTTTGGAACAGGATTCAGCACATATTCTTTTCTACAATTCCGTAAATTTTAACCCTTGCTTTATATTCGCATCTTGCCCTTTTTACTGATTCACCTACAAAATTCGAAACCCTCACTGTATATATTTGGGTGGTTGCTATATTGCCTTTGGCAAGATCAAATTAATTAAATAACCCTACTTGGGGCCTCATTCAATTGCAATTTGCCCAATTGAATTGGACCCTAAATAAGCACATAACATATATTTTGTAAAGAATTTTTTAGTTATTGAAAACCTTTTTTTTTTAATAGATGCTTGCTAACAAAAAACTTAAAAAAAAAATATATGTAATGTGGTTATTTAGGGCCCTATTCAATTGTTCAAATTGCAATTGAATGAGGGCCTTGGTATGTAAAAAAAATGTTTTACCGAAATATTCCCTTTAAGAGATGATTTTTTGCTGACATAAATGAAACACTGTTGTATTTGACTACTAACTACAGTGGCACTTTTAGCTATTCTGTAACACATTTACATAATTTAAGTTAACACAACTATATACCACATTTGTTAAGTAAAAAAGGGCTATATTTGTGTACAGTATTGAAGATGTATTAAACACCCTGCACCCATAGACATTTTCTTTTCTATCTGACAGACCAGAGATGATTGATGATTATGAGCTTGTAACCACATAGATGACATAGCTGATTATATTTAGATTATTTTAACAGGTTTTCGTTTATACAAATCAATAACTGCATTGTCTTGCAGGAAAGTACACTTGTTAGAAATTAACAAATGGGAGAAATAGTGCTATTAATGCAATAACTGACATATTTATAATTCATAGAATATATTGCAAAATGTAGTACTACCACTCTGCTATTTATTCATCACTAAAAAATTATAATTCCTATAAAAATCCTATTAATGCAATAAATTCTTATAAATAACTTCTCTACTACATAAATACTAGTTTAATCTTTCAGAATATCGTCAAACTTCATAAAATGTTTGTCCTATAATAAAACATATTAGGAAGTACAGATGCACCTCACTGGTGAAGCCCCCAGAGGCCGAAACGTACGTCTGGGGTTAACTGTTTCTCCTGTCATGGTAGAATTGCCTGGTATTTTTGGGTTGGGTCACTCTAGTGAGTGAGACCATACTGATATACTACAGGATATTTCCCCCTGTAAAGGGTACAAGTGAACGCAAAGATGCTTCTCTCTGAGTAGGTGACCGGGCCTATAGAACAAAACTACTTAGGTGTTGTTCATCTCAGATGAGCACCTCTAAACTTTTAGCTATAATGAAACATATCACGTTATAATATAATACTATTATTGTTCATCTGGCTGACTGGACATTCATGGTTACCCCAACATTAAAAATATAAACAAATAAACATTCTCTCTCCTCTCCCTCTCTTTTTAGTTCTATTCAAAAAAACTAAAAAAAGCAATGTTTTGGTCTAGCTAGTTAGTGGACCTTCATCAGCGTCCACTACCTGGACTAAATTTTTTTATCTTTTTTAATAATAGCCCTGTCAGAATGAAATATGTTGCCTAAAACATGTTGTTGATTCCATGTCAACATTCCATATACTAACATTATATTTCCCTCTATAATTGCTTATTTTTGTATGCCATGATTTTATGCCAGTTTGGTCTTTTCCAAGTGTTACAGCCATAGCACCTGGTATTTCTGTCTACTTTATACATCATAATCATTCTAAAACTTTTTATTTTGCTAATAATGCACATTTAAGTATTAAACTGGTTACTTTAGAATAATTAGCTGTTATAAAGTGCAGCAAAACTTCACTATGTATAAATCATCCCAAGTATAATTTGGTTTTGAACAAAAATAATGCCTGTATAGGCAGTGCACTTTAGCCTTCATCATTTATAAAGTAGGAAAATAAAGAAAATATATGAATAAACATAAGCAGATATAAAGCACATCACATTTAAAATTAAGTATATTCTTACAATATTGTTAAAGGGCCATTTACCTCACTGTAAGTGTGTGAAAGTGCACAAAATGGTATGTTAAAATTATCTATTTTTTTAATTACACTAATAACAGCTAAAAAATCAAAAGTTTTAAGTCTCTGTTTACATACAAAGTCTAGCCTGCCTACTGGTTGTTGCATGAGTAATAACAGATAGCCAAGCTCGCTTTGAAGTGACTGATAGCTGTTTTCCCTTGAACTCAGGACTGCCTTGATAAGTTAACTCATAACTGACCTGTTTAGGTGATTCCAGCATCCCATGCTCTGTAGAGTTTTTTGTAAGGGTTAACTCTTTTTTTTACCTTTGTTCACTACGCAGAGCTGTGCGTCTGGCAGTGACACATGTAAACTCAGACTTCACTTTAGTTGATTTTTTAGTAAACAATGCACGTATTTAAAAGATTCTAAAAGTATTTCAACATGCTTTTAGGAGACTTTACTGTGATGTGGTCCAAATTGTGCCAAGTTAAGTGGTCCTTTAAAGTTCCACATTTTTTGCCATGAATTTAAAAGAGAATGCTTTAAATGTTTTTATCGCATAAACAATAAACAATGTTTTTCACTTGCAACAAAATATGTTTTTGCAGACCTGAGCAGGAAATGTTCCTCCCTCCTCTCCTTTAGCATGACATTACTTTACAACAATAGCATCTGTGTAAAACATGAGCTAAAAAGTATTTTCAGAAAAATCTACATTTTAGCAGACTGTTCTGGTGTATGAAGGCTGCCATTACAGTAATACTTCATTTGAAAGGCATGGGGGTAGTTACAAAGCAGTGCAAACAGGCAATGGGTTTCACTTGGAAACTTCCTTCTACTTAAATAGAAACAGCTAAACATAGATGTGATAGCAGATAAGAACCAAAAAGGACCATCTGGTCCATTCTATATTCTAAAAAAATAGCTTGATTAAGCCTTTAGAATAGCCTTACATGCTTACGTTCCTTAACTGTGCTTATCTCTTACAGAGCTGCTAATGTTATATACGTCACAAACACACCATCTTTTTACCAACCTACTGTGGTCCTATGAGGGTTATAGCATAATTCAGGATTATTGTGCCCAATCATAAATTTCCCATTTGTACATATAATAACATACTAACGACACTGATTTGCTATACAAAAAATCTATTCAGATTCCGACTAACTGAACAAAATAAAACAACCGCCAACATTTTCAAATGTGGAAAGCAGAGCTGTGCTCCTGTGTAAAAGGTAAAATAATACAATTTACTAAATATTTATTCCAAAAAAGTTCTATCTTGCATTTAAAAAAAATAATCATATTTTAAACATTACAATAAAGTACTTTTTTGGTATGAAAAATAATTGGGTTTGAATATAGATAAATAACAGCTGAGATGCAATAGAATTGTTTTCTCCTCTTCTGTCCTGACACATTACAGGTTATAAATGGACAGTGAGTCTTATGGATAGATTGCAATCCCATTCAATATAGTTCTCATGAAAAAACAATTATTAAGCTCTCTATGTGACTTTGTTTATAGCATCTCTTAATTCAGATAAAAGTGGATCAAACACATTAAATAATTCAGTTTATTTCACATACAAAACAACATCTTGGTAATGTACAAGAATATTCTTCGAAAATGCATGATAGAAAGGGGCATTCAATTGTTGATATCATATAATTCTAGTTTGCAAGTGGATTATTTATTTGTAGCTGGGAATAACATGAGCTTGCAAGTCCACATCAGCATTGTCTCTGCTGGTTTACAGACAGAGATCGATCAGCCTCACCTCTTATAACTAACTGAACCTAGTTCATTTCCAATCCACTGCACAGAGTACAACTGGCAGGCAGCTTCATTGATTGTATAGCTTACTAGGCATGCTGGGGAATTATTCAAAATTGCTCCAACACAAACAGCTAAAGGGCAGCTGGATTTCATTAATGATTTTAACACTATGTAAAACAGTGAGGAGATAATCTAAAAATTATAAACATGTTTAAGGATATAAACATGTCTTTTAATAAGATATGTTGAATATTAATTTGCTGGTTTTTGATATGCCACTGATTTTAGTTTATTATACAACATTTAACAAATGTACATTTAAAAAAAAAATATATATATGTTTTTTTCTTAATTTCCCCAAGGAATCTTTGGGTTTTATCCAGTTTAGTAAATACATAAGTAGAGAAGAAATGTGGGGGATAGATAGCGCACTGATTCCTAGTGCAGATGACCAGCAAATATAAAGCCATACCCAGCATACACATAAATTGAGAATTAACTCTCATCTCTGATGACCTCACACATATGAGGTATATATAGCGCTTCCAAAGACGTTCCTACTATTTGGTTGGTACTCCATGTTCTCTGTCGATCTCAGTGTGAGCTCTGAGTTGCACTATGTAGTGTGATATGAGTATCTATTATCTACATACATCTTTCTCTGTGTATATGAATATTACCACAGTCAGAATATATTGTATCGCAATTTATTTCATTATTAAAAAGCTGTGCATATCAGTGTTCACTTTCATATATGTCTGGCCAGTTGTGTTTTGTCACTCTTAATTGTTTCTTTTTCAATGATCAAATCACCTCCTCTCAAAGTGAAATAGGCTCTGTCTAAGCCCCTTCTAAGGGCCAGATTACAAGATAATGGCCCCTATTAAATTACAAGCCGGTAGTGGCCATCGTACAGCCCGTATGTCTGCAGGTTTGACATTTGCTGGAGTTACAGAGCGATTAAATTAGAAAAGCCCGCAAGGGACATGGCTGGAATCAAAATCCGTAAACCATTCTGTGGCACGTAGCATTTCCAGGCGTGAACATGATAAATTACTCAAACTTGTAGTTACGGGTTTAGACGGAGCCAATAGTAAAAGAGACCGTCATCATTACTTCACTAAAACATGGAGTTTCAATTTCAATCACTTAAGGGTCTGAATTACGACTTACGATCGGACCCGCATTTCAGAAATAATGCAATATAAAAAAAATAAATAAATATAATATTCTAGTCCAAGTGAGTTCTATTTTATGTATTAACACATTGATTGATCGATATAACACGGAAATTAAACATAAAAAAGTATTTGTTTTTCAGATTTACTAGCTTAAAAATGTAGTGCTATTAATTGTAATACCTTTCATTGCTTTTCTTGTTATTTTAAATACAGTAATGTGTTTATATTTGCTTTTACAGTGCTAGGGGCAGGAGTTTAACCCCCTTGCGGGTCCTCTCTAGTACCCATAGGATTTTTGGTTACATATGCCATTTACGGGTGTGAAAACATTTGCGGGCTTGAAAGATCAAATGCTTAGCTGGGATGGAGTTCAGATTGCTTGCGGGTAGCTAAAAGAGGCCAATTTAATAGCCGTAACTTTTGAGGGCTCCTTTATGGGCTTCTGAAACTGCAAGTTGGCAAATTTAATAGGGCTGACTAGTACATAAGTATATGAAAACACCATATCGAACACAGAACTATAATCTCACACAGAAAATGTATTTGTACTAACACATATATGGAATTTTGTTGTTACAAATACAGGCCAAATCAACCAGTTAGAACGGAAGACTTCATCTCTATTTAAATTAGCTCTAATGTCAATAACATGTATGAAGACAGGATGTATCAGTAGAAGTTATGCAGAAAACCATTTAATTTCATTTTACATAAAAAAAAAAATTATGCTTTGAAAACAAACCAAACATGAATCAGCCTTCTCGTTAATTGCAAGAAAATTAGATAAATATAATTATAAAGGATGACTCTTCCCCAAGCAATGTCATTGTTTTAGTTAACAAATTCATACTGGTTTATATTGCAAATATTTATCTAAGTGATAGCAACCCATATAAACCATGCCATCAAAAGTAAGAGAGATATTTTACAAAAAAGGCACAAAATGTTTTCATATCAATACAAATATATATCAATACACTAGGGTTATTAAAATTGCCATTTAATAAAAACAGTTCACAATGCCCAGAAGTCCACAATAAATGCTATAGTAAGGATCATACTTCCCATATATAGTTGCATAAACAGCACTGGTGGCATTATTTTATCCTAAATATTAGTGTATTACATATATCCAAACTGTCCTTCTTTTGGAGGGACATTGCCTCTTTTCAGGGAAAATCCCACTATCCCTTTTAGCCCCCCAAATGTCCCACATTTAATGGCAAAACCTTGTTTTCCATCGCTGACCATGTTGCACTTTCTCTGGTACCATCTGTAAGGATAAAATCTTTGAGTGTCATTTCTACAGAATATATGTGTGTATGGAGCACTATCCACATAGTGTATGTATCTCTGAACATTACCTGTCATATCATATGGCTGTAACACTACATAATAGTGCATTCATCAGTATTCAAGAATGTAGAAGTATGTCTCTCTTTGGCCATTTGAAATGTTGTGAGGTATGACATGTAAAGAAAAGTACATCAGGGAGGTAAGCCTTGTCTCTATTGAAGGACAAGAATATAAATACTTATTTACCATTTTGATTTGATGGCTGACATTGCTTCTCATCAGTGTGCCTTTGGGCACTCTCTACTCATATTCCCTCAATCCCTACCCTCAGTTTTCTTTTTCCTCTTTATCTCTGCTAACTGAACAGTGACCTGGTGTTTACTGTCCATTTTGAGCTACCATACGGCAGACCACATAGGATTAGACAGATTGGTACATCGGGCCACTGAGTCACCAGTAACCAATTCCTTCTTTACACCCTGTATATGTAAGGTATGTATAAAAGGTCATAGACCCCAAAAGCAGATTAGGAAATAATAAAACAATAGGAGAGGGAGCACATGATTCAGTGGTGAAATATGAAAATGTTTATAATATAAATGGAGATTATACTCATAAAGTCATCATTCTTTAGATTATACACAGGATAATAATAAAGGAGAGCATCAACGTGTTTAGTCAGCCATACACAGACTTCTTCGGGGTAATAGTATGTTAATCAGGATGGCCTTATATATACTAACTATCCACCAGGGAATATAGACAACAATGAATTTCTTGATTTACATATTCAAACAGGTTTGAGTAGTTAGAACCATAATAATGGTTTTCATTTATAAAATGAAACATCACGTGCTACAATTACACTGTTGATCCAAGTTATAAATAATCTCTCTATATGCAGAAATGTATTTTCCTTGATTCTCTTTTATTTAGTAGCAGTAGTAGTCAATCACCTGAACTAGTCAGTTGAGGCATCTTTTTTGGGGAAACTGGTTGTGGATAAGGGTCATTATGTATCCTTTCACTGTAGTTGTGACTTTATAATGTCAGCACTCTTTGTGGTTTGAATAACAAGCACAACACAATTATTTATCAATGCAAGTATGCATAGGGGGTAACCCATTACTAAATAAGTCATAATGCTCAGTTTAATTAATTGCTTGTTATTAGTCATATTAGATGGACAAAATAAAGTGTTAAGTTTAAATGTAGAAACAAAATGTAACTAGTGTGTGTATTCTCTGATTTTCCTATGTTCCTTCCACCATCCACAAATATTTGTTTTGTTCTGTACTATGGTAGCTTTTATTTATTATGCTGTAATGAACACCAAACATCATGATACCTGGTACGATTAAAAAAAAAACAAGACACTTGAAAACAATGCTTAAAGTGACGAAGTGAAGGTTCCAAATATGGTGTATTATAATACTATGTAATATATAACAATAAGGCTGAGCACCGTACATTTGACGCCTTAGAATTGTGGTGTTGGAGAAAACTATGTTGAGTTCCTTGGACTGCAAGAAGATCCAATAAATCAGTACTTCAGAACATCAAAAAAACTGTTCATCGGAAGGTTGGATCATGAGGCAAAGCTCAAATATTTTGGCCATTTCATGAGAAAAGAAGATTCCCTAGAGAAGACTCTGATGCTGGGAAAGATTGAAGGCACACAAAGAAGGAGGCGACAGAAGTGGAGATGGATAAATTATGTAATTGAAGCACTGAACATGAGCTTAAGTGAGGTCAAGGGGCAGTGGCTGACAGATGTTCTGACATGCTACAGTCCATAGAGTCACAGAGAGTCGGACATTGATAACTAAACAATAACAATACTATACATAGCAATAAGTATTTTATCAACTGAACATTATTAAACAAAAAGTTAGTTTTAAGAAAAGTGAGAAGAAAGGGGTATACCTAAAGAATTCTGGTACACAGTAAGTATTTGATGGAAACAAAACATATATCAACAATTATTTGTTGGAGGATCAGAAAAAGTACTAAAACATAAACTTTATAAGTATATAAAAATATTGTTATGGAGTTGTGGAGGTAAAGGCTGTAATAAACAAAAATGTCATAAGCTAAGAGGGCTGTAAATATAACCAAAATGGAAAAATAAATAAGCCCAGATGTCTTGCTATGCTAAATCCAAAACAAATGGTCTAGATTAAGCTAATTATGGACATCCCTATATCAATTAAAGGTCCTAAATTGTTCCCCATTAATATATAGCAGTAAACATAATAACTAACACTCCATAATCACATACAGAGAAAAGGGATATAATAATCAGCAAAAAAAGCTATAAATAGGAGCACAAAAAAGACATATATAATCTCAGATATTTTACTAAACTAAAACCAAAATAAGGGTCTAGATCAAGCTAATGCTGGGTATCTCTACTCAAAAAAATGCTCCCAGTCATATTTAGCAGTTGATGGTGTATCAAAAATTAGTCATAACAAAAGAAAGCAAATATTGTTTCTTCAAAGAATTTTTTTTTGAAAAGGACTCACCAAATAAGCTAAGAGCTATTCCGCATATATGGACAAACAGGAAACTGTATATAGAAACCAGAAGTAGGTCACAGAAAAGGACCTCACAATACCTCACACACGTTTCACATACAGGCTTCATCGGAGGTGACATAAGACCAGTCTCATATAAGGGTTTAAATATCCTAATTGCGTGTCTCAATTAGTAATCAATCTATCTATACAATGAGCTTTAAATTAGCAAAGGAGTAAACAATCTATACAAAGCTTGAGAGAACAAAAAAGATGTTAGTAAAACCCTATGGTGTGTCTTACATGAAAAACACATCAAGCATAGTGAGGTCACTTCTTATGACCTACTTCCGGTTTCAAACGTGCTATACAGTTTCTTATTGGCCCTGATAAATAATTACTTGTCCTGATATATAAACGCTTAGCTAATTTGACTATTCCATTTTAATTTTTTGATTCTTTGTTATTAGAAAAAAATATCCAAAATCCAACATACAAGGTCATATTTTTGGTTTCAATCATAAACCAGAAATATAAGACAATTAAGTAAAGATATGAAGTCAATTCTGAAGTATATCTGAATTGATGTTCATAACAAAACTGTGATATTGTAGTTAATATTAAACAGTCACATTCTTAAAAGTGAAATATTTCCCTTCACAAATGTGTTGCCCAGCCTTTTCTCTCAAACAACATCAAAAAGATCAAATAAAATAAACATATATTTATAGGTAGATATTTATGAACAGGTCATACCATCAAAAGATTATTGGTGTATTACCATAATTTCTGTAGTACACTGGGTGGTTACATGAGCAGTCAGTCTTTGTGATCTAGGCATGCCCAATGTGCAGGCCACGACACTGATGACAACGGACCTAATGCCTCAATGATTAATACCAACAATTTCTTATTAACAAAAGACCAGAAACTATTTTAGTGGGTAGATCAGAATTGCTGAGGGCAGAGTACGTCAGACAATAGGAAGTATTTCAGAACTTATATACTTAAAGGTATATCTAAGTGAGCTGGATTAATATATTTTTGCACTCTGTAGGCAAAAAGCAGCCTATGTGTATGTAGCACATCTCATAAAACATTTTATTTTTATTAATATCTAAAAATCCCTCTAATGATTGGAGGTGTCAACACAACTTCCTGGTCTCCACCCAATCAGCCTGCAGCATCTGGGCAGCAATAATAACCCACTATTTTCCTGTTCTTGCTAGCTCAGCCAATCTCCTTGCAGCTTCCTCCTTGCAGCTTCCTGTCACATGTCAGTGATACACTACATTTCCCAGGCTCCTTTGCTACATATCCCATGCTGCTTTGCACCACAGCCATTAGGAGAGCAGTGTTGGCACTGCTGGTATATGACTCATCCCTCTTTCCTGTCTATGCTGTGGGCTGTTGCCATAGCAACTAGCATTGTGCTATGTCTCAAATCTTTCATCTAACTGGATTGGCCAAAACAAATTGGAGGGGGTGTTAACCTTCATTTTAAACTGTCAGAAGTTACAATTGATTTTGCTAACTTCAAGGCAAGTGTTTAAATGTTTATTTTGGTATTATTTCATGCAAACATTTTTTTTCATACACTTCTGATTCTCCTCCATCAGATGCATTCATAATCCAGGAAATTGACATATCCCTTTAATATATATACTAGTGACTTGCCCGTCAAAAATGATGGCAATGCTGTTTGCCGCACAATGCGAAGCTCTCCCCCCCTCTAACTTGTGGGCCTCGCAATGATCACCTTTGGTGCTCATCGCATGCCTCACTATGAGCGCCTTTGGTGCTCATTACGAGCCTCTCCCACCTTCACTTTTTGGGCCTTGCGATGAGCGGCTTTGAGCAATGCGCGCATGCTTAAACCCATAACTCCCCTGTGTCTTTTTCTATTCAATTGGGGTCTTTTGGCGGCCTCCCAACGGTTTCCGAGTTACAGGATTAAAGAAAAAATGTCAACTCGGAAGCTGTTCGGAGCCTCTCCGGTGAGCCTCGCGATGGGTGCCTTCGGAGCTCATTGTGAGCTTCTCCCCCTGTCTAACTTCGGCGCTCATTGCAAGCCTTCCCCCCCTCTACTTTACGGGCCTCGCGATGAGCGCAACCCGTAAATTTTAACATAGTATTACCAACAAACTCGCAATTACAACAACTATCTATAGGATATATATTTATTTATTTATTTCTTTAAATATTTTTTTTTGATATGAAATGTGTTTTAATTTTTTGCATTTCCTTAGAATTATGGATTTTACTATTAGAGACTATAATATTTGACGTATGCCTATATTAATGCTAAGCTTATTTTTTATTTAGTACAATAAACATCTCATTTTCATTTATAATAATGCAAAATACGGCAATGAAACAATGATATCAGTGAATGATTCATAAATCAGTTTATTGATAAACATATTTAACAGCATATTTTAAAGCTCTAATGCAAATTTAAAAAAAGCTCAACTCGTCATTAATGCTTGTGTCTGTGTAATTAGCAGTTGTTTAGCCATTCAGTCGTGTCCGACTCTCCATGCCCCTATGGACCGCAGCACGCAAGCGGCAGTACCATTTCTGTCAATTTGTGCTTAAAGTTTCAAACTCAATTATTTCACACCTAAACTCAAATTATTTAACAAAAACATTGCAATTATATTTTTTAACATGTTTACTTTTCATTTATGTCGAGAAATAGAAAAAAACTCTCAGTTTATAGAAATATCAAAAAAAGGAAAATTAGTCAAAAATGGCATCTGTTGGATATATACAGTATGTTAATCTATTACTCTGCCTTGGTCTATTATATACCGTACTTTACCGAATACCGTACTTTGATAATAACTACAAAAAAAAATCAGCTTTGTGTATCTGCATATAGCATAGATCACAATAGCAGTTGTCCTTTTTTTTTCAGTTTCGCTCACACTATTTGAATTTATTTTAGAAATTTCTTTTCATAATTTTAGAGTATATGCATTGCATCATTACTCAAGAGGAAATGATTTGATTAATAAAATGTTAAGGTGTGAAATGATATCTGTACATTGTAGATATCTCTGGAAGTGCATACTAATATAAAACATAGCAGAACTGATTTATTAATTACATAAATCATCTGAAAAATGGCATGTCTAGTCTACTGCAGACATCTCCCAATCCGCAAATATCTTTGCTTTTAGGGAATTTCCATGATTAAGTGTTCCAAGTAAACTAAGATAATTGATGTTCATTTATTATACGCTTGTGGAACATTTAAAATGTAAAACTGTGACTAGTTATTGAAATAATTGTTAATACTAACTACACTTTGTAACCATATCCTGTTAAAATTATATTTCTATAAATGTTTTTTTTTTTTCATTGTAGTACAAAATTATGAATAACTGGCTGTGTGGCTTTGTTCATGACAGTTATCTATCTATCTATCTATCTAGTCAGAGTATTGCAGTATAAAGTGATACTTTTCTTATTAGACAATACTATTCATCTGTTCATCTGGAATACTGGACATTCACGGTTATCCCATTCTTTTTCTCTGTGTGTGTGTATATATATATATATATATATATATATATATATATATTTTTTATATATATATATATATATACATACTGTATGTATATATATATATATATATATATATATATATATATATATATATATTCTATTGCTCTGTTTTAGCTAGCTGTCAGTGTTGAAGTTACCTTTTTGATTGTAGTTCGTTCAAATCAGTGCTATTGTAGTGAATCATTGTCTGAGCTGTTCAAAATGGGATCACTAGCAGTCTATTCAGTATCTTCCTCAAATATTCCTTTATAAACACCCTCACCAACTCCTATACAGGGTTCCCTAAAGGCTGAGATTCATTACTTTCAATGCTGTGACCTGGGTTCGATTCCAGTTAGGGAACCAAGAGGTCACACCACCATGAACCCAAGCAGGGTTGGGCCTGGTCAGTACTTGGAAGAGAGGACATAAAAAAGTCTTAGGATAACGTGGAAGTCAAGAGAGGAGATAAGAGACTTCATAGGGGCAAGGCGATGCTGGATGATGGTAACATTCAACTGGAGGGGTTAGGCACATAGGCACGATGGAGAGAAGCTAGTGATTCTGCAAACAAATAGCTCCAGACAGAGAGATGTTGTCAGAAACAATCCACAAGACTTTACTGTCAGTCTCTATATATCTCTTTATATGAGGGTGAGCAACACCATAGTATATGTGTTTACCGTCTGAAAGTGTATCCCTACTTGTGCAACTTTGATTATGGGTCCAAGTATGTGTGAGTGTGTATGAGATGGTTCCAGTGTACATATATGAATATGTTTTCATTGCATGCCATAGTGTATTTATGTGTGTATATCTGTATATGACCCTTATGGATTGCTACCTTGTTGTGTTAAAGGGTCTTCAATGAAGCCGTGAGCTATACCATGTAGGGTCACCCAAATTAGTAGGTTATAGCAGAGATGTCAGATAAATTGTGGTCAACTGAAGAAGGAACTGATAACCCACTCTAGTATCTTTCCCAATATAACCTTATGGATAAGCACAGCAAGAGACATAATGATAAATGTGCCTGGCGAGATGCGGCCCATAGGGTAATGGAGAGTCAGACACGACTGAATGATTAAATAACAACAAAATCTGTATTTGAGAAAGCAGCCTATTGTACATATCACTGTGTGCATACAAATGTGCTTTTATTGAGTGTATGTGAGTGGGTATAAGTGCGTCCTAATGTTTGTAGGTGTTTGATTGTGGATTATAGTGTATGTGCTCAAGGTTGAACCCTACTGAATACATGTGTATGGTAAAGTGTGACAGTGTATGTGAGTGCTGCAAAGCAAACACCACTTATTAAGATTTATTTTATATTAGTGCATTTAAGTAATGGTTTGCTAATTTAATTGTTTATTTTTATGATGAACTGTCATCATTTATGGTTCCCAACTGAATTGCATTAAAGACATTTCTAATCTATATTTGCCTGGATTGTAAATAATAAAACAACCGATGACTTGGCCACAGTCCTGTATATGTATGCACTATATTAAATACCATTCACTGACTCTAAATATCTGACCCTGCTATCTATATATTTAGTCCTCGTGTCAAGTACTGTCGATTCTGATTGTCATTATGTGATTTAAATTTGCCCAGAGGGGATTACAGTATGTGAAAATAAACAATGGGCAAAGGTCCTGGGAAAGCTATTAGAGAACAATGAAACTCTATCACAACAATAGTCAACAAATGGTCAGGACATATTAATTAGGGATATGCAGCAATACACAGGAGCTTGCACTCAAAAAAACATCACAGCAGCTCTGCAGACATGTCACACCTTTTATTACATTTATTACAGTCCAGGAGCTTACAATTATGTGTATGAACATTATCAAGTGCAATTTTTCTGCTTTTTTAAATTAAATTAAAAAAATATGCAGTAAAAGAGCCAGTATTTGCCAAATGGAACATAAATAAATAAATACAATTACAACTGGTTGTTATAAAAAAAAAAAGGTGTAACAATTGGGTATTTTAAAGACATATTTAAGTTTCATGGATTATGAATGCATTTGATAGAGGAGAATCAATATTTGAGTTTGATATCAGTAGATTTTGAGAGTTAACACCCCTAGAAATCCCTGCTAAAATTAGCATAACATTAATGATTAATTTGGGCCAATCACAGGCCAATCATTGTATCAATCAGTGATGGAAGCTTGTGCAGGAAGGAATCATGGGATGTGTAGTCCCTGTGCAATGAAGCAAAGGGGAGCCTCGAAATTGCTCTGTAGATCTCTGCATTGTGCTGCTGTTGGCTTGAAGGTTAGAAAAAGGGTTAAACTCGTACCCAAATGCAATGTTTCTATTGGTAGGTACATTGTACCTATGTAAGCAGCTCAGGGGGGGGACTAGTTTTATTTGTAAATAAAATAAATCTGTGTGTGTATATAATGACTCAATGTAATGTGTGTATGATATAAGCAGCTTGGGTTGGATTACAGAGAGGTAAAATCCGGGAAATTTACATATGCCTTTAAACATGAAAAATTAGCATGTGCAGCTGGTAGGTTTATACATGTGGACAACATTTGTGATGTTTTATATATATAAATATGGGACTAAAGTGGTACTTCACAGCACTATTTGGTAAAGCTTGACAGTGTTATAAATTGCATGTCCTCCAATACCAGACATACGGTATATTATACATGCAGTTATGTTAATGGACCACTGTACTGCATTTACAAATACTGTTCACATGTTTGTTTGTTGGGTATAGACTATTAAACAGTATGAAATTTAAAATAAATAAAGTTGTGTTTCTCTGTGTTTATCTACCTTCCTGAGGGTGGATCCAGTTCTTTCTGGGCTATCATGAAGCTTGGAAGCAGCTAGGCTATGATGTCACTGACCCTGCAACATGACATCATTAGCTCCACTCCACTGCCTACACAGAGGTAACAGCTGTATTGTAACATACTTGCAGATGCCCCATAGGCTTTGTTCAGTGACATGAGCCCCGTCGCATCTCTTTCTGAGCATGCTCAGTCTGAACCGGAGCTTTACAGGACTTTCTTTTTTTCAGTCCATCTTTTTTACTCCCACTGATAAGAAGAGATATCCAGCTCTACTTGAGGGTAAAACTGACACAGTCAATAGTAAGAGACGAATATTAATATTTATTTTAATCTGCATATTGTTATTAATAATATATTCCCAACAAAGAAACATATGAGCTTTACTTGTAAATGCACTACAGTAGTCCTTTAAGCATTTTGCTTTCACGTATGTAGACAACAAAGAAAGATCAGTGAGGTTTCTGCTTTGTTCATACTAGTAAATTACAAAAAAAAAGAAGACAAGAGAATTCCTTAGTGCACCCTTTGGTTAACTAAAGAATGCAGTAAGGAATTTGCCCTTCTTATCTTTTATCGTAATTTATTGTATTAAAAAAAGTTAGGGTATCACCAGCACCATTCCACTTTGCTTATTTGGCCCATTTCTATAAAGTATTACAAAGCAATTCATATATTTTTTCAGATATTCATACAAGTACCATATTTGGTACCATATATCCGGTTTTATTCAATAAAAGATGACTATACTAGAATAATAATTCAATAGAAGGAAACAACAGGATATCAACAATTATGAATAATTTACAGTTATGTATCTTCTTTAAAAAATACATACATTATTTATAAAATCATAAACTGTGAGAAGTGTCTGGTAATTAGTATCTGTACAAATAAGATGTGGAAAACAAATCTGGTTTTTGCACTGAAATCCTATACTTATAGTGTACTCTATTGAAGAAGCGAAGTCTAGATTTTTAAAAATATAATTAGAAATTTGGAAAAATAAAATAATCTTTAATTTGGTAACTATTATATGCAGTAATACATATTTATGACCATCTTCTAATGACACCATATTGGTTTCATGTTTCAATAGCGATGTTATAAAAGTGCAATAATGACATAATATATTTGTTACAATAAGTTGGTCACATTGCCAAAGATGCCTGCTGAATGATTAACTCAAAGATAGATGGTAGTCATATAAGAAATGGAGATAAACAGCTAGAAATGCATGTAATACATGAAAGGTTGTTTTTTATTTTTTAAAGGGACACAGCGAGGTTCCAAATATGGTATAAATCTACAGGTAAGTACTTTATTAATTGAATGTCAAGTTTTGCATGTAGTATTCTGTAAATATGGTTATCAGTGTCCATATAAATTACCATTTCTCACAGATTATATGTTAAAATATGTGCTCTTCCCCTGAAGACCTCTGTATGATCTCATTCTCACACAGTGGCTCATGGCCTGGACTCAACAATCATCAATGTCTCTTCCAGACAGTAGATGAAAATTCTGGGAAATAACATGTTTCGTTCAGTCTTCACCAGCACTTCCTCAGGGTTAGTGAAATTAAAAATTTAAAGGGACGTTGAAATATTTTTTTCTTTATTGCATCATAAGGAGGGTATTTCATAATGAGGCACAGTTGTTTTCTTTTTTCAAATAAAGGTCTAAAAAAAATACAGATTTTTTAACTGCTCTGGAGGGTTTGCCCTCTGAATACCACAGACTAAAGTATGCTCTTTGCATTTCTTGTTAGTTTCAATTACATTTAAAGAGGTTTCACATAATATTTTTTCATTAACAAAAATATTGTGTTACAATATGCTCTTTTAAATGTATGAAAAAAACCCAGTTATGTTCCATGTCCCTTAATGATATTGTTTGATGTGACTCCCAATTATACCTAGTTCTCATATTCACATTCGGTGTGTTTATCTATTTCACCCTACAAGTACTAACAGTGGTTTAAATGTGATAGGAGTGTGATGCTCTCTATGTGCACCCTCACACAAAGTAATTCCTTCCAGTGAATTAGCAAAGCCATATCCACTGAGGAGTATTAAGGCAATGTTGTATGTGATGACAGTACAACCCTTTCTATATTGCCTGCTTCCAACATATTAAAATATACTCTTGTATTCTGCCCCCTGGGCAACTGTATCCTATCTTTACTAGCCTAACTATTTACTGTCTGTAAAGACTCCTGTAGTAAAAATAACAGATTCTCTTTCCTCAAAACCCACTGCTGGTCTGGTTCCGCAAGAGAATACTGCTCCCTTCCAAAATGTCACATGTCTTGCCCCTCCCAACACTTTAACAGTAATCTCTCATGATACCTCCCTCATTACCTACGCTTTCTTCTCCATCATGTCTCTACTCTGCAATTCAAGGCTACAACCTGTTTGTTATTCTACATCCACGCCCAGAACTTCAATCCTTTCAGTGTCTCTAAAGAGACAGTTTTCTGTATCCTGAAGAAGCTCTAGTATACTGGAAGAAGCTTTTAAATAATGCTGGCCAACCTATCTTCTCCTCAATGTAAGCTATCGCATTTTTCCAACTTTCCCCTGATGATACACTTACACTACTGTGTTGCCTGCATCATATGTTAATTATTTGTCCCTTGTAATGTTTGTTAAAATTGCAAAGTTATATACACAAAATATTTTCTGAAATTACAGATTTCATATATATATTAAAGGAAGCCATGTTTGATAATGGCTATGGATTGAAGAGCGAGGCATTTGTAACAGTGTAGTAACTGTTTTTCTCGGAATTTTGAGCTGGAAGTAGGTTTTTTAACTTGTTTTAGACATTCAAATGTGAACACAGATGCACTATATATATATTATATATATATATATATATATATATATATATATATACAGTATGTATGTGACTGTATGTATATGTAAATGTAAACATACACACAAATGTAGTATATATATATATATATATATATATATATGTGCGTATATATATACATATATATATATACATACATATATATATACATATATATATATACATACATATATATATATATATACAGTATGTGTGTGACTGAATATGTATATCCGCATATATATATATATATATATATATATATATATACTACATTTGCGTGTATGTTTACATTTAACATTACTGAAAATTGCAAGATACTGTTTGTAAAACATAGTGTCTTATCACAGCTTCATTCTGAGTATATATATATATATTTCATTCCAGAGGAATTTAAAACTGTAAACTAAAAGCACAGTTAATGTATTAATAAATCTTGAATTGACTCAAGTTAATTTAAAGTTATGTTTATTATCACATTTCTAAATGTATTTGTATTGGGAAACAAAATAAAATAGTTACCATAGATTTGCATGTACAAAAAAAAAAACAAATACACTTTATATAGAGATATCAGTATTAGCATTGCTGCAATGCTATGTTAAAATTCACTCCTTAACTTGAAAAAAAGTTATTTTAGCATGTGCTAATGCAGATGTAACCCATATTTGTTTGTGTTTTGATTGAATACATTAAAAAGACTAAAATAGCATTTCACAAGACCTCTCCCTATTATATGAAATAGAATTTCACAATGCACCAATGACTCAAACAACATGAGCCTAGCACCTACGTATCGATATGCCAGGCGTTTTCATACGCCAAACTATCAAATACATTCGCTGGTGTAAGTGGCATGTAAATATCCATTGGTGCATTGTAAAATGTAATGCTGGTTGTTATTGTATCCTTATACAACCAAACATAAGTATTAGACACTGGTTACTAATGCTGGAGCACTGAACACAAATGGAAGTGATCATCAGATCACTGACAGTACAAGGCCTACTAGATATATATGGCAAAGCTTCTTTTTTTCTTATTACACAGAACAGAAAAGACAGCATGTAAAACATACATATTCCAGTTTCTTCAATATGAAAAAAGCAGCCTGTTGTACACAGCAATGTTCAGCTTTTATGTTAGCTATTAAGTGAAGTCCCAGAAGGGTATTTTCCATGTTTTACACTGACATCTATCAGCCAGAGCTGGGGAATCCCAACTCAGTCCAACACTTTCAGCACCTCAATAGCTGAACAGCTCCCGTCAGCCTATTGGACAAGCTTGTATCTGGTGCAAAGGAGCAGAAATTGACATTTGGTGCAAACAGAAGATACTGGAGTCCTTCAATGTATTTACAATAAAAATATGTTTTGTGTTCTTAATAAAGTCTATCACATATGTATATATATATATATATATATATATATATATATATATATATATATATACTTTCATTAAAAAAATAGTGTAATATATCATATGATTCAGATAAAAAAAACACTTGCTTACATAAGATCATGCTTACATATGATTTGCTTTATAATAAACAGCGTATTTAAAAATAAAGTTGTATATAGGTTTTTTTATGTTCACTTGAATGTGGGGTAAGAAAATACAGCAGAATATATAATGCCACAAATTGGTATCCTTGTGAATACATATCCCCTGTCAAACTGAAATAAATAATCAATAACTAAAACCACAAATGGTGAGAGCTTGTTGAACAATACATCCCCCAGACACAATTATGTCCACACTTATGGTCACAAATCAACAGGGCAGCTATTTGTAACTATGTCAGATATTTGCTGTAAATTGTGCAGGTAAAAGTATTCAAATGTTTATAGAAAGTGAAATCTGATACTTGTTCATATATTATATTTAGAAGTGTAAAAGCTATTTAGACCAGCCAAACAAGGCCCTATGCACTTATGAAATACTACCTGTACTATGCAACAGTGGTCAGTAGCACAGCTCTATCCCTGCAGAAGATGCTTTATACTTTATATAAGGATGATGAGCAACATAACATTATTTCATCAAGTCAAATCAAGCAATAGATAAACAAAGCTGAATACATATCTGTTTCAGGTACCAATGCAAAGCAAACAACTGTGAGATATTGTACTTATAAGAACTGCAGAACTTCCCAACATGTGAACTAGTTCTCATCACTGCCCACGCAATCATGATGTGCTGGTACAAGTCTGCAGGCTTGTATAGACCTTAGTTAACACCAATAAACATGAACTTGAAGTTACAATACATAACAAGCCACCAACCAGGAGAATGCCAGCCTGTGTTTGCATGCCAGCAATGGGGAGTATTGTATACACTATATTACTTTTTTGTTAGTCAGTCAACAGTGCTTAGGTGATATAAAACAACACATTAACTTAACGCACAAATAGTGTAGTAAACCAGTCTGCATGACTTACCACAGCCCCTGCAGAGTACTCTGCCAACATCCTTCTTCAGGTTCCTGCCAGTCTCCAGGGGTGGAAATGAAGCCCTGAAGACAGAGCTGCTGTTAGTGGGGTCCATGAAGAAGATGTACCTGCTGTCTTCCTTCAACTTGAAGCAGCTAGAACTCAAATCCCACAGCACAGTTATAATAGAGTCCTTTTCCAGACCCCCAGCTTTCACTGCCCAGACTTGGTGCACCTTCACCAGGTAAGGCTCTGGGGTGATGGGCACAGAGTCAGAGGTAGCAGTACTGGCTACTGTGGCAAAGTCAGAAGAGCCACTAATAGTGGTTGTGATAGTGCCAGGAGATGGGATTGTCCAGCTGGTAGCAATGGTTTGCTCTGCTTGGGATGTAGGGCTCAGCACTGTCTGCACCTTGTCTAGGTCTCCATCCACCTGGCCTCTTCTCCTCCCAGAGGTAACCGAGCCCCCCTCCTCTGCCACCTTCCTCCTGCGCCCCTCTGCTCCCTGCTGCTGCTGCACTTTGCCCTCAATCACCACCCTGGAGCGCAGAGCCAGCTCCTGAACCGACCCCACACTTGGGGATGAATAGCATACAGAGGGGAGCAGACCAATCCCACCAGTGATCCAGCAGCCAGGAGAGCCCCGCCCAGCCACCACTGCAGCAGGGAGAGGAGGAGCTGGGGAATGAGAAGCAGCAGCACTAGAAGGAGCAGCGCTGGTCACTGCAGCAGGAGCAGTCCCACCACCTGCCCCAGCACCTCCAGCAGAAGAAGACGACGACGAGGAGGAGGAGGAAGCAGTCACTGCAGCCGAGGTCCACAGAAAAAACAGCAGAGCACCGTAACAACAACCCCAGCAGCAGGAGCAGCCACCACCTGCAAGACCAGAGCCAGCACCAGGCAGCAAGCAAGGGGCAAGACCAGCAGCCAAGGAGGTGGTGGTGGAGGAGGACGAGGAGGAGGACGAGGAAGAAGATGTGTATTGCAATCTCATGGTAAGCTGTCTCCCTGGCTGGCTTCCTTTTGCTTTCTGTTTGTTGCCCCCTTTTCCCCCCTCCCCCCTTGTTGGGGTTCCTGCAATAGGTATGACTGGATGATGGATTGCTTTTGGGAGGGGGGGTTAGCAGAGGTTATATCTTGGCGCAGCAACAAGAGGTTGATGGGGCGGAGGTTTAGCTGGACCCAGTAGACTTGAGGTGGTGGTGGTGATGTGGTGGTGGTGCTGATGAGAGAGAGAGAGAGAGAGAGAAGAGGTGGGGAGTGAGAGAGTGATGGGGAGGAGGGAGGGAGGGGGTGCTGAATTTGGTTAGCCACAAGAAATAAAATAAAAATAGTAATAATATTCAGATGTTGGTTTTGAAGGGAGATGCTGCAGCCAAGTACTGGCGCTTCTGCATGGAGGAGGAGGAGAGGAAGATCCTATTGCTGAATGGTTTATAAAGACCAAACCTCCTGTGTGTGAAGTGAAGGGTTGCTGCGGCTGAGCCTGCTGCTGCTACAGACTGAGCCAGGCACACACCAGCACACACACACACACAGACAAGCAGCAGGAGGAGGAGTTGCATCCCTCAATATTGCTTCCTAAAGCCATGTGTACAGTACTTTCCATTCTGTTTACATTCAGGATTTCCCTTTTCCATTTCATTGTGTCCCCCCTCCCCCTCCAGTGCTTTCCCATTTTTTTTCTTCTTCTGCACTGCACATAATATCATGAGGACTTTGTTTTTGCTACATATGTCTTGGTGCTTTCTCACATCTATTGAAGCAAGATCAGCTGCACTGCAAGAACATATGTTTCAGCTGATTGCTTTGGCAGAGCTGCAGATCTTGTTTTTACACATAAACAGTGTGGCTGCTGAAGAGCCTTTTCTATCACATACTGCCTGCAAACTAGAGTATTTCAGCTAAAAAATATATTCCCAGCACGTTCCCATACAGCATGAGTAAAGTCACTGTCATATAGCATAGATACCAGACACAATTAATACTGTATGTGTTTACATATCATTTACTTCTCACTTCATGACTATTTTTCTATATTCTATTTATCTATCTATCAATCTATCTATCTATCTATCTATTATAATTGTTCTATTTATCTGGTATACTTATAATTATAGGATCACTATGGTCACATTTTTCCAATATGGTAATGGACAAAGCAGAAAATGACACAAAAAAGCCTTTATGTTTTTATCTATTTTTTATTATTGTTGCTGTATATATCCATTTCCTTTTACCAGCTGCTCCTAATGTTTTCTCAGGAGGATGTATCCTTGTAAACTAATGAACATTCCATTAGAATAATGAGTACATTGGCACTGGTATAGAACCCAACTGGTAGACTCTCACAACAGATTATAGAAGATAATACATTAGAGGCAGTGTTATGTTGTCTTCATATTTTTCAAGACTAGTTCTTATATATATTTTATATATGATCAGAGTGCGTCTTTAATAATTTTGGTAGTTGTCAACATTTTAAGAATTTAATGTCTTTAAAAGAAAATACAGACAAATAAATATTGTACAAAAATGCATTGTTTTGTTATTTGATGCAATTATTTATATTAATTGTTACGTTTTTATATACGTGTCACGCTTGTACCAGTGTAAACATTGTAAGATTCTGCAGTATCATAAATGCGAAACCATATAGCATGGATTTATTGTGGTTTTACTGGCCTAGATCCAAATTAGCATGCTAAGTAGTGCAGCATCTTATCATACCTATGGGATCTAGAGTGTGTGATGCTTCTGACAGTGGGGGAGGGGGGGAGGGGATTTATTAAGAGGACACTGGATGAGAAGTGATCTACTGAGACTCACTCTACTGAGGTCTTCACATGATTTAATAAATCTCGGGTATTACAATAAGAGCCACTGTAATTCCTGATGCATCACTGTGCATGTGCCCCCTACACTTCTTTACATGTTGCCATTGGAGGAGTGCAGGCGCGTTATAGGGGTCAGGCACAGGGCCGGATCTATCTTTTTGGAGGCCCTGGGCAGTGAAGTGGAGGGGCTCCTGCGAGTGAGTACATAAGGTTTGCACTGACCCATTTTTGCCTTTTCTGTGCATGTAAGTTCCTTTTCCTGTTGCAACTCTTGTGTTCTAGGTGGTTACCCCCTAGCAGCCAGTGTATGAACAACAGCACTTTTTTTTAAGCCAGCAACCATTTTTATTTTAAAGTGGGGCCTCTCACAGGGCGGCTGCCTAGTTGGCCTAATGGGTAATCCAGCCATGGTTAGGCATGTGCAGTGCTGTCTGTCAGTGCAGGCTCCGTATTAGTTGACAAACCTGCAATGGCATTTAACACCAACAAACCCAGCAAAATAATACCATGCCATGCATGTTCAGTTGCACAACATATAAATAAAAGATCTATTTAATGTTAATAACTAATACACTACAACACCCGGATGGGGTCATTGGGCCCACCACCCCTTATGCTTTTGGGTGGGAGGCACATTATCACCATTGAGGTTCCTTTGGTGCCTCTAATTTGTTAATCTTTATAACCATGTAGCTCCCTTTGGACCCCATGGCACAGAAAATAAACCATTACCATTGGGTCTCTGTTCTTCCCCATGGAACCTAAAATTAACCCTGTTACCATGGAGGTTGCTACAGACTCCCATGGTAATGTCATTTATAACCAGGGTGTTCCTATTGACCCCCATAGCACTGAAATGCCATGGCACCTAAAATGAACCCTGTTACTATGGAATTTCCTACTGACCCCATGGTTATCTATTTTACAATCATGGGGGATCCTGTGAACCCCCATATCCCCTAACATTAACCCAATACTTAAGTCAATCGGAATTGAGTATTTTAGACAATCAGAATCAAGTATTTGAATTGTTCCCACCACATTTCTGATTTTTTTAAAGCCTATCAATCATAATTCATGGATTGTAATCTGTGCATTCCTATTGGTTAGCTTTAACCAATCAGAAAATAGGGTGAGAGCAATTCAAATACTCAACACATATCTTGGGCAATCAGAAGCCTTAAAATTTGTATATAAGGCAAAGGTGCCATCAGACAATCATTAGTTGGCAGGGGAGCTCCTCGGATGAGGAGCTTTGTCAGTTAAGTTCATTTTTTTTTAGAGTGGCAGGGATTTTTTGGTGCAGTCTTTTTTTGTGAGCCAAAGAGAGGAGCCAAGAGTCTTCAGGCAATATAGAAGAGGACCATTTTTGTACTATCCAGGGACAAAGATTAAGGACAAAGGTGTCATTAATCATCAGTATAAGGTTGTCCAATGCATCATCACTGGAAAGTTGCCCAATATCTAGCAGTGTATGTTGGATATTAATGGATGAATATTGGTTATACTATTTTATTTAAATCTACAATATTCTGCCAACATGTGTATAAAATGGGAGAAGGGGCTTTAATAAATCGCAATGAAAAGCTGAATCGCGTATTAACACATGCTATTGCTGGCACCCTCGACCCTTTAGTAAATCCCCCTCAGTGTTTTAATGAATTAAATAAATCAAACACTCAGATGTCTCCTTGTTTCAGAGAAGTAACACAAGTATATTAGAATAATTACAGAATACTATTTATTTGGTTGAAATTCAGAATATTTTTATTATGTGAGTAATGTACTTTTGTACTATTGAGTATTATTTATGTGTCTTTCTTTTTCAGTTTGCAGGTGTCTATGTGAGTACTATGGAGGAGAATTTGAATAAATACAGCACCTGGATTATGGAAGGGATTCAACAAAATTTCAAAGAAGGATATATGATAGGACAAGATATCGTGCTTTAAAATAGAGGGTAAACATTTTTAGTTAATATGAAAAAATATTATTTTCCTAGAGGTGAATGGGTACCCTTTTATACCATCCTATTAGAAGGGGATTAGCTCAACAGTTAAGGGAATTCAATCAAATTTAGGATATTTATGAAGTGGGCAGCAAATTCGGGGAAAGAATTATTGCAATTTTAAGGCTTTGGAGAGCAGAAACCAATCACCTATTGGAGTTGTAAAATAGATTATGTTATAGTCTATGTCCGAGATTATTGGTGGGGCTCTAACAAAATGAACTGAAAGATAACAATTGTAGATCATTTTCCTAATAACATAAATTAGCAGTGTATACCACAGATTAGCATGATATAGAGATAATTATTATAGATTAGGAAAATAGCTAGTACAATTATAGCTAGGTTTAATACTCTTTAAACTCTACATTCCATATTGTCTATTAGGATATGTAATGTGGGTGTCACCATATGCCTGCAAAACTTTTCTCGGCGTGCATAAGAGGTCTACAGGGTCCCATTTCCTTCCTTTCTATCTGTATATATTCAATAAGTGTAACAAAATATAACGTTACAAGCACACAGAACTTATTTTTTATCATCGGATTAAAAGAGCGGTGTTTTTAAAATATCAACCACTGTGAACAAACATTATATAAAAGTTGCTGGAAACATTTCAGGCAATCACATTACTGTATGTTATGGCAGAAAGTCAAGAATATGTTTATATATGTGACTATTAAAATTTCCCGGTGCATAACACCCTTTATATTGATAGCCACTTTAATAAATGGGGAAAAAATAATAAGCAAAATAGAAAAAAAAAGACTAAAAACTTATTGAAGAGTCTTACCAGTGCAAATTAAATGTACAATACTACAAGTGACTGGTGATTGCTAGAAAATGTGGGTGTGCAGTGTGTAAACACATACACCTTTATCTTCTAAAATGGTTACACAAAGAATCAGACCATTTAGCATGTGATCAGTATAACCCCCACAATCCATACAAGCTAATCTCCGTTCAACTTCCCTCATATGCAAATTACTTTGCTAATCCTTTCGGTAGTTGTAAATGGCTAAAGCTCTAAAAGGTAACTTAAAAACAACAAAACAAAAAAGATGCGTAGTAACTCATGAAATGCAAATATGGCGAGGAGTATCAATGAGGAAAAAATCTAGACAGCTAGAAGCTTGTCCCTGCATTGCCATTTGCCACTGTAATTCATCAATGCATATGAGCAGTTCCCAGTGGCCTATGCATATAGTTATCTACCTCCTCCCCACAATACAGAAAAGAGTTACTTGCACATCCACAGAGAAGGTCCCGACGGTCTGTTTCGCCCTGGTTCAGGCTTACTCATGGGCTACCAGTAGTATTTTACATTTAAATTGCACTGGTAAGACTCTTTTATAGTTTTTCAGTTTTCTTTTTTCTATTTGTGCTTATTATTTATTTTCCCACTTATTAAAGTGCTATTCAGAAAGTCAAGACTGATACAATTCTGTTATTGCACACTGGATGCTGGAATAAAACCCATAAGGCAATTGTATATTCAGTGCAGCCTATTCAGCACTGGTACAAAAAACACATTGTGAAACAATGTTTAGATGCAACAACAACAACAAAAAATATTGTGAGTTACATGATCTTTGATATTATTTTGAAACCAAATTGATTTGGAATTGAAACCATCATCTCCCAACTTCAAAAGAGACCAATTGCATATTAAAATTGTATATACAGTTGCAATAAACTAAAGATTGTTGGCATTATTGATCAATTATTCTAATGTCTCTCACTGGATGAGTTCAGAGTACATTTTACCCAAGTCAGAGCTTTTTAAGATTGGACACAACAGTTGAAGTCTGAGTCCAAGTCAACTTCAAAATAAAGGCAAGCAGTTCTAAGGTATTATATCCTTTTAAAGCCACTCTTTAGAGATGATATGTTTGTTTTGTATAAGTATGTTAACTTGATAAATGTATTGATTGTATCCTTGTTATAATTATGATATAACATTTACACTTCACTTACTTGTAAGAATCCTCCATAGCAACAAATTCTCACATTCTAGAGGCTCTCCCTTTCTTCCGGTTCTCTCTCTTAAGAGGTGCTGTCTTGTACAGCAGTGACTTAAATCCAGGCACAGAGGGGAGGAGCTTCACACGAGAGTCTCATGCTGCTAACAAGCAGACAGTGACATGCTGTGTGTCTGAGAAGCATAAGACATTTTTAGTATGAAGCCTCTCCTCTGGGGAAGTGGCTTCAGGTACCTTACATGAGAAAGAACAGGAAGAAAGGGGGGAGATTCAGAAAGGAAGAATGTGTTATTCTGGAAACTTGTTAGAGGTAAATTAAGTGTAAATTTAATGTCATAACTACATTGAGGAGATTAAAAATAATTAGTAAAATAAAAAAAAACTACTTTAGTAATTTTGTACTAACAATTGTACTAAGCAAACAAAAAATGGCTAAACAGTCCCTTTATCTTTTCCCACATTCTACTTTACTTTTCTTCTAATGCTCTGTGTTTTCCTGTGTTTTCATTCTAGCTATAACCCTAAAAATAGTGGTGACGAAAAAGTTTATAAGCAACTATTTTTGGAATTTTGACACAATTCATATTTAGGCATCACAGTGTTGTTAGCAGATGGTTCTGAAATATTCAGGATTTATATTTACCCACATGGCCTAATTTTTACATCTGTTGCAATCTTATGACTAACCATAACAATTAAGAAACTCTTGATTTCACTATACCACTATCTCAGGTATAATATTTAAGCTTCTAGAAAGAAAAGGAAACTGTGGCCCCATATTTTCTACCATGGACTAAAAAGAGGATGCTATAGTGTAGGAAAATTACATTAAAGGTGAAGTTTAACCTAAAAATAAGTTGCTGTTATATGAACATGTTTGCTTATAGAAAGTGAAATATATGTGTAAAAGTTATAGCACTTTACTGACTGTACGGAAAATCTGTTTATTAGGCGATATGAGCTGCTGAAAAACACAAACTAACTGCCACATTTTAGGATTGCAGCTTGACTGGCTCATAAACTTTTAACTCTAAAGTTTATTTTTACATATATTACTATTTAGTTATTAGTTTTAATATATGATTAGTTTGTAAAAATTGTGTGTACGGTCCAGTGGCAGAGCTAATGCTTGTGAGATAGATGCAAGAAAGTAAAGACCCTCTTCTACCTGTAGTAAGGGGGTCTTTTAATTTATTTGGGCAGAAATGTCTAGACTTAGTTTGTAGAAAGTACACATATTTTTGGCTTTTTCATTGATCCCTTCAGGCACCTACCTTGTATTCCCATATCTGATACTATATACTATTAAGGTATTTAAAGGGCATTTAGGATAATATTGAGAGGTGGGGAGATTGCCAACTGTTGTCTGTAAAGACATGGAATTAGGAAGATCATGTATAGTCACAAAGTAATATGAGGGCACTGTTTGAGGTCATTCTATATATATATATGGGTGAACACTTAGATCCAGATTGATCGAACTAAGTACCATAATACACCATTCACTAAAGCAGGCAATACACCACCCTGTATGCTAAACAGTATTTATCAAGTAGTGAACGCACCTATACATCATTCAGTACAACAGAAAACATGTGTATCTAACTCGACAGCACAAGGGGTGGCAAACAGCTAAAAAATGCCTATTGATAAACCAGCAATGATATCCCTGAACACCTTTGTGCTATTTCTTTATATATATATATATATATAAAAATATTATTTTATTGTTGTTACACTATTATCACATATATATATATATATATATATATATACTAGCAGTAATATGTTTTTCAATATTATTGATATTATTAACTTTCAATGACTATTCAATTACCATTCATACATCGTATATGTAAAATGACGTATATATATATATATATATATATATATATATATATATAAAATGACCCTTTGACATAATGTAATACGCTGCCCATTAAAAACCATCACTAGCTATGCAAACCTATTACATACATCGTCCACTACAACAAGCAATACACCACTTAAACCCAAATACATTCGCTATTACTGAATTATCATTCGCCATTTGATAAATTTGCTGATTTCAATGCTGAATGTTAGTGGAGTATTGAGGTGAATCAATACATCCATTCACCATTTAATATATATGATATTGGTAGGAGTATAAATGGATGTGCAACATAAATATATTAAGTACTTTGCAGTAGTTGGCTGTGGGTACATCTGGTCATGGGATTTTTGACCCCACCAGCTCAGCATAATGAGTGTCAGTGACAAACATTCAGCTTAAAATGACAGTTTCCGCTTTGCAGAAATATGAGTTATGAGTTATATTTCATATACAAGATATTTCATTTTAGGTTTAACTTGCCTGTTAAAGTGAAACAATGGAGATGTTTGCTACTCCACTTGATGTGACCTGATACATATTGCCTGTTTATGGGAATCTATGGGAGTCTATTGTGCATTCAGATTGAGTTATTACCATCCATTTGAATGCACAAACAACTAAACAAACCCAGACAACAAGCAATTGACAAGATTTATTCTCAAGTCCATTTCAATGCAAGAAGTTAGGTTAGGGGTGGAGCAAATACTTTGTTCTGAAGGTACAGATTTAGTGATTGCTTTGAAAATTGCAAATAATTTGTATTCTGCACTTGCCTTTTTTTGTTATGAGAACTCTGTATATTAGGTGATATGAGATGCTGAAGAACACAAATGAAGGTAAATGCAGCCTGATGGGCTCAGAATACTGTCAGTGAAATTGAACACAACATAATTTGTCTTCTAATGGCAGACCCCACTCTCCTAAAAAACAAAACAGTAGATGGCAAACTATGAATGGTTCTTGACCTATACAGTAGGTAGTTAATCTTCACAAGCCATGCCCTTTAATATAAAAGAAGCTGATGTTTAGCTGGAACTTGCCCTTTAAATCTAACTACAGCAAATAAAGGTAGGAGGATCACTTTTGAGATTCACATGTTTGTGAAGTATGCAACAAAAGTAGAACATTAGTAGCTGCATAAGCTATGGAGAAATTAAATATTTTTAAAGAAAGTCTTAGTTTAAGGAGACTTGGCTACTGCATGAAACCTGCCATGACAACAATACATTCATCTCAAGTCATGAGGATTGGGTACAGAGACAAGCAGGGTTCACAAGCTTATGTGCAACTTTCTTCTAGTGAACATACACAGGAGAAAAAATCTTAGCTGAATAAACCAAATTCCCCTTTGTTTCCACTCCATTTTATTCCTGAATATATAATAAAAATAGAACACACACTAAGCCAGCAAGAAGTGTGGAAAATACAAACATGGAATCCCTCAGTTTTTTGCTTCACAAGCATAAGAAGCTTTTCACAAACTGCAGTGGTACTTTAAGGGATGATAGCAATAGTTTTAGAAATGCCAGGGCTGTACAATGAATTGTTAAATAGAATTTCCTCAACAGGTATTCTGCTGAAAATTGTAATAGTATTGAGATGTCAGTGCAAAGTATAGATAAAATGCAGCTGTTTGGGACACAGGATCCAACTCTTGACTTGAAAATAGGAGGTAGTGGTATAATTTGCTGGAAGGTGTCCCTTAGTCAATTTTCAACAATAACCCCATTTAGACTGTCTTTTAGACAATAAAAAGACAAAGTTAAACATCACAAGGTTGCATAAAGAAATGTCCTGCTGGTGAAAAATTGACACTTCACTTACTTCTTAGTAGAACCGGTTCTTAGCTTTTGAAACCTATCCCTTTATTCTTGTTTCCTCTTGTGCAAAGTGATATCTTGCACAGCTTTGAACTAAACTCACGCCCACAGCGGAGGGTTTTTACGCTAACAGTGCCCCATTCTGCTAATAGACATGACATGATGTGTGTCTGAGCAGAAAAATACACTTGTAGTGTGAACTCCCTCCTCCTATGAGCATGGCGTTATGTAACAGCTCTCATGAGAGAGAACAGGAACAAAGGGGGAAATTACAGAAGTTAAGAATCTGTTATTCTGGCAGCTTCTTAGAAATAACTGTAGTATACATTTTATGTAATAGTTAAAACATTCATATGAAACACAAAATGGCCTTAAGGAATCCTTTTAACACAAATTTATGTAATTGAAGCGTTTAGTGTGTGGTTCTTACCACCTTTCCTCACATATGCTAAGAAGCTGACAAGCACAAGGTAAACTGCAAACTTTGGAGTAAGCACCC
Organism: Discoglossus pictus; assembly: GCA_027410445.1. Classification (NCBI taxonomy): domain Eukaryota; kingdom Metazoa; phylum Chordata; class Amphibia; order Anura; family Alytidae; genus Discoglossus; species Discoglossus pictus. The sequence continues at coordinate 240,660,028 of CM050163.1, forward strand.
CTTGTACTATACTTATCTTTCACCAAAGTATCATGGATCCCTTTAGAGACTAGAGGAGGGCATCATATTTGTTACTTTCTAAAAGATATTTTACCTCCTAGTTATATTGTATAAGTAAGACACTGCCCCTTCCAGCCTCTCTGCCCCTCTTATTGTCCTGAGCAAACCAAACATTTCATATGAACAATCAAGGATTATTTCTGTTTTATTAGGAGAAATATGCTGTATATTTCCATTTTACATTATAAAGGTATATACAAATTATGCTTATTTCTACTTATTGCCAGGCTCCCTTTGTAAGTTACCTATTTAATCTTCCATTAGAATATCCCAGGCCATTGAATTCTAGAACCTGTGTGCCTTTATTGTGAAGAGCACTTTTGTCAGTTAAAAGTACCACGATAGTCGTATATATATTCAATAGGCCTTTATGAGAACTTGTGTTGATAATAGGCTATAATAGAAAATGAAGTAAATATATATTATCACTCCATTTAGTAACTCTTATATGTTATTATTCTGTAGTTGAACTGCCATTTTATTTATTTATTCTTTAAAGTAGAAATTACATTGATGCAGAGAAACATTTAGATAATTATATATATATGAAAATGTCTAAGTGTCAATGCCACAGAATCTAATAATTCTACATGACCCCCCTCCTAGTTGGGACATCAGCTCAAACATAAGTTACTTAATAAATTAAAGACCATATTATTTATTTTCTAAATAAGTTTTTTTTTCTCTATTATTAAAATGCCACTGTAGCACTTATACAATTAGGTTTAATTTGTTTATTTAATAACTATTTATTAACTAGCTACTTGCTCGTCAAAATGACGGGGAATAAAATTGTAAGGCCTGGGAATGCTGTCCCTTCTTCGCTCATCTCGAGCCCGTGCTAATCGCCTTCGTCTCTCATACGCGTGCTCGCAATGAGCACCTTCGACGTCACATTACGAGCCTCTCCCTCCGTTATCTTGTATGGGGCCTCGCGATGATAGCCTTCAGTGCTCATTGCAGGCCTTGTGCGTGCAAAACTTTCGTGCTCCGTAATGATCACCTTCAGCGCTCATCGTGTGGCTTGCAATAAGCGCCTTTGGCGCTCATTGCGAGCCTCTCCTCCCATCTACTGTACTGTCCTCTCGATGAGCACCTTCGCCGCTTATTGCTGGGCTTGCTCATTGCGAACCTCTCCTCCCGTCTAGTTTACGGGCCTCGCGATTGGCCTTGTTAACCTGAAACATTTGTGCTTGGGAATACCATGTGTCTCTTTCCAGCATCTCCCCCCTGTCCCTTCCCTGTGTCTTTCTCTTCTGTGTGTCTGCTGAATCTTGCGTGGCGCGCACTGACTGCCGTTGGTTTTATTTTCAAAGTCCCGCGTGCCTGGCGTTGTTGGTGTTACTGTTTTCGTCTTTGTGTATTTTGCAAGTCCCGCGTTGTTCGTGTAAGTGTTACTGACTTCGGCGTCGTGTATTTTCTAAGTCCCGCGTGCCTGGCTTTGCTCAGTCTCATTTTCATCCTATTTCAGAATTTAAAACATTTTTCAGCCGCCTTTTTTTCCTGCTTAGCCATTTTTCGATTAGACAAATATTGCTCAAAATTCACTTCCAACCTCACTCACAAGCTTTCTGGCTCTCCCCCTGTGCTGTTGTGTGTTATTATTATTTTTTAATTATTTGGCTTTTTTTTTTTTTGAGTTACGTGCTTGAAACTATTGTGTCCGTTAATTAGGAAACTCGGTGCCTTCGCGATCAGCGGCAAAGTGCATACGTTTTTTCATCAGCTATCGTGGCCGATCGACATGAGTGCCTTCTGTTCTCATGTCTATGGTATTTTAAAGTCCTGCGTGCCTGCGATGAGGCGCCTGCGGCACACATTGCGAGCCCTGCAATGAGTGCCTTTGACTCTCAGTTGGCAGCCTAAAAGTCCCACGGGCCTCGTACTTGCGTGCCTCAACTGCTCGCCTCGCTTGAGTGCCTCAATTATTTAAACACTGCGTGACCAAACATCGCAATGTGACCAACACTGACAACTATATATATGATGAGGCTGTTTAATATTAAAACAGGAAACTCTCCTTCAAGTTTTAAAAGGATCATTGAGATATTTCCTTAAATATATATTGTTTTGTTAAATAAGTAAATACAAACAAAACCCCATTGTATGAAAATTACAGTTACATTTTAATAAAGAGGGTATTTGTAAATATTAATCATTTTTACATGTAAATTAACTTTTTATAATTTAAACCACTGAATGTCAACCCTCTTCTCAAGGACTCCCAGAGAGCCCATCATTTAGGTTTAATATGGTGTGAATACAGGGTGAGACATTTATGAGACTTCATAGTTTGTTGCCTCACCTGTAGTATAGCCTGTCTAGGATTCCTTGAGGGGAGGATTGTGACTCACTTGATTTATTTTGTTGTACTTTGACTCCTTCTTGCTATTTCTTAGATTCTGTGGCCCTCATTCAATTGCTATTTGGCCAATTGAATAGGGCTCTAAATAAGGCACATAACATATTTTTTTAACAAAGTTTTTAGTTAGTATTCATCTATCCAAAAGCAAGGTTTTTCACTACTAAAAACGTATTTAAAAAAAATATGTTATGTCTTATTTAGAGCCCTATTCAATTGGCCAAATCACAATTGAGTGAGGCCCTGTGTCACTTTCCTGAGACTCTGGAGAACCAGGTAAAATGCCAGTTGGTTCTCCAGATACACTATGGCCCCTCATTCAATTGCAATTTGGCCAGATTGAATAGGGGGTCTAAATAAGCACATAACATATATTTTTTAAATAAGTTTTTAGTTAGTAAAAACCTTGCTTTTGGGATAGATGTTTACTAACTAAAAACTTCTTAAAATTATATGTTATGTTCTTATTTAGACCCCTATTCAATTGTCCAATTGCAATTGAATGAGGGGCCTAAATGTTGGTAACGTATATACATAAACAATACGAAATGTGTCCATTCTATTCCTGTAATTTTTCTGAGAGTACTTTGTCACAGTATGGTGCAGTCAGTGGGGGGTCTTACAATGTTTAAACATAAGGAGCCATAAATGATCTCATGTACAATTGCTTGTAGAGGATTATGGTAAATGGCTCAGTGATACAATTGAGTTCCTACAAAGCCAATCTGGAGGAATTTTACAATTGTAAAAGTAATTTATTTTTTAAAAATGTTTAAACACAGAGTAAATTAGTGTACTAGTGTACAACATATTCCAGCGGACAAGACCAATAAGTGCTTGGGATTTAAATGTCCACTGTAGTGCATTTACAAGTGCAGCTCATGTGTTTCTCTTTGTTGGGTCATAGACCATTAAAACAGTTGCAGCTTAAAATGAAAGTTAATACTTTTGACTTTGTCCAGTTTTCCCCTCAAGTGCAGCTGCTTATCTCCTGCTTGCTGTGCTTAACAGGGGTCATAGAGTAGACTTAGCATGCTCAGTGAAGAGGGGGGAGGTCTATGATCTCCATGCCCCCAGGCAGGTAGAGAAAGGGCAGCTCTGCTTGAGGAGAAAACTCACAATTTAAAAAAGTAAGAAAACATATTAACTTTTTTTTTCTTAAACTGTATATTGTTTTTAATATTATAAACCCAATAAACAAAGATATAAGCTTTACTTGTAAATGCACTATGAGGGTCTTTTAACAAATGATTGTACAATGAGTAAATCTATTTTTTGTTACTCGGACCTAGAGGCATCCATAATATTTGAGTGTCTGAGCACCAGAAGGGGTTAGGCTGTCAAATTCTAAATGCAACCTCCTTTCCCTCTATCTCCTACACACTCTCCCTTTCTGCCCACCACTGCTCAACTGATAAGCCCACACATTCAGCTTCAAGCTAGCAGGAAGTTCTGTACTCAGATTAATATTGAGTTTTCTGTACACAAGCACCATCTTTTCAAATGAACATTTTCTCTGAATATTTTTTTATATGCGGGCTTACACTGCTTGCTAATATTGTCAGTTTGTTGCTTACTTCACAAACATGTACAGTATTTCCTAAACTGCAGTGGTCCTTTAACAAGTGCATTCTTCAGGTGATCAGGACGTTCACATAGACTTTGCTCTATGTATACATTAAGCAATATTATGTTTCCCCCTTCACGTAAGTGCATATATTCATTAACTTCATTAAACATACTTTATCCTACAAGACTAAAAAAAAAAAATGTCAGAAGTGCTCAATCAGTGAACAAACTAACCTTAATAGGTGAGTTCTATGGACATGATAACCCACTCTGAGAGCAACCTTTTCACAATACTATTTAGAGATAGATCAGGAAACTTTTCATTAAAAGGACCACTTTTAAAATGTGTAGTTCAGTAACCTGACTTGTTTGAATAATTGTATGAATAATCTAGAAATATTAGTGCAACGTTGAAATAAAATGACCTTTTTGACAAGAATGACTCTGCTTCTTGTTCAAATGCTCATAGTGTATTTTTATTTGATACGTGCTTTTCATAACAATACAAGCCATGATTTAAAAATACTTACATCTTCTATTATAATAGTAATCTCATTACAGATTGCAAAAACAACAAAGGGATCTTGATTTCCTCAACTTTTTAACAGCTGTTTTACTTTAAATGCACCATTTCATTGTATCATTGGAATGTGTTCTTAAAGGGAGTCGTCTGGCAAATACATGTTTTAAGTAGAGAATATGTGTACTCACAATATCTTATGAGTACTTTGTATGCATCGCTACTGGAGGTATATACTATATAACAATAATCAATGCGGAAATGCCTGCTAAATAATTATAATTAATATGGAAAGATAAATATATAGCAATATGGAAATGTTCGTGAAAACGTCCAAGATCCTCTGCTTGGATTAAGTATAGTTCACAAAACAGAAAATCCTTAAATCTGATGAGTTAAAGTTCATGAAGGTATATATAAAACAACCCTCATTGTGGAAATGCCCACTTAAAATATTAGGGATCCGTAACGTTTAAATCTAGTCCACAAAAAAGTCCTCAAACCTGGTGAGTTTTATGTCCACAACGGCCTAAAAGTTCCAATCTCCAGTGCCTTTGGTCTTAATATAGTAGTTCTTTCAGGACTGTAAATATATGTGCGAGGTGTGCAGCTTCTTCACAGGGTACTGTCCACATGGTACTCGAACAATGTAGATCAGAGAAAAAACACAGAAGAGGGAAGGGGGGAAATAAGAGCACCACGTCCTAGTGCAAATCACCACAGTTTAACAGTATATAGATAGAAGAAATAATTAGGAACACTCACATGTGCAGGCCTCATGGTATGAGGTATAGAATCTGCACCATGGGGAACTACTTTCCATAAGTCCGAGTGTCCCTGATCCACATTTGAAGCTGGATATATGAGTCTCAATGGTAGTAGATCCTTTATATTTTCATTACGTCTATAGTTTTTTATGAGAGTATAGGATGGTAGCTTGTGGTCTAGTTTTTAGGATTATTGGCTACTTGTCTCCATATTTCAGAATGCTATAATATTTCTTTAATCCCTTTCTTTAATATCTATTTGGGTTTTATACCCACAAAGATAGGGGACTATAGGTGATAACTGGATGAGACAAATACTAAACAGTAGCCAGTAAATAACCAATACTTTATATTGAATCGGTACAAACGTACTGATAAAATATATATTTTAAAAACAAATAAGACCAATAGTAATATATAAATATTGTATATAAAAACAATTAAAAGGTGCGGATTAAAATAAAAATGTGTTTTTCTCAATGGAGATGAATAAAAAAATAAGGTGTGTGTGATGAAAGTGGAGTGGCGTTATCACCACACTATTTCACTAGTTAAATCTATCCTCCTAAATATTATTATAATAATAAAATGTACACTTCACTTACTTTTAAGAATTACCCTGACTAACAGATTTTCAGCTTCTGAAGCCTGTCTTTTTCCTGCACTTATATATATATATAATATATATATATATATTATTCTCAGATATATCAGTCTATGGGGACCCTGCAATGAATAGGGCTCTAAAAACGATATGACATGTTATAATTTTGTCCAAGGGCCCTGGAGGATATAGGTTGTGGTGCACCACATTGCTAATATTCTGCATTACCAGCAGTGATTGACATGGTCAAAGAGTACCCTACTATAGGCAGGGAACTAAGTATTTTCCGTTACTTTCGAATATCAATTACATATAGATTTTTGTAGACTTTTCTAAAGTTCAGTGAACAAGACAAGGAGTTTTTTTTCAATGATGGGAGTTTTTGAGGTATAGTGGTCATTTTGCCCATTTAAATAATTGGTAAAATGTTCTATCTGTGGACTTCTTCATATGGTGAGCCTCTGTGCAGGTCTGAAATTGGAATTTAGAGGTCCTAAATTTAAACGGCAATTGAAGAATATACTCCTTTCAATGTATAACTACCCTTGGCTGTTTGTGCCTGTCACCAATGTTAAGCAATATAGCTATAATGAGTCATATCTTTCTGCCATGAGAACTAGAATTGTGAATACCCTTGCTGGTTTTCCAATAGGTTTAAGCAAGTTGTACTAAATATTTTTTCATGAAAAAATACACTTTTATAATGCTTAACCTCTACAGTGTGCAGTGCTCATACTGGAAAAAACACAGGGAATTGGGAAGTTAAGGTTGTACGCAACTTTAATGTGCCTCCCCACCCCGCAAAGGTTTATGGTGACATCATTTGGTGGCATTAGGTGACATCATTCATGACATCATGTATGATATAAATGACATCAACTATAACATTATGCATGACATTACCTAAAAAAAAAAGACATAATCCACGATGATGAAAAAGGACATAATCCATGATATTACTGATGATACCATTATGTGACATCTTCCCCCCCTGTGATGTCACTTAATGGTAACATATTATTTTTAGAAACAAAGGAAATGGAAAAAGCCACTTTAAGTAAAGAGATAGTCCTGAATATATAAACAAAAAGTATATTTTCTTTATTAACCAATTTGATATCATCAAATATGATTGTTAATATTATGTGTATATATATATATATATATATATATATATATATATTATATTGTATATTATTGAGGACAAATAGATGACAAGTGTAAAAATTATATTTACAAAAAGAAGACAGGAAAGACATGAGAAAAGACACAGTCATCTTAAATTATCTAAAAAATTGGCAGAGAGAATCCAATCAAGAGTCAGACTAATGAATCACATATAATAGTTGTCAAACTGCGAGACATTGTCACACTTTGCATGGTGTATACAAGCAAGGCGATCCGTTAACGCGTAGCACTTAGGGGATGAGCGCCGAAGGCGCTCATTTGCTGTGAGCCTCGCGAAGCGAGGTGAGCCATTAAACACGTAGCACATGGCGCAGTTTAACACGTAGCACTTGGGCGATGAGTGCCAAAGGCACAACACTTCCTAAACGCGGATCGCCTTGGCGTGCAAGCGGTTGACAAACGCAGGACTTAGGAAAAAAGAAAAAAGAAATTATGAAACGCGGGACTTAGAAAAAAAAAAAGATTCGAGACACAAAAAATTATGAGATTAAGGGACAAACGTTGAAAACGAAAAAAAACAATAAATACACCCCCCCATAAATTACCAAAACATCACAGACAGCACGGGGCAACAGCCAGGACGTCTGCGAGTGAGATGGGACGCAAATTTAACCTGATTAAGACGATTTTTGCCACTCAAGTGAAATCAAGTGAAAAAGTGCATATGAATACAGATGATCTAATGGAATGCATAAGCTCTATTACATACCAAAAAGGATAAAGTGCATCATAGAAATACAGAGTATAAAATATATTTTCAACAGAAATTGTGTTTATAAGAGCCTAATACTGATGTCCCTACAAAGATAAATGTGACAGCACTGTAGCCAGCCACAAACTCCCTGGGGAACGAACTACACTTCCATATCTAATCAAACCAACTCTCCATATAAGAATGTGGCGAGTGGGGATCCACCACTTAGCCCCCTAGTGACAACAAAACAAGATAGGGAAGTGAATATACTGCCCTCCTAGCAAAATGTGAAAAAAATCAAAGAGAAAAATGTACTAATAATAAATATTGATTATGAATATATTCTATAAAAAATTGTATAGATGAATTTATGCTGTTAACAACAAATATTTATGGTTGTATTAATAGGTATCTGCCAAATACCTGTAACATCAATATATAATCTTAATTATATCTCAAAGTTAATTGACTGCCCAATATAATATGCCCCAATACATAATCATCAACAAATGTTTTATATTGAGCAAAATAGAATGATTGCATAAATATTACTAATGTCACACCATAAATATGAGGGGGTAGTAATATGTTTAGTGAATATGTAAACTTCCTGTGTCTAGTGGATCCAAAGAATCATCCAACTAGCAACCTTGCATTGTCACAATGGCGTCTGATGTCATCCGGTAGCGACGGGCAAAGATCACCTGACATGACACACGTTTCGCGTCAACACACTTCGTCTGAAGTCAGTACCCGGATGTGGAGGTGAGGGCTATTTATGAGGAGAGGCCTTGCGGATCATATTAGCCTCTTACTGTTTCACCATCCCAATTGCTGCTATAATAGCTTTCCTAATAATGAGGTTAATTATTAAATTAATATTTTACATAAATTAATAATTTATGTGAAAGCCATAATTTATGCAGAATTATCGTCCCACTCAGATAGATCAAGAATGGACTAAGTAATAATTATATAACTAATAAGGAAATCCTAATTCATATATTAATATAGTTGAGGAACAAATGAGAAGGTCCTGATAGGTGTATTAATGTTATCATTATAGATTACTAAATAGTAATAATTATCTAGCTGACATGAGAAAGTAATAATAGATATATAAATCAGTATTCTATATAAAACTGCACAAGATTGTATCATATGTATTAAAGGTAAATAAGAAATACCATTCAGTATCTCTATAGTGATAGGACACAATATACAGTAGTCCATACAATAGTCACAAAATCATGGACATATTTATAATAACAATGTCTTTATCTTATCCAAAAGCTCATAATACATTTTTATAAAAATGTTAACCACTCTCTCTGTCACTTTTCTTCCTTCTTTATCTTTCACAACAGGATAGTGTTTCAAGGATGTACATCTTTAAAGAAGGTTCGATGGATATGATGTCTTGTTCATTAATAAAGGAAAAAAAAAAATATCTAAGATGTAACCAAAAAAAGGGGGAAAAAAAGAAAAAGAAGAAAATCATATATTAATATAAGTAATGTAAAATAGATATGCAATTCTGAAAATGTGTAAAATATTTTTTATCTTAACGAAAATAATAATATATCAATAAACACATATTTTTTTTGTATATAAATCTATATCTGTGTCATATTCATATTATGAACTAATAATTAATTCAAATTAATGTTAAGTTAGGTACTTACATACTGATACATCTATAAACATGCATTATTCAAAAAGAAAGCATGTCTGCCTATCCACAAATAACCATCTTTATAAATCTTTTTTTTGATATACTACTATATTAGCTGCTAAACACCATAGATCATGGATGAATTCCATAAATATTATGACAAATATATCTTTCAGCTGTTACTGGAACAGTCATTATATTATTCTCATATTATTTAGATACATTCTACAATTATTGTGGTAGATCTCCTTGTATTATTTATAGAATAATCATCTTATTATTCTCATTGTATTCTTGTATGAAATCACAACATTAATTTCAAAATGTCTACCTTAACTGAGAATTTAACTCAAGATAAGATATAGATTTGTTAAGTATATTCAATACTGGTAAGTTCCCAGAAAACCTTTCACTTTATCACTTTCACTTTATCAGTATGTTTTTATAGTACATCCTATCTCTTAAAACGTCAAATATCTATGACATAAATGGCACAATGAACAAAATAATGAGATCTTGCATGTTTTTATACAAAAGCCATGAAGTTATAAAGTTTATTAAGAACATATGGAATTACAGAATTAAGACGTGTGATCCATCTAGTTTCCCTTTTAAGTAATTCTTGTTCAAAGTTACCACTGATGCCCAAAGTGATCTCATCTAAAATACAACACTGAACCTGTGGCTTGCAAGAATGTATATTTAAAAAATGTCTTGCTACAGTAGTCAGTGTTTTTCCTTTTTCAAAGTCTATTCTACTTATCCTTATGTTAGATAGATGTGCACATAGTCTTGTTCTGATGGTTCTACTTGTCATTCCCACATAAAGAAGGTTACAGGGGCGCTTCAAACAATATATCACTCCAGTGGTACTACAATTAAAAAAGCCTTTTACTTTTATTGGTTTACCTACTCTATCTTGTCAAATTTGTGATAGATTTCATATACAGACATGAGCTACAGTGACCACAAGAAAAAGTACCACCTGGTAGTGAACCTTTTGTTTTCGCGTAATTAGAGAAGTGACTAGTCGGTCATGTACATTTTGTGATCAACACCATCCTGTATTGATGGAATTGCCATTTATTGAGTCTATCAATGCATCTGCTCTCAATATTTATCTCTTTCCATTGGCTATTAAACGTCCCTATGAAACGTGGCGGTTGTTCCTTAACTACTTTTTCGTTTGGAAGGAATAGTGATAGTAGTGATCTTTAGGAGTATAGAGAGCTTGATGATATGCTCTCTTGATGCTAGTACTACTATAACCTCTATATTTTAATCTCTTTCTTAATTCTAAATACCTCCTTTTGAAAAGGTTAATGTCAGAACAGTTTCTCTTAATTCTAAGGAACTTTCCTATAGGGAAGAGTGCTATTGGTAGCAGTTACTTTTCTGTATATGTCTGTCTTAATCTCACCTAAATCTCCCTTGGACACAGTAATGTCCAAAAAATCTACAGATGTTTTACTCAAATGTGAAGCCAGCCTCAGATTGAAATCATTTGAAAAAATTTCCAAAAATTCATAAAAGTCGTTCCTACTTCCTTCACTAATCAAAAAGTCATTGTCTATATAACAAAGTCACATTATAATACAATTGGTATATTTGGTATTGGACTTGTTAAAAACAACTTCCTTCTCCCAGCAACCTAAATACATATTGGCGTAGGTGGGGGCCACTGCAGACCCCATGTCAGTTATACGGGTCTGCAGATAGAATGCTCCATCAAAAACAAAAAAAAATGATGTTTATGTACAACATTCAATAGTTCTAAAATAAATTCTTGTCTTTCACGTTGCTTGCTTTAATGTGTTCTTAAAAAGTAATTCATTGCATTGCATCCTATTATATGGTCTATGGAGGTGTATAGTGATTCTATGTCACAGGGTACAAAAAAGCTATCAGGACTCAAAAATATTCCATCTAATCGGTTAAGGACCTCCATAGTGTCCCTGATGTAATTCAAATACAACATTTCTCAATCTTTTATCTAAATACTTGCTGGCATTTTCAGTGAGACTACCATTACCGAAGATTATAGGTCTGCCTGGTGGAATCTTATCATTTTTGTGAATTTTCGGAATAGGATAAAGAGTTGCATCTCTAGGATGTATATATTTTAAAAATGGTTCTTCTTTCAATGATATGAAATCATGTTTTTGCCTTGGCAATGATTTTATTTTATTTAGCAAGATATTCACATGTGGGGTCCCCACTAAGACGTTTATAGCAAGTTGTGTCGCGAAGATGTTTGTGGGCTTCCTCTTTATACATGCTAATCAGCCAAATAACAATGTTGCCCCCTTTATCAGAGGGCTTTATAATTGTATCTTCCCATGATTCCATATTTTTCAAAGCTTTATTCTCTTCACGTAATAAATTGTATTTCACAATTCCACCCAATTTTTCAAGGCGTGCAGCCAGCCTGCCTCTTGCAGATTTACCTGAGATCTGATACCTTGACTCTAAAAGCAATGCAATCAGTGACAACTCTCTTTAGCTGTGTCTGGTCAGCTGTCTGGTTCTTGGCCTATATAAGGCACTTCCTGTCTCTGTATCCTTGCCAGATTATTGTTGGTTCCTGATCTCTTCAATAAAGCTTGTTCCTGTTTCACCTACAAGTTGCTGAACTGGATTATTGCTGACCTTGGCTACTGGTCTCCACAACCTTGTGATTCCTATATCATTACACAATGATTCCTCTGTCCTGATCCACTCCTCCGTACTTGTGTCCGTCGTTGTGCTGACCTCATCTCACTCTCTGATTGGGAGAGATGGGTTGTTCCCTTCTTGCTTTGGATTGTAAATTTTGATGTGTCTGACTTCTGTCTCTCTCTAAAAAAATCATGGGATCTAGATCTCATATCTTCCTCCCCACCTGATCTCTTATCATCATCTGTGGCCAAGGTTTCTATATCTGAGAAGGAGGACTTGACAAATTTACTGGGGTTTGTTCTATATTTAGTATATCTTCTCTTATTATTAGGATGTGTCCAATCATATACTAACCCTCTTTCAAAATCTCTGACATCGCGGTTACATTTATCTTGTTTTGTCTTTATAATTTCCTTCCCCTCTTGTCTAAATCTGATTGAATTCTTAAATAAGTTCTTTTAAAATCCTCTACATTTTCATATTCCTTCAATTTTTTATCACATTCTTTAATGTCTTTGTCTAACTCTTTCAGGATTTCACTCTCATAATCAGACAAGATAGAAATCAAAGTTTCTGAACATATGGTGAGTGCTTGGTCCTATCCCTCCTTATATTTATCTATGTGGAAAGTACATTTTTACTCACAAAACTCTCTGTATTAGGAGTTTGGTTAAATAACGGTCGTTTGAGGTCTTGTTACAAAGGAATTGAGTTCTTTACAGCGATTCTAATTCCTTAGGCCTATATTCCAATCACCTTCTCCCATGTATGATTCTGTACCAATAAACGCCCTCTCAACTTCTTCTATTCTACTAGTGTATCTTAGACGATAGTCTGACTCAAGGTTGACTCCTACCATGTTGTATAATTTTTAAATATTATAGTCTAAGTAGCTACCAAAGAATGCTATCTTAAATAGCTGATTTATAAAATTTAGAAACAAAGGAAATGGAAAAAACCCTTAAAATAAAGAGATAGTCCCCAATATATAAACAAAAAGTATATTTTCTTTATTAACCAATTTTATAATATCATCAAATATGATTGTTAATATTTTATATATATATATATATATATATATATATATATATATATATATATATATATATATATATATATATATTATACAGGACAAATAGATGACAAGTGTAAAAATTATATTTTACAAAAAGAAGACAGGAAAATACAACAATATTAGTCATGTTAAGTTATCTAAAAAATTGGCAGAGAGAATCCAATCAAGAATCAGACTAATTAATTAAATGTTAACTTTTATTCCGCAACAAAAGAATATAAATGTTAAAAAATACATTAAAAGCACCTCTATAAAATTTACGCTCTCGCAATCATGTATAGGAATCAAATAATGATCAATCTATTGATCTAATACTATGTTACTTAATTTTAATATAAGTTTGTGAGGCAATTTGGGCGGTCAAATGAAAACAATTCTCAAATACAATAGTTCATAATAATGACACTTAAAGTGACAAATGCATAATAAGCGAAAAAGTGCATATGAATACAGATGATCTAATGCAATGTATACGCTCTATTACATACCATAAAGGATGAAATGCATCATAGAAATACATATAAAGACATAAAATATATTGTCAAAAGAAATTGTGTTTATAAGAGCCTAATACTGATGTTTCTACAAAGATAAATGTGACAGCACTGGAGCCCACCACAAACTCCCTGTGGCGAGTGGAGATCCGCCACTTACCCCCCTAGTGAGAACAATACAAAAAAGGGAAGTGAATTTACTGCCCTCCTAGCAAAACGTGAAAAAATCAAAGTGAAAAATGTACTACCGTATATACTCGAGTATAAGGAAGAATTTTTCAGCCCTTTTTTAAAGGCTAAAAAAGGCCCCCTCGGCTTATACTCGAGTCACTCCGCCTAGTGTCTCTCTACCCCCCCTCCCCGTGTCTCTCTGCCCCCCCTGTGTCTCTCTAACCCCCCGTGTCTCTCTACCCCCCTGTGTCTTTTTCCCTCCCTCTCCTCATCCTCAACCCCCCTCCTCCTCATCAACCCCCTCCTTTAGAGTGGAGAAAGTGAGGAGGGGGGGTTGAGGATGGGGGTTGAGGATGGAGGGTTGAGGAGGGGGTTGATGAGGAGGAGGGGGGATGAGGTTGAGGGGGGGGGTGAGGAGGGGGTTGATGAGGAGGAGGGAGGTTTAGGTTGAGGAGGGGGATGGAGGTTGAGGGGGGTGAGGAGGGGGATGAGGATGGGGGATTGAGGATGAGGATGGGGGGGGTTGAGGATAGGGGTTGAGGATGGGGGGTGATGAGGGGGTTGATGTTGAGGTTGAGGGGGGGGGTGAGGAGGGGGTTGAGGATGGGGGGTTGAGGATGAGGATGGGGGGTTGAGGGGGAGGATGAGGATGGGGGGTTAAGGGGGAGGATGAGGATGGAGGGGGGAGGATGATGATGGGGGTTGATGGGGGAGGATGAGGATGGGGGGTGAGGAGTGAGGTTGAGGGGGGGTTGAGGAGGGAGGATGAGGAGGGAGGATGAGGAGGGAGGTTGAGGATGAGGAGGGAGGTTGAGGATGAGGAGGGAGGTTGAGGTTATGGAGGGGGGTTGAGGATGGGGGGGTTGAGGATGAGGGGGTTGAGGATGAGGAGGGAGGTTGAGGAGGAGGAGGAGGGAGGTTGAGGATGAGGAGTGGGGTTGAGGAGGGAGGTTTGAGAATAAGGAGGGGGGTTGAGGAAGGTGATAAGGGAGGGGGGAAGAGACACAGGGAAGGGAAAGGGGAGAAGAGACACGGGAGAGAGAGGGGGGACACAGGGGGCAGCACATTTCTCACCCTCGGCTTATACTCGAGTCACTCATTTTACCCAGTATTTTGTGGTAAAATAGGTGCCTCGGCTTATACTCGGGTCGGCTTATACTCGAGTATATACGGTAATAATAAATATTGTATTGATTATGAATAGATTCTATAAAAAATTGTATAGATGAATTTATGCCGTTAACAACGAAGATTTATGGTTGTATTAATAGGTTTCTGCCAAATACCTGTGACATCAATACAGAATCTTAATTATATATTAAAGTTAATTGACTTCCCAATATAATATGCCCCAATACATAATCATCAACAAATGTATTTATTTTGAGGGAAATAGAATGATTGCATAAATATTACTAATGTCACGCCATAAATATGAGGGGAAGTAATAATAATATATATATATATAATATGAATAGATTCTATAAACAATTGTAAAGATGAATTTATGCTGTTAACTAGAGATGTCGCGAATAGTTCGCCGGCGGACTTTTTTCGGCGAACATAGCATGTTCGCGTTCGCGGCGAACTGCGAACATATGCGAGATTCGACCTGCCCCCAATACTTTATCATTGAGCAAACTTTGACCCTGCATGTCACAGTCAGCAGACACATTCCAGCCAATCAGCAGCATACACTCCCTTCTACACCCTTCTACCTCATGGACAGCAGCCATTTTGGAATCATAAGTACCTTGCAGTCTTACTGAGAGGAGGGACAGTTTGGATGATACTGCATCAATAGGGAAAACCATAGCTAGGCAAGTTTATTCAGTGTCCAGTGCAGTGCTGAAGGACTCTTGTGCATTATTCTTATTACTAGCGTATTGCAATGAGATGTGTATGTTTGGAAAGTTGTATAGTTATTAATATACATATGGAGCAGTTTGCTCCATAAAAAAGTGGTCCGTATTAACAGCTCGCCTCGCTATGCGAGGCTCGCCTGCAATGAGCGCCTGTGTGTACTGTCAGGGTGCTTGGTGCTGTGAGTCTGTGTGTACTGTCAGTGTACTTGGTGCTGTAGTTCTGTGTGCACTGCCAGTGTACTTGGTGCTATGGGTCTGTGTGCACTGCCAGTGTGCTTGGTGCTTTAGGTCTGTGTGTACTGTCAGTGTACTTGGTGCTGTAGGTCTGTGTGTACTGTCAGTGTGCTTGGTGCTGTAGGTGTGTGTGTACTGTCAGTGTGCTTGGTGCTGTAGGTTTGTGTGTACTGTCAGTGTGCTTGGTGCTGTGAGTCTGTGTGTACTGTCAGTGTGCTTGGTGCTATAGGTCTATGTGTACTGTCAGTGTGCTTGGTGCTGTAGGTCTGTGTGTACTGTCAGTGTACTTGGTGCTGTTAATCTGTGTGCACTGCCAGTGTACTTGGTGCTATGGGTCTGTGTGTACTGTCAGTGTGCTTGGTGCTGTAGGTCTGTGTGCACTGTCAGTGTACTTGGTGCTATGGGTCTGTGTGTACTGTCAGTGTACTTGGTGCTGTAGTTCTGTGTGCACTGCCAGTGTGCTTGGTGCTTTAGGTCTATGTGTACTGTCAGTGTACTTGGTGCTGTAGGTCTGTGTGTACTGTCAGTGTGCTTGGTGCTGTAGGTCTGTGTGTACTGTCAGTGTGCTTGGTGCTGTAGGTTTGTCTGTACTGTCAGTGTGCTTGGTGCTGTGAGTCTGTGTGTACTGTCAGTGTACTTGGTGCTGTAGGTCTGTGTGTACTGTCAGTGTACTTGTTGCTGTATATATGTGTGTACTATCAGTGTACTTGGTGCTGTTGGTCAATGTGTACTGTCAGTGTACTTGGTGCTTTAGGTCTGTGTGTACTGTCAGTGTACTTGGTGCTGTAGGTCTGTGTGTACTGTCAGTGTGCTTGGTGCTGTAGGTCTGTGTGTACTGTCAGTGTGCTTGGTGCTGTAGGTTTGTGTGTACTGTCAGTGTGCTTGGTGCTGTGAGTCTGTGTGTACTGTCAGTGTACTTGGTGCTGTAGGTCTGTGTGCACTGCCAGTGTACTTGGTGCTATGGGTCTGTGTGTACTGTCAGTGTGCTTGGTGCTGTAGGTCTGTGTGTACTGTCAGTGTTCTTGGTGCTGTAGTTCTGTGTGCACTGCCAGTGTACTTGGTGCTATGGGTCTGTGTGTACTTGGCAGTGTACTTGGTGCTGTAGGTCTGTGTGTACTGTCAGTGTACTTGGTGCTGTATATATGTGTGTACTATCAGTGTACTTGGTGCTGTGGGTCAATGTGTACTGTCAGTGTGCTTGGTGCTGTAGGTTTGTGTGTACTGTCAGTGTGCTTGGTGCTGTGAGTCTGTGTGTACTGTCAGTGTGCTTGGTGCTATAGGTCTATGATTACTGTCAGTGTGCTTGGTGCTGTAGGTCAATGTGTACTGTCAGTGTACTTGGTGCTGTTAATCTGTGTGTACTGTCAGTGTGCTTGGTGCTTTAGGTCTGTGTGCACTGCCAGTGTACTTGGTGCTATGGGTCTGTGTGTACTGTCAGTGTGCTTGGTGCTGTAGGTCTGTGTGCACTGTCAGTGTACTTGGTGCTATGGGTCTGTGTGTACTGTCAGTGTACTTGGTGCTGTAGTTCTGTGTGCACTGCCAGTGTACTTGGTGCTATGGGTCTGTGTGCACTGCCAGTGTGCTTGGTGCTTTAGGTATGTGTGTACTGTCAGTGTACTTGGTGCTGTAGGTCTGTGTGTACTGTCAGTGTGCTTGGTGCTATAGGTCTATGTGTACTGTCAGTGTACTTGGTGCTATGGGTCTGTGTGTACTTGGCAGTGTACTTGGTGCTGTAGGTCTGTGTGTACTGTCAGTGTGCTTGGTGCTGTAGGTCTGTGTGTACTATCAGTGTACTTGGTGCTGTTAATCTGTGTGTACTGTCAGTGTGCTTGGTGCTTTAGGGCTGTGTGCACTGCCAGTGTACTTGGTGCTATGGGTCTGTGTGTACTGTCAGTGTGCTTGGTGCTGTAGGTCTGTGTGCAAACAAGGTTCACAGCTCTTCAACACAATGCTTCCAAATAGGTAAAGTCTATTCATTTATTAATGTATTACATGTTTACTATTACACACAAAACAACATTAGCTCAGTTACAATAACATTGCCGTCATTTTTTGACGGGCAAGTCGCTAGTGTCATAATAAACACCACATGAACATGGCGACCACTCTCTTGTGGGATTCAGGTACGTCCACGGATTCATCCTCCATATATCTGAATAAGCCAGGAATGATATATAGAGGCCTACGGCGCTCATTGCCAAAGTGGTTCGTATTAACGGCTCGCCTCGCCTCGCTACGCGAGGCTCGCCTGCAATGAGCGCCTGCGGCGCTCATTGCCAAAAAGTGGTCCATATTACACATTATATAGTAATAATAATAAGAATAATAATAAAGCAGAAGACCTCCCCTGTGTCTCCCCCCCCCACTCCCTCCCATGTGTCTCTCTCCCCCCCTCTCCCCTGTGTCTCCCCCCCACTCCCTCCCATGTGTCTCTCTCCCCCCCCTCTCCCCTGTGTCTCTCCCACCCTTGCCTGTGTCTCTACCCCCTCTCCCTTCCCCAGTGTTTCTTTGCTCCCTCTCCTGTGTCTTTTCCCCCTTCCCTCTTCCCGGTGTCACTCCCCCCTCCCCTGTGTCTCTACCCCCCTCTCCCTTCCCGTGTTTCTTTCCCCCCTCCCCTGTGTCTTTCCCCCCTCATCTGTGTCTCTTCCCCCTTCTTCCGTGTGTCTCTACCCCCTCTCCCCTGTGTCTCTACCCCTCTCCCTTCCCCTGTGTTTCTTCCCCCCTCCTCTGTGTCTTTACCCCCTTTTCTCTCCCCGGTGTCTCCTCACCACTCCCTCCCATTAGTCTCTTCCCCCCTCTCCCCTGTGTCTCTACCCCCCACTCTCTCCTGTGTCTCTCCCCCCTCCCATGTGTCTCTTCCCCTCACCTCTCCCTTACCCTGTTTCTCTTCCCCCCTCTGCCCTGTGTCTTCCTCCCCCTCTCCACTGTGTCTTCCTCCCCCTCTCCCCTCTCCTGTGTCTTCCTCTCCCTCTCCCCTGTGTTTCCTCCCCCTCTCTCCTCCCCTGTTAGCTTCTATACGCATACATACATACGATAAGAAATCTGTACTGTATAATATTGTATTGCATTATGTTATATTATATCACTAGCGACTTGCCTGGCACAAATGATGGGGCAATAAAGTTTGAAGCCATGGCAATGCTGTTTGCCACACAATGTGATGCTTTTTGAACTCTGAGGACCTTCGGCGCTCATTGTGAGTCTCTTCCCTCGTGTCCTTCATGTTTCGTGCTTTGCAACGATCAATCTTCGGCGCTCATCGCAATGACAGATATATAAGTACAGTGTTAAATATATAATTTTTTTTGTGCAGTGTAAATTAAAAAATGTATTCAGGTCTCAGAGCATAATAAAGTGATTTAGATTTGTAACTGCTTTGAGAGTGCTATCGCTGGCAGCCAATGAGCAGTAATCCAGATATATAACTGCAGAGTAAAAAGTAAAACATTTTAGTGTAGTGTAAAGTCTACATTTTTATTTTCCATTACTAATTAATACTTATTAAATGAATGCACGATAATAACTATTGTGAATGAACAAATGTATTAGGAAGTGCAAAGCGTTAATGTATGTAAAGTAACCGCAGTGTAAAATATGCTATTAAGCGTATTTTTTTTATATATATTTTTTTTAATAATAATTAATTAATTAATTACTAAAATACTTTACCTATTTGTAATTAATATATCCAGTGATCAATAACCTGAAGAGCTAACAATCAGTTTTGATTTTCCTGCAGCTTACAGTGTACATTTGGACTGTTGGTGACCCGAGGTGTAAGTGTCAGCAATGTGCGCAGTGCACGAGGGGAAACCGCTTGTATAGTCGTGTAACGCGCCATTTTAGATTTGTAATGTTATTAGTTGCAAGTTAGTGTTGTAAAATGGCGGCGATTGTGTATGTGTTACGCGGCTCGCCAGCAGTTTCCATTATTTATAATAGTGTATTTTGTACCTCGTCTGTTCCTAGGTAAAAGTCGTACATGGCTGGCGATGTTTTGCACGGTTTGGGGTCGTGTAGCCTCGTTTTCATTTTTTCTGGACGCCATTTTTTTGTCGCTTAGCCGATTTACAAGTGCCAACTGGGGAAGACGTTACAGATATCACATATATAGTTGTGAGCAGGTGGGTTGTTGCTAACGCTGCGGGCTTGCGAAGCGAGGGCCAGAGTTGCTGGCAAGGAGCGCCGAAGGCTCCCATGTCGGCTGCAATGAGCCGCAGGCGGGACTTACACCATCCAATTTACGGACTTACCATCCAAAAATACGGGACTTAGAAAAAAAAACATTACGAGCTCACAAAAATACGACCTTAACGTCCGAACCGCACGCACTTAAAAACATTAAAAACACAATAAATACACACAACAAACACATAAAAAGCTTACCCACAGCAAGGCGGGCACCGAGGACCTCTGCAAGTGAAGTTACACCTCCATTTAAGTCCAAACTCATGAGTTTAGACACCCGAAAATCACAAGTGAGAGAAAAAATGGCCCTTGAAAAAAAGAAAACGAGGCTACAGGACCCTAAACACGCAAAACACATACGGATTTTCCTAAAAAGCGAGGTAAAGATACACTATTAACAAGGACGCTAAATCATCCACACCCGCGTACCACATACACATTCCCCACCATTTTACAACACTAACTTACACAATGCGGAAGTACCCAGCTACGCTAACGGCTTCCCCTCGCGCACGCAGCCTATTTACACTACACACTGCACACATTGCTGACACTTACACAGCAGCTCCACAGCACTGAAAACCTACATTGTATGCTGCAGGAACATGGAAACAGATTGTCAGCTCTTCAGCACAATGCTTCCTGCATATATTACTTACAAATAGGTAAAGTATATTCATTTAGTAATTATTTCATTAGCATCCAAAAATACATATACACAAAAAAAACATTATCACATTAAACATAAAAGCCATTCACTGCGCGCCTCACAACGAGCACCAACGCTGCTCATAGCATACAAAGCCTTGCAATAAGCGCAAAAAACACATCACCGCCGACCAAAGAATAACAGCAAAAGCGCCTATCAGAAAAAAAATACAACCAACATTCTCACATTCATACAATTTACTGATGATGTCATTAATGGGCTTCAAGGGGGGGGATCTCTTTTCATACTTTTTGAGCGGTGCAAATCCAACATACGCAGAGCGGAAACGCCACATCTGTGGGACACACACAAAGGGGTTCACTTTGGGAGAAAAAAACAAACAAATATGAAATATTTATTAAACATATTTTGATGTTACCAACAGATAAGGAAACGAAACTAAGGTTATTATATCTAATAGTAGCAAGCCTGGGAGTACTGGGAGTAGTAATACTGCAGCAGGAGGTCAGGACTAATGTCACCTATAGACCCCCAGACAGATAAAGGTCAGTACTAATGTCCCTCTATAGACCCCCAGTCAGATAAAGGTCAGTACTAATGTCACCTATAGACCCCCAGTCATATAAAGGTCAGTGCTAATGTCACCTATACAGGGAGTGCAGAATTATTAGGCAAGTTGTATTTTTGAGGAATAATTTTATTATTGAACAACAACCATGTTCTCAATGAAAACAAAAAACTCATTAATATCAAAGCTGAATATTTTTGGAAGTAGTTTGTTTTTAGTTTTAGCTATTTTAGGGGGATATCTGTGTGTGCAGGTGACTATTACTGTGCATAATTATTAGGCAACTTAACAAAAATCAAATATATACCAATTTCAATTATTTATTTTTACCAGTGAAACCAATATAACATCTCAACATTCACAAATATACATTTCTGACATTCAAAAACAAAACAAAAACAAATCAGTGACCAATATAGCCACCTTTCTTTGCAAGGACACTCAAAAGCCTGCCATCCATGGATTCTGTCAGTGTTTTGATCTGTTCACCATCAACATTGCGTGCAGCAGCAACCACAGCCTCCCAGACACTGTTCAGAGAGGTGTACTGTTTTCCCTCCTTGTAAATCTCACATTTGATGATGGACCACAGGTTCTCAATGGGGTTCAGATCAGGTGAACAAGGAGGCCATGTCATTAGATTTTCTTCTTTTATACCCTTTCTTGCCAGCCACGCTGTGGAGTACTTGGACGCGTGTGATGGAGCATTGTCCTGTATGAAAATCATGTTTTTCTTGAAGGATGCAGACTTCTTCCTGTACCACTGCTTGAAGAAGGTGTCTTCCAGGAACTGGCAGTAGGACTGGGAGTTGAGCTTGACTCCATCCTCAACCCGAAAAGGCCCCACAAGCTCATCTTTGATGATACCAGCCCAAACCAGTACTCCACCTCCACCTTGCTGGCGTCTGAGTCGGACTGGAGCTCTCTGCCCTTTACCAATCCAGCCAAGGGCCCATCCATCTGGCCCATCAAGACTCACTCTCATTTCATCAGTCCATAAAACCTTAGAAAAATCTGTCTTGAGATATTTCTTGGCCCAGTCTTGACGTTTCAGCTTGTGTGTCTTGTTCAGTGGTGGTCGTCTTTCAGCCTTTCTTACCTTTGCCATGTCTCTGAGTATTGCACACCTTGTGGTTTTGGGCACTCCAGTGATGTTGCAGCTCTGAAATATGGCCAAACTGGTGGCAAGTGGCATCGTGGCAGCTGCACGCTTGACTTTTCTCAGTTCATGGACAGTTATTTTGCGCCTTGGTTTTTGCACACGCTTCTTGCGACCCTGTTGACTATTTTGAATGAAACGCTTGATTGTTCGATGATCACGCTTCAGAAGCTTTGCAATTTTAAGAGTGCTGCATCCCTCTGCAAGATATCTCACTATTTTTGACTTTTCTGAGCCTGTCAAGTCCTTCTTTTGACCCATTTTGCCAAAGGAAAGGAAGTTGCCTAATAATTATGCACACCTGATATAGGGTGTTGATGTCATTAGACCACACCCCTTCTCATTACAGAGATGCACATCACCTAATATGCTTAATTGGTAGTAGGCTTTCCAGCCTATACAGCTTGGAGTAAGACAACATGCATAAAGAGGATGATGTGGTCAAAATACTCATTTGCCTAATAATTCTGCACTCCCTGTAGAACCCCAGTCATATAAAGGTCAGTACTAATGTCCCTCTATAGACACCCAGTCAGATAAAGGTCATTACTAATGTCCCTCTATAGACACCCAGTCAGATAAAGGTCAGTACTAATGTCCCTCTATAGACACCCAGTCAGATAAAGGTCATTATTAATGTCCCTCTATAGACACCCAGTCAGATAAAGGTCATTACTAATGTCCCTCTATAGACACCCAGTCAGATAAATGTCATTACTAATGTCCCTCTATAGACCCCCAGTCATATAAAGGTCATTACTAATGTCCCTCTATAGACACCCAGTCAGATAAAGGTCATTATTAATGTCCCTCTATAGACACCCAGTCAGATAAAGGTCATTACTAATGTCCCTCTATAGACACCCAGTCAGATAAATGTCATTACTAATGTCCCTCTATAGACCCCCAGTCATATAAAGGTCATTACTAATGTCCCTCTATAGACACACAGTCAGATAAAGGTCAGTACTAATGTCACTCTATAGACACCCAGTCAGATAAAGGTCAGTACTAATGTCCCTCTATAGACACCCAGTCAGATAAAGGTCATTACTAATGTCCCTCTATAGACACCCAGTCAGCTAAAGGTCAGTACTAATGTCCCTCTATAGACACCCAGTCAGATAAAAGTCATTACTAATGTCCCTCTATAGACACCCAGTCAGATAAAGGTCAGTACTAATGTCCCTCTATAGACCCCCAGTCAGATAAAGGTCATTACTAATGTCCCTCTATAGACACCCAGTCAGCTAAAGGTCAGTACTAATGTCCCTCAATAGACACCCAGTCAGATAAAGGTCATTACTAATGTCCCTCTATAGACACCCAGTCAGCTAAAGGTCAGTACTAATGTCCCTCTATAGACACCCAGTCAGATAAAGGTCAGTACTAATGTCCCTCTATAGACCCCCAGTCAGATAAAGGTCATTACTAATGTTCCTCTATAGACACCCAGTCAGATAAAGGTCAGTACTAATGTCCCTCTATAGACACCCAGTCAGATAAAGGTCATTACTAATGTCCCTCTATAGACACCCAGTCAGATAAAGGTCAGTACTAATGTCCCTCTATAGACACCCAGTCAGATAAAGGTCATTACTAATGTCCCTCTATAGACACCCAGTCAGATAAATGTCATTACTAATGTCCCTCTATAGACCCCCAGTCATATAAAGGTCATTACTAATGTCCCTCTATAGACACCCAGTCAGATAAAGGTCAGTACTAATGTCACCTATAGACCCCCAGTCATATAAAGGTCAGTACTAATGTCCCTTTATAGACCCGCAGTCATATAAAGGTCATTACTAATGTCCCTCTATAGACACCCAGTCAGATAAAGGTCAGTACTAATGTCACCTATAGACCCCCAGTCATATAAAGGTCAGTACTAATGTCACCTATAGACCCCCAGTCATGTAAGGTGTAACCCTTACACTACCTGATCAATACAACATCATACCTGATGTTTTAAAGCATGTTATTCCAAACAATTTAGGAATGTTAGGTAATTTATGCCCTTTATGGCTTAAAACCAGACTCTGCATCAACTATGTAATTTTCCGTGGGAGTTTTGCCATGGATCCCCCTCCGGCATGCCACAGTCCAGTTGTTAGACCCCTTGAAACCACTTTCCCATCACTATTGTGGCCAGAAAGAGTCCCTGTGGGTTTTAAAATTTGCCTGCCCATTGAAGTCTATGGCGGTTCGCCGATGTTCGACGGGTCGCGAACATTTGCGGAGGTTCGCGTTCGCGGTTCGCGAACCGAAAATTTTAGTTTCGCGACATCACTACTGTTAACAACAAAGATTTATAGTTGTATTAATAGGTATCTGCCAAATACCTGTAACAGCAATATAGAAGAATAAAGAATAAAGATTTTATTTATTTTAAACATTTTAACCCTAATTTATTATTTTAAAATTTTAATAACTACATATTATAAAATGTACACTGTGTTAGTCCTTTAATTTGTAAATATGTGTAAAGGGAAAAGTGGAGTGGTAAATGCAATCAATAGAGTGATACATAATTCCATAGGTTTATGAAAGGACCACTCTACAATGAAAAGAATATATATGCTGGAAAATGATAAATCTAAGAGTATCATTTGACTGGAAATAAACTAGATTTTAATTAGCGAACAATAGACTAAAGCCTTTGCTGGATTTATGATACTTGTGTGAAAGTTGTGTTTGTAAGATGGGTGTTGTTGTAAGCTGCCTGTTTATGGGTATGTGAGGGGTAAGGGGGTTGTGTCAGCTTCAACCTGGTCCAATTACCTAACAAAGCCTTCTCCCTGTTCCACCCCCACCCCTTCCTCTACTGAGCTATGATAATCCAGCTCTTATGAAGTGATGCAACAAAAAATAAATAGGTTTGAAACAAATAGAGGCATAATTTTTCAGGAGGGATATTCTGGGCAAGATGTTTTGGGCAGATGAAAGCTGGAGAGATATTTGGAAGGAGGGTGGGTCTTAAGCCCAAAAATGTTGGCGATATTGGAATAAATACAATAAACATACAAAACTTATATCGATCGATAGCCCATGGTTCCCTCTATCCATTCTTTTAGAATCACGAGAAATGACGAACCAGTTATCCCAATATGCCATCTCAACGTTGGGAGATTTGTATATAGGTAATAAGATAATGTCATTTAAAGATTTACAAAAGAAATATGATATCCCTCAACACTTTTGGCTACTATATACCAGAGTTAGAGCTAAGATTTAGAAATATGGACTAAATGACATTCACAGAAATCAAGCAACATTAATGGAGAAACTATACTTAGCTAAACAAGATCAACAAAAAATTTACAACATTTGCATTCAGCTATTAGATAATAATAAATCCTCAAGTGTCGTTGCTTGGGAAAGAGAATTGAAAAATAATTGGTCGGTAGAAACCTGGTTTAAGGCGTTTTAGCAAACACATAAATACATTAAGGATCCCAGTTCTAGGGAAGTGTACTTTAAATTAATAAATAAGTGGTACTGGACGCCACATAAAATAGCAAAGTTTTCTAACCTTAATAACCTATGTTGGAGAAATTGCGGGCTAATTGGTACAGACCTGCATATATGGTGGGGCTGTCCAAAATTTCAAGATCTATGGTTAGTATGCACTGATGAAATAGCTACTATAATTGACCGAGAAATAACTTTAACAGCAGATTTAGTACGGTTCCATTTGACTCAAGAAACAGAATTGTCATCAGCTTATGTAAGTATATTCATGATATTAAGTACTGTTAAACTTTTATTGGCAAGATGTTGGAAAACAAATAATATCCCGTCATGGCAGGAAATTAGAACAAGACTACAGAATATCTATGATATAGAAAAGGAACTGTCAGCAGAGGAAACTCTGATATGGCCCCTCAAAAAATGGAAATTATTGAGAGATAAGCTGAAATTGGACACTTAAAATTATCTTCTAGCATTGGAGTGTGGTGATTTGTGCTCTGAACCTGACCTTCTTCTTTTCTTTTTCTCCTTTTTCTCGTTTTTGGGTGCAATGGTTATCTACTGGTCATAGCATCACGAGGAAAACTAACACTATAATGTAGAAGCCGAGTCGAAGTATCATCACGGCACGGCTCATAAATGTAAATGTAAAGTTGCATTGTATGTATGTTATAAACGTGAAAATGTATTAGTTTTTAATGTTTGTTTGTTATTACTGTTTTGTTGTTTTGTTTTTATATGTTGGAAACTTAAAAAAAAAAAAAAAAGAATAAATTGATTCCTCTATTAGTAAACGAAGTCTTCAAAATTCTGACTTTCTCTGCCAATGTAGGGCCCCATTCTATTGCCTAAATTGTAAATTTATACACACTTAAAATCACTCTTCATATTGCCACAGATTCTATTAGCTACTAGCAATCTGATTACAAGTTCCCTGTCCACAATCACTACAGGCCAGCCAAAGACACAAAACCTGCCTTAGAACTCCATTAGTTTTAGCACAGCTAAATATTGCGAGCGCTAAATAATTAAAGTTACACAAAAATATATCCTATTAGATCTGAAGCACTAGCTTGCAAATAAAGTCTGACCCGCAACTGAAAAAAGTATTACGTTTCTATCAAAAGTATTATGAGTTCTTAATAGGACTCACAAGGGCTTTTTCATACATTTATCAAAGCTGTAACAGCAATAAAACACAAAATACTGTACTTTAAAAGCATGGGAAGGCATGGAAAGACACTAGAATTAATTGCACAACAGTCTCAAACCGAAAAATATGCAATAAAAAAATATTATTTTTGCTGTTGTTTTCTGATTAGTATGGATCGTGGGACTCACAGGGTTAATACATATCATGAAACCCACATGGACTAAAACAGATGATCTAATGCATTTTATAAAGGGCTACATTGCTTGATTGCAAGCCAGATCCGCAAATATTACTTATTGGCATTAATTAATTTTTAACCTCTGATTGCAGATTACGTGTAACTTCCATGTTTTACTGACGTCATGATGACGGTCTTATTTACTATTAGCTATGTCTAAGAAGTAAATTACGGGCTTGCTTAAATATTGTCAGACCATATGATCACACCCCTGAAATCCTTCTTAAAAAGTCAGGGTTTAGGAGTTCAGCCTTGAGGTTGGAATTGGCAAGCAGGAATCATTAGAATAAATCTAAACATTCAGAGATAAAAACACCTGCAGCTAAAATTACGGGTTAGAGGCATTTGCGAGCAGCTAATAGAATAAGGCTCTTAGTTAGTTTGTTACACACCACACAAACAAGTGTGATTATTTTTTTCGATGCCAGTTGTCCTTATATCAGTGGTCAATGTACTTTTACAATGTTTTTTTTATTGTCAGGAATATTATAAACATATATCAATATTGCAAAAATAAGTTATTTTGTTTAGTTTGCATACAAACATGTTATCAAGGACATAAGTACACTGGTCTGAGATTAATCCTGAATGACCTTATCCTAGAGCAAAAAATCTGCTTAATTTGCAAAACTACAGATGTCAAAGAAGTCAACTAATACATCTATTATCCTTCTTAAATTGCTTTTAATCCAGCTCTCACATCTTTCAGCCACCATATCTGGATGAAAAAGGATTATAAAGTACTGGCAAAAGAAGTCATGAGTGTACGCCTTATGTCCATATATTCAGAGGATGCTCAATTATAGGATTTGGAATCAGAAGCTTGTGTCTAACACAACATGTCTAAACGATATTGATAGAACTATTATAATACAAATACTGGGTCTAACGGTGTATGAACATAAGAAATACTGTATATATTGCAATTCTTACATACTGATGTGACACTATTTACTCTATTAAGAGGCAGTTTGCCAGAGAAACCAAATTAGCTTTTTTTTTTAATGAGACTCACTGTCTTTTCAAAAAAGATAGAGTGGAAAATGGAGAACATAGAAATTATGTCATCAGTAATGGTTGAATACATCTAGGCCACTACTTCCTTCAACTGACCTGACTCAATTCATTTTATTTCTAGTGACATTATGTTCTAATTGCAATTACTTGCTCACAGTTATATCTTATGTACACAATACAGCATTAAATGTATTCTGATATTATGCATACCTATATTAAAGGACCACTGAACTCTGGACTTTTTTTTATCATTGAAATAAAAGTAATTAAACCCAGAAGAGCTAATAGAGATAGAGGAAGGAAAGGAAGAATTCCCACCCAAACCTAGTACATTCTTCTTCCAAAAAAACATATACCCATCCCTCCCCTCTGATCACATACCGCCCCCTCCTTATCCCGAAGGCCATATGACGCAGTTAGCATAACAAGAAAGATATTAGGGAGTAGAGAGCTTACATTGATACAGGAAGTTAGTGAATCGTTTCTGGAAGGTTGTGAGTTACAGGAAGGGCATGGTTTTGATGTACAAGGTTCAATGACAAATAGGAAGAGGCAAAGGTTGCAAAAGGAGAGGCGAAAAAAGCCAAAGGAAAAGCAGGAGGCAGGCCCACCTATCCCACAGTGCCTCCACCAGGGTACTGTACCCAGTATGAGCAAGGAGGAAATAGAGAAATATACCTTTTGGGGGAGATCAAGGAAGACAGTCACAGGGAACCCTTTGTTGGTATTGCCAGTATTATGGTCACATATCCCAAGATTGCCCCTGGAATCCTAGAAACCTGAACACCCAGACCAGAGAAGTAGGAACTGGGCCTAACTGTAGTCAGTGGAAATACTAGGACAGCCCAGAGGAACCAGGGGAGAGACATGAATTGATGGCCCTGCAAGTCCATTCTAAAAGTCGGGGGACAAACCAGTCACATTAACTTTTGAAGGTGTGCAGTGTAAATTCCTTACAGAGAGAGGAGCAATATTTTGCTTTGCTCAGTCGTTTCCGACTCACCGTGACTTCACGGACCATAACACACCAGGATATCTTTATGGTCATGCAGATCCACTTAGTATTCATGGCAGAGATACAGGAATGGATTGTCAGTTCCTTCTCCAGTGGGCCACAGCATACAGCTCCTGGTATTCCTAGGTGGACTCCCATACAAGTACTTACCAGGCCCAGCCCTGCTCAGCTTCAGGGTGGTATGACCTCTTAGATGCCTGATTGGAATCAAACCCAGGTCTCAGTGGTGAGAGCATCAAATCTTAGCCACCACTGTGTCGAGCCACTGTGTCTACCCAAGGGTTTTCTGTGCTAATACAAACTATACCCCATACCCAACCAATTGCTATCACTTCTCAAGACTTTTAAATTTAAAACTACTGTATTATACTCCTCCACCTCCCCAATCTCTTTAATGGGAGGAGACCTGTTGTGTACCCTAAATGCTACCATCACATATACCCCTGAAGGCGTGCAGACCTCCTTCCGTGCAATACCTCAACAGATGATACAGGTAATAAAAATGCCAGCACAACCACAAACCCTTGTTTTTTGACTTTGGAGTTCAACTGGCTTGCCATAATGTGAGCCCAGATTAAGACAGCTTTACACATAAAGCTAAAGGGGGACCATGTGAAGCAACAACATTGGCAGAGACATTGGTAAAAGCACCCACACTGGAAAGGATTTTATCAAAAATCAAAGGATAACCTGTACAGAGTGGACATCTTGATTGGAGTTCCAGGCTTGCCTCAAGTAATACCACTTAAAGCCAATGAAATTATGCCATTATCGGAGGCAGTAAAAAAGGATCTTGAGAATGTACCTGCCTCTGTGTGGACAACAGAAGGAGGTGATACAGGTGTTATGAAAGAAGCAGGTGAAGTGGTGATTCAGCTCAAGAAATGGGCTATTCTTCCACGTATCCGACAGTACCCAATGAAATGAGAGGCTGCAGAAGCAATAAAGAGTACAATTCAAGACTTGTTGGAAGCGTGGGTTATCTACCCAACCTCAAGTGTATACAACACCACGATACTGCTAGTAAAGAAGGCTACTACAGGAATATGGCAGATGGCACAAGACCAATAAATGATATTGTGGTGGCCAAATTTCCTGTGGTTCAAAAACCTGCTACTATTCTATCAAACATACCTGAAGAGGCTGCCTGTTTTAAGGTGATCGATTTATCAAACTCCTTTAGCATCCTACTGGTATTACAATCACAGTACTTGTTCGCCTTCACATATAAGGGATATACGTTTACCAGTCCCCTTCGATATTCAATTGAATTGTGTCAATGGACCTGAGGAATATCCAATTGAAATGCAGTTTGATACAATATGGGGATGATCTATTGCTGTGTAACAAATACTCTCAGGAATGCAAGGAAGATACTATTGAGCGACTCTGCCAACTTGAGGTGAAAGGATACAAGGTCAACAAAAGGTCAAAGGTGACATTGTCTCTGCCCCAGCCCTTGCAATCTCAAATTATGAAAAGCCATTCTTTCTTTTCTCAGCAGAAAATGCGGGTTTTGCTACCACTGTGATCACACAGAAATCTTCATTATACTGTTGCCTATTTCAGTTGTCAATTAGACTCTGTAGCCCGAGGACTGCACCCATGTGATAGAGCATTAGCAGCAGCAGCTTTCAGTGTGAAAAAAAGCAAATGCCATCACTTTGCGGTTGCCTACAACTTTATACGTTTCGCATGGTGTATATACACTATTAACTTGACAGACTTCTTGCCTTATTGCCCAAAGAAGATTAGCACATTAGGTTCTCTTGACTCAAGCAGGACTCATGATTGAGAGGTGCAGAATTGTTAACCCTGCCTTACTTTTAGCTACCCCTTAAGAAGTTGAACCGCATGACTGTGTAGAGAAGCCACACTGAAAATGTGTTGAGGAAAGATCTATTAGCAGATACATTGCAGGACCCAGATATGGATCTTTATGTGGATGGCACTTCTTTTATTGACAGTGAAAGGGAAAGGAGAACAAGAGCTGCAGTAGTTTAGATGAAAGGTGGCCATTTCATCATTGCGACACACTCCTTCCAAGTTTGCACAGCAATAAAAATTGAATGCCTTGATAGAAGCCTGTACGCTAGGCGAAGGAAAGAGAATAAACATCTACAGTGATTCAGCATATGTTTGAGCAGCAGCTCAAGCCCATGGAAAATTTTGACAATTAAGAGGGTATCACCGAACTGATAATTCTCCTGTCAAAATTGAATTGCTACTTAAGGATACCATCCCAAATTGTCAAATGTGCTGCATACAATGGAAATAAGGATAAAATCTCCAGAGGAAACCGAATGGCAGATGAAGCAGCCATAGTGGCTAGCACAAATAAACAAGAGAAGACAAAACCTAAACAGCCGTTAGCAGTACAAAAAACCTCTTTGAATTCCTTACCGCTGCAACACCTCTGGAATTACAGCAAAAGACCTCAATAGGAGCAAAGGCAGCGTGGGAAGCAATAGGATGCGTAGCTGACAAAGAAACAGGAATTATCAGACAAGCAACCACTTGTAAAACAGTACTACCTGCAGCACTCTTACCTGAGGTACTGAGACAATCTCATAGACTAGAACATCTGAAAAAGACACAAATGATGAAGACATTGTCAGAAATCTGGTACTTTCCATATATGACAGAAGCAGGGCAAACCTTCATAAACAGATGCCACATTTGCAGGAGTCATAACCCCCTCAAAGCTACCACTAGCCCTTTGGGATTTATATCCCCTCCATTGGGTCCATTGACTTTATTGACGTGACTGAAAGACGAGAACATTATAGATACATTCTGGTAATAGTTTGCAGATACTCTCAGTGGGTAGAGGCCCTTGCAGAAATGTAGATGCAGTTGCAGTAGCTTAACACTTGAGTAGAGAGGTGTTTCCAAGATTTGGAATATGTCACAACCTGTAGTCAGATAATGTAGCTCCTTTTGTCAATGTAGTAATAAGGAAAGTGACTAATAAATTGTGAATCAGGCATAAATTGGCTTGCATATACCACCCTCAATCTAATGGTATTGTAGAATGGGTAAATGGAAAAAAAACAAAACTGTCTAAATTATTCCATCGAACTGGGACGAGCTGGGTACAAGGCCTTCCTCTGGCCTTAATGAGTATGCAAAACTCAGTACATAGGTTAACACATTCGACCCCTCATGAGGAACTGAGCAACTATCTTGAGGCAATGTTTAAAATCTGTTTTCTTGCAGGTACATTATACCCTATCTGTACTTGCTACTCTAGATCCTAAAGCCCCATCTGTTGAACCAGGTGACCAAGGCCCCTATTCAAATGCAGTGGCCTTCCTACCAGCCGTAAGTCTGAGAGCTGGAAATTTGCAAGAGTTACAGAGCGATTCAATTCAGTAAGGCTGCAACTACATGGCCGAAATCCAAAATCGTAAACCATACATCCGTATGTAAGCATTTCAGGGCATGATCATGATCAATTTAATAAGCCCGTAGTTAGTGTTTAGACAGAGCCAATAGTAAATAAGACTACCCATGTCCAAACAAGCTCTGTGGTAACACCAGTTTTCTCTTGTTATTTTTTCACTGCACCTCCCCTCCCATCTAACTAGCATATCTTGTTCCTTTCCCTCCCTGTTTTTCTAAAATTACTATCTAATAACACAATCTTACTCTAACATCATGCACATGTCCTGGGAACTATGCAACAACCTTGTTAAACTTGCTAAACATTATCCAAGAGCTGAAACAATATTTAACCCCTTCATTCCCCCTTTGATACTTAATAGTATCACTACTTTCAGGTGAGTTTCCTACAATCACCAGATGTTAGATTATATGGAATACTTTGCACCTTGTCATTTCACTAATCTTGCAGTAGTAGCCTTACAACATTATATGATTGATTACACATAACAACATTTGAGATATAATGCATATGAGACAAAATATAAGAATTTTCTGTCCCAATGTCCCCAACCAGGAGAACATCTCTTCCCATATTCGTCCAGTGAATCGATTAAGACGTTCACTAATATCCTTTTGGTGCCAAAACATAATCTAGTGCCATTCGATTTTTTAGGACAACCATATGAATTTGGACCTGCACTTTATTAAGTTTATTGATGGCAGCCTCACTGGTATTAGGTGCTTTCTTGACCAGAAAGGATATTTCCGAGAGTTGTATCTCTAGCTTAGCTACCCCTACATTGGGAAATGCCACCCCCATAATATCCAAAAATCCTTTCCATCCTGACTTGGTGTCTCGCATGTTTCTAGGATGCCCATGAGGCAACCGAGCAGTACTATATACACAGGGTATTATCTGTCCAAAATAACAGGTACCTGCATTCTGGCCCTATACAAGAAGTGTCATCATAAACATGCCCCTCACTTCAGATGAAGTTTATAGTTCTATTGGCACTCCTACACCTAATACCTGGAGGCAGTTATATCCTTTGGCAGCATACAATAGTTTGAAGGCAACGGAACTATTACATTCAGTGGGGTAATCCTTATGTAAGATGTTTTATATCTTTTTTTTTTTGCAAGTGGATTTTCCTTGCAAGTAAAGGCTGATAAATTGCAGAGTGCACTAATTGTGTCCAGGGGAGAAGGCAGAAGTTAATAAAAACAGGAGAAGGGGCGAACTTGTGAGCTTGCGAACATTTTCAGTATCAAGTGCAATTCTAGTAAAACCGTAGGGGTTTAAATAAAAGGAGGGACTTCAAAGAAAAGGGAGGGCAGATTTATAGTGCAAAGGAGGAAAACTTTATACAAATATATTATTTTATATTCTTTATTTTTCCCACTTAAATTTTGTAGACAATATTAATAATTATGAGTCAGTCCAGTGGCAACCTCACTCAGTGTACATCCTGTCATATGTATGCAATACTGGAACAGAAGATCCAGGTTCCATACCTTTGTGAGAGGTGTGAGCATGTTGCCTCTCTGGAAGCTCAAATTGGAGATCTGGAGAGGAGAATTGCAGCACTTACTGTTATTGCTCCACTGGAAAGGGGGTTGGTGCTCACTGAGCACAGTTTAGCTGGGCCTAGCATGGAGGGTGGAGCTGGGGCTAGTGAGGATGTCCAGGGCAGTAGCTGGGTTACAGTTAGAAGGAGAATCAGGGGGAACAGGAGGAGGCAGGCCAGTTCTGAGTTGGCAAACACCAACAGATTTGCCAGATTGAGTGAAACTGTTGGGGATGTCCACTCAGGAATGGCAATGCCAGATAGAGCTGTTCCCTCTAACAGCCAGGAGAACAGTTCTACTGGAGGAGTGGGAGGGCAGAATAGGCAGAGCAACAGACAGGTTTTGGTTGTAGGGGACTCTATTATTAGGAAGGTAGACAGGGTGATTTGTCACCCAGATCCCGGCAATCAAAAAGTTTGCTGTCTCCTTGGTGCTCGGGTTCGTCATGTTGTGGATCAGGTAGACAAATTATTGGGAGTGGCCGGAAATGAACTAGCAGTCTTGGTACATATTGTTACCAATGACAAAGTTAGTGGAAGATGGAGTGTCCTAAAGAATGATTTTAGAGAACTAGGTAATAAGCTGAAGGCAAAAAAAAGGTAGTATTTTCTGAGATACTACCAGTGCCACGTGCTAGCCCAGGGGGGCAGAAGGAGCTTAGGGAGGTTAATGTGTGGTTAAAGATGTGGTGCACTAAGGAGGGGGTTTGGGTTTTTAGAGCACTGGGCTGACTTCTCACTTCGGTAAATCTCTACAGCAGGGATGGATTGCACCCTAATGATGAGGGAGCTTTTGTGCTAGGGGATAGGATGGTAGAAAGGTTGGAGGAGTTTTTAAACTAGTAGCTGGGGGGAGGGACTAGATATAAGTAATAGGGGAGGAGATTGGGGAGGGGTAGTATAGTCAATAGGGAGGTAGTACTAAGTAACTTAAGTACAGTGGCAGGCACTTCAGAACTATAGACTCATAACATAAGGTGTATGCTTTCTAATGCCAGAAGCTTGCCAGGAAAAATAGGAGAGTTAGAATTATTAGCAATTAATGAAAAATAGGATTTAATAGGCATTACCGAAACATGGTGGGATGAATCTCATGACTGGACTGTTAATCTGGATGGTTATAACCTATTTAGGAAAGATAGAGGCAATGGTAAAAGAGGAGGAGGGATTTGTCTGTATGTTAAGCCTGAATTTAAGCCTGTAGTCAGAGAAGATATTTATGGTGGACCTAGTGATAAAGTTGAATGTTCCTGGGTAGAGTTAAATAGCAGAGCAGCAAATTCCAAAAGAAGATTAGTAGGAGTATGCTATAAGCCCCCAAATATACCTGAAAGTGAGGAAATACAATTATTGTTACAGATTGGAAATGCAGCTAAGCATGGGCAAGTTCTAATAATGGGAGATTTTAATTACCGTGAAATAAACTGGATAAATTCAGCTAAGGGTCAGAGATCAACCTGGGTCAGAGATCCTTATCTGACCCAGGTTGTACAAGAGCCTACTAGAAATGAAGCATCTTAGATTTAGTCATCCCAAATAATATTGATATAGTATCAAATGTTGGAATAGGGCAACCTTTGGGAAACAGTGATTACAACACAGTCTCATTTGAGATTGAATAAAAAAAACTAAATTTTAAGGGGCCAGCAAAAACTTTTAATTTTAAAAGGGCAGATTTTAATGGTCTAAGGGCAGCAATACAAAGTATAGACTGGGACAGAGAACTGATAGGTAAAAACACTGAATATAAATGGACAACATTTAAATCCTTACTAAATATACATACAAAGCGGCATATACCATGTGGGAATAAAAGAAAAAGGAGTAAATCCCATCCAATTGGACTTAACAATGATTTAAAGATCAAGATACAGAGTAAAAATTAGGCATTTATATTATACAAAAAAGAGGGGACAGAGACTGCTTTACGGGAGTACAAGGAAATCAACAAGGCTTGCAAAAGCGCTATTAGACTGGCTAAAATAGAAAATGAAAAATTAATTGCAAAAGAGAGTAAGACTAACCCTTAAATATTTTTTTAAGTATATTAATGGGAATAAGGCGAGAAGCTATAGGAACATTACAATGTGACACAGGCCGTCTGAAAATTAGTGACCAGGAAAAGGCAGATGAGCTAAATAGGTTATTTTCTTCGGTATACACAAGGGAGGTACCAGTGGTTGGGACACTACAACATAATGGGGCTACACTACCTTTGCCAAATAATTGGTTAACACAGGAAGAAATCCAAAAGAGGTTGGAGAAAATAAATGTTAATGAAGCCCCGGGTCCTGATGGAATACATCCACGGGTACTGAGGGAACTGGATTCTGTAATAGCCAAACCATTATATTTAATTTTTCAAGATTCACTACCAGATGACTGGAGAAAAGCAGATGTGATACCTATATTTAAAAAAGGAGCAAGAAAAAATCTGGGGAATTATAGACCAGTGAGCCTCACTTCTGTAGTGGGGAAGCTTTTAGAAGGGTTAATAAGGGATAATATACAAGAATATATCTATTTGAACAGGATTATAAGTGGGAGTCAACATTGATTTATGAGGGATAG
This sequence comes from Discoglossus pictus, assembly GCA_027410445.1. NCBI lineage: Eukaryota > Metazoa > Chordata > Amphibia > Anura > Alytidae > Discoglossus > Discoglossus pictus. The sequence continues at coordinate 240,696,972 of CM050163.1, forward strand.
GTCATGTCAAACAAATCTAATTAGTTTCTATGAGGAGGTTAGTAGGGACCTGGATCAAGGCAACTTAGTGGATGTAGTCTTTTTGGATTTTGCAAAGGCTCTTGGTACAGTGCCACATGAGAGACTATTGTGCATACTAAGATATACAGGAATTGCAGTAAATATCTGCTCATAGATTGAGAGCTGGCTAAAAGACAGGAAGCAAAGGGTTGTTGTAAATGTAACATACTCCGATTGGACTAATGTGGCAAGTGGGGTTCCTCAGGGTTCAGTATTAGGTCCTCTCCTTTTTAACATATTTATTTTTTCATATTTTATTTTTTATTGTTTTTAGAAACAGACAACCAAAACAAAATACATACAGTAAAACAATACTTACATCTAAATCCTACCTTGGCAATATTCTCATTATTTGCAGAAGGAGGCAATACACAAAACCTATTATATAATTAAAGTAACATCGCTAAAGGCAACAAAAACAAAAAATATATATCTGTTAACAAAAAGGCCCGGCAAACATTTCTTCGTCCCATCTTGCCCATTTCTTAACCACTGATAATCTTAACTTGGAATCAAAACTTAAATATTCCATTTCATACTGTTTATTCCTTTCCATAGTACTTCAAATCTCATTCTATTTAGGCAATTCCCCACTTCTCCATCTCCGTACAATCCACCATTTAATTACCATGAGAACCTGCACCACTATCCCTATTGTTTCTCTAGACCATTCCCTTGGAAAAATATGTAATAGAAAAGCTTCTGGGTTTAAGGTAACGTCCTTGCATCCCATACCCACCAACTTGGTGACACACCTTTCCCAAAGCCCTTTGATCTTAACACATTTCCACCACATGTGGCTTTGGGTGCCTATTTCCGAGCACCCTCTCCAACACAGCTCACTATATTTGTTTGAATCTATTTTAGACAGAAGCTCTGGAACAATGTACCATTACATTACCATTGTGTAATTTTAAAGTGGATTTCTCTGTAAGTTGTATAAATCAAGTTATCTTTTGTTAGCTGATACGCTTTTCCCCTATCCTCCAGATTTTTCTTAATTCTAAAATCAATTTCCCAGCTTTCCATGGCTACAGATTTTCCAGAACTTCTGTACTCGTCTAAAATTTTTAAGCATTTCGACAGTGAACTCTTATTACTCGTACTTAATGACAAGAATTTTTCGAGAGGTGTCAAATCCCTGACTGATCTTACATCAAAACCTTCTTTTGTTAATATTTTCTTAAGGGTCAGAAATTGCAGCCACATTGATAGTGGGACCTCTTTCACTCTCCTCAGTTCCTCAAATTTAATAAAGCCCTCATTTCTGATTAAATCCTTAATTTTATCAATACCCCATTTCCCCCACTCTACCTTATCTGTTTCGGGGTGTATATCGTAAATTACTTCCAATGGTGTTAATGGAGATGGAAAAGGGAGCAACTTCAATTTTGAGTTCATTTTGAGCCAACTAGCCCAACATTGTATCTTTTTAACATATTTATTAATGACTTAGAGGTAGGATTGGAGTGTGGTGTCTCCATTTTCGCTGATGACACAAAGTTGTGCAAGGTAATTAAATCAGATAATGATGTGCTTTCCCTCCAAAGGGATTTACATAAAATTGAGGACTAGGCATCTAAATGGCAGATGAGATTTAATACGAATAAATGTAAAGTTATGCATCTGGGAAGGAAAAATAGCCATGCAATTTATAATCTTAAGGGAGCAAATCTAGGTGTATCAGATATTGAAAGGGATTTGGGTGTGCTTGGTAACAGTGCTCAAAGCCAAGCAGCAACTGCAAAGGTAAATAAAATATTAGCATGTATTAAGAAGAGTATAGAAGCAAGGGAAGCAAATATAATTCTGCCACTATACAAATCTCTAGTACGCCCTCATTTGGAATATGGAGTACAATTTTGGGCACGACTTCCTAAAAAGGACATTTAGAGCTGGAAAAAGTACAGAGAAGAGCAACAAAACTAATAAGGGGAATGGAGGGGCTAAGTTATGAAGAAAGACTAACCAAATTAAACTTATTTTCTCTAGAAAAAAGGCATCTAAGAGGAGATATGATTACATTATATAAATACATCCAGGGTCAGTATAAAGATTTATCAAGGAAGCTTTTTGCCAAGAGGTTTTCAACTGACAAGAGGACATCCCTTACGGTTAGAAGTAAAAAGATTCCCCCTTAAAGAAAGAAAAGGGTTCTTCACAGTAAGGGTGGTTAATCTGTGGAATTCTCTACCAGAGGAGGTGGTGACAGCGGATTCAATAGATAACTTTAAAAGGGGACTAGATTTATTTCTATTACATAAATGAAGAAATCTCAACTCAAATTTATGGTGCTAGCATTACGATACGAGTGCAGCAAACTGAAATTATCCCCTGGGAGCCCCTTTAAAGGCACTCCCACAGAAATGACCAGCCCATAACGTCACAAGTAATATACTATAGGTCTCCAATGTGGGTCTCCCCCTCCTAGTCAATGGGACCTGATCAGCATGGTTAATTGCAGAATCATTTTCTCTCTTGGGTGGAAAACAACACTGCATACTTCAGTTCATCTGTCATCAGTCATCAAAGACTGCAGCGGGTAATTTTAACTTTTATATGCTGCGGGGGTTCCGATGGGCTCTCCTATTACAGGTTACATGTAACCTGTATGTTTTATTGACGTCATGATGACGGTATCATTTACAACATCTGTCCATTTTAACACCCCGAGAATCTCGGAGTTCCAGGAGAGGAGTTGACGATCAATCAAGGCCATCTAGGAACATAGGTCTTTTGAGAGTGAGAGACAAGTTTGTAACAAGTTTTCCCTAACAACTCCAAAATTACAGTGTGATTGCTTTCTCCATTGAAATGGATGTCATTATAATCTTTATCACCTGAGCAAAAAACTTTTGAAGTAATAACGTCATTAAGATTCCAAAAGCAGATTTTCTGTTTACACAGGAAATTATCAGTAGACATTAATACTCAAGAGTGACAGAAAAATAAACATGCTTTACTAATTTGTTAACAAATACTTTTTTGGGAATTTGCATGAATGGGAAGAGAATATAACATTTAGTTATGAAAACGTCAAAAAATCTAATCTTGGTAAGTTTATTTGTTTCCAGTTTATAGTTTCATGAGTTCTTCAAAGGGTTGCTTTTGAATAACTGAACTTGATAATAGGTAAAATATTTTTCCAAAAAAAGAAATAAGATAAACACAGATTATTACATGCATTTTTTTTTATTTCATGTTTGGTTCCATTTTTATTTTTTAGTTGATTCTTCTGCACCTTATAAGGAGTTAATTGTAAACTAGTTACCTTTCCATTATTTCTATTAATAGCACTGTCCATTTTAGATGTGATATTTCCATGGCACAGATAGAAGCTGCAGCTACATTATGTGTCACTTCCTACCTCAGGAATTAGATCAACAACAATTAAAACGGTTGATTCTACTTCAGTATACTTGCAATTTTAGTACCTTGCCTTAATCTGACCACCAATTAAGTTTAAACAGGCTTTGCCTAATATTTTTTCATGCAAAACACAACTTTGATAATGTTTAAAGCATGCAAGTCAAAGAGATACCAGAGAAAATTTTACATATGCATATGTTATATAAATGTAACCATGAAGACCTTAACCTTTGGAGCAACACTGCTTTTATTCTGGCCCCTCTTGGCCTAAGTAATACACCAGGACTAGTGATAGTCAAGCCTGGCCACATGAGCTTGGGCCCCTACTGGACTGGGTGTGTGGGCCCTGGAACTGTCTGGCCTTCTTCATATTTGAAGCACTGCAGGCCCAAGTGGTAATTTCCCACATCGCTAGCTGGGCAGGAGGAAGCCAATTCCCGGGGACTCGCCTTTATTATTGTCGCAGTAGTCCACTCCATCTTTTCCTGTCTTCTCCAGTGTCCGAAACCAGTACCTAGGCTTGGAAAATAAGGGCTATAAGTTATTGTATGTCATCTATGTTAAGTGTACATTCTGTTATACACCAACTTAATGAGTTTCTCACCTTAGTGGATCAAAGTAGTGCATTTAAAAGTAGAGCTCATATGGTTGTTTGTTGGACCAGGGGTGTCCAAACTCGGTCCAGGAGGACCACACACATGCCTGGATTTGATGATAACCCTGCTGTGCACAGGTGAGTCGATCACTTCTTCAGTCATCCTGATTGACTCACCTGTGCACAGAAAGGATATATTCAAATCCAGGCCTGGGTGCGGCCCTCCAGGACCGAGTTTGGACATCCCTGGCATAGACTATTAAACCTCCACCTTCCTGGGAGTGTGACCATCTCTGCCTGCAAACTGGATAATCATAGAACTTGAAAGAAGGGTGGGCTATGATGTGACTGACTTCACCCTGTGACATAATTAGCTTCACCCTCAAGGCCTACACAGTGGTAACAGCTGCATTATCTTCTTGCAGGCTGCCCTATAGGCCGAACCTACTGACAGTTCATGAGCCATCAGAGCCCTGCCCCCTTTTTATTAAGCATTCTCAGTCTGAACCAGAATCTGACTTTTGTTTTAGTCCAGCTTCCAGGCAATGCTAGTGATGTCCCTTATAGGCATGTGGACATAAAGACAAGCAGCTCTGTTTGAGAGAAAAGTCAAAAGTAAGAAAAAATATTATTATATCATTCATTTTTAACTGCATACTGTTTTTAATAGTCTATGATCAACAAAAAGCAACGTGAGCTTTACTTGTAAATGTTCTACAGTGGTTCTTTAAGTGGGTGATTTTTTTTTAGTTTGCGAGTTACAGGTGCGGCTTATATTGCGACCCTAAAAAAATTACTGCTGATTTGCAAGCTTGCGCGTTTCGTGTGGGGCTTATATTCGCGAACGTAAAATTACTGCCGATTTGCGCAACTGCGAGTTAAGGGTGCCGATTTGCGTGCTTGAGACTGCGGTATTGTAGCAATTGAATAGCGATTTACGGTTTTAGTGATTCTAACATCCTGTAAGGCCTGTAACCTGTAAAGGAAGTTACAGTACTAATTAGAAAGCCTATTTCTTGCAATGGCTGATCACTTGGAGAGAGTCTTTTTCTCTCCAATTTTAAGGGTGCGGCTTATATTTGAGTACTATCTTTTTTCTATTTTTTCCCCTTGAATTTTACAGGTGCGGCTTATATGCGGACCAATACGGTAATCTTCTATTGGCTTAGAAAAGGGTGTTGGTGGAATGTATCTTTTTCTAGACGGTAGTAATGGAGCATACCATTTTCTGTATGTAGACATGCTATAAAAAGAAGTGTTGTTTAAGCATTAAGTGAACTCAGCAGACATTGTGTATACTCTATACTTTGCTGTTGCCTTCCCAAGCTGCTTGTCAATAAATCAAGCATACTCAGAGACGTCTGGGTTTTTTGAATTATTCCTTGTTTTTTGGAGAGTAGAGTGTTGCTTGTGGATATTTTTCTACCACATATAGGTGCCCGATGTGGGGCTGCAATGCCAGTCTGTATTTTTACACCCGGAGACCCAGTTTTTTGCAGAGGAGTTGATTGGAAATCGATCAAGGCCATATACTGTGAGGTCCTGCAGAGCATCCTTGGTAAAATTGTGTGTTTAGGATCGCCTGCCTGGCACCCGTCTGTGCATCTCTGGACCTCTGAGTTGCAGACAAATTACCCAGATTGCCCTTGTCCAGAAACCTGTTATGATTGCATTTTTTGTTGTTGATAACCTAAGAATGCTGATTAGTGATATTAAGGTGGAATTAACAGATGTAGAATACACTGAGATATATTTCAACTGATGAGGTGTTACCTTAAGAAGTGCTGTAGATATAGATTAAGAAGAGGTTTTCCTTACCTATAAAAGGTATGTTAGGTGTTTTTCTACAACAATGGGTCACTGTAATCACAGCCCCGGTGTCCCAGAACCTTTGCACAGGTTATCCATACACCACAACCAGTTGGAGGTGCTGCCTCCAGTAGTCATCTGAGTTGTTGTGTTGATGTTGGGGTACATCTCCCACTCCTTGGGTAGTCATGGAACTGATCGCCTTCCTCTTTCTGAGTTGGTGTAGGCTTGTTTCTCCTAGGTTGGTTAGGGCAATATTTCTGTAGATGGCTGCTCTTTTGGCACCCATAGCACTGCGGCTCTAAGCGAGGGTCTCAGGTACCAGGGCAGGTGGTTGAGCTGGTATCCTAGCTCTCACCCTGTGCCGGACTTTTCTGTTAGGTGCGGGATAAATTTGTTTCGGAGCTGGGACAGGATGGAGTAGTCCCTCCCAAGGTGCTGAACTTCTAGGGTACAATGTACTTGGCTCTTCAAGGGTCTCCTGATACCAATCGGCCAGTTAGATGTCTGCTTCCCCTGGTAGTAGGCTTCTGGTCCAGGATCCCCTCTTGCATGTTGACTGGGCACACTAAGTAAAATTGCTCCAGCAGCCCTTCCACCTGCTCTTGCAGGCATGTCTCATCCGGAACATCAGCTCCGCAGCGCACAGGTGCTTAGCAAAAACTTAGTATAAACGTAAATGAAAAAATAAAAATAAGGAAGAAAAATATAACAAAATAGTAAAAATAAATAACAGAATATAATCAATCAAAATATATTGGCCTTAGAGATTAGATGGTTGTCATCTGAAGACCACCCATTGATAGGAGAACATGGTCTTTGTAAGGAAGAAACCACAAAAGTAATGTGTGAAAATTTGGAAGAAACCATGCAGTAATTGTGTAGGTAGTTTAAGCAGAGTCAAGCTCTCTAGCGCCTACATATAAAGTGGCATGCAAAGTCTTGCATGAACTGCACGTTTGGCCACTCTACAACCTTCACCTTTTTCTGCTGTAACCACTGGAGGGTCAACTTGGCCTTGTGCTTAGGGTCGCTGTCTTGCTGGAAAGTCCAAAAGCATCCCATGCACAGCCTTCATGCAGAAGAATGCAAATTGTCTGTCAGTATTGTTTGATAACATGCTGCATTCATCTTGCCATCAATTTTCCCAAGATTCCTCATGCCTTTAGAGCTCACATACCCTCAAAATATCAGTGAGCCACCATTATGCTTCACAGTGGGGATTGCATTCTTTCTCACAATAGGCCTAATTGACCCCTCTCCAAAGATAGCGCTTATAGTTTGATCATAAAGCTCTATTTTGGGCTCGTCACTCCAAATTACGGTGTGCTCGAAGCTGTGAGGTGTGTCAATGTGTTGTCGGGCATATTGTAACCAGGTTTTTTGTGGCATTGGCGCAGTAAAGGCATCTTTCTAGCATCTTGACCATGCAAGTCATCTTTGTTCAAGTATCGTCGTGTTGTGCTCCTTGAATCAACCCCGCCGTCTTTTTCCAGAGTAGCCTGTATTTCTCCTGAGGTTACCTGTGGGTGTTTCTTTGTATTACGAACAATTCTTCTGGCAAAGTACTATCATTAACCATTGCTTAACTGTATTTGATATGAAATATTTATTTATACCATTTTTAATTATATGCAAAAGGATAGGTAATTGCAAGATATCCTGGTCTATGACAAAGGTTTTTATCATACGCTGCTTGTGGATTCAAAGTTTAGAGCAAGCTTGAGCAAACAGGATATACGAGGAAGTCATATATATACAGTGCCTTGCAAAAGTATTCACCCCCTTGACTTTTTACCTATTTTGATAAATTACAGCCTTAAGTTCAATGTTTTGTTAATCTGAATTTTATGTGATGGATGAGGACACAATAGTCTACGTTGGTGAAGTGAAATGAGAAAAATATATACATAAAACTATTTTTTAGATATAGAAAACAGAAAATTGGCATGTGCATATGTATTCACCCCCTTTGTTATGAAGCCCATAAAAAGCTCTGGTGCAACCAATTACCTTCAGAAGTCACATAATTAGTGTGCAATCTAAGTGTCACATGTCATTACATATACACACCTTTTTTGAAAGGCACCAGAGGCTGCAACAACTAAGCAAGAGGCACCACTAACCAAACACTGTCATGAAGACCAAGGAACTCTCCAAGCAAGTAAGAGACAATGTTGTTGAGAAGTACAAGTCAGGGTTAGGTAAAAAAAATATATCCAAATCTTTGATAACCCCCGGGAGAACCGTCAAAGCTATCATAAACAAATGCAAAGAACATGGCACAACAGCAAACCTGTAGGCTGCCCACCCAAAACTCACGAACCGGGCAAGGAGGGCATTAATCAGAGAGGCAGCACAGAGACCTAAGGTAACCCTGGAGGAGCTGCAGAGTTCCACAGCAGAGACTGGAGTATCTGTACATAGGACGACAATAAGCCGTACGCTCCATAGAGTTGGGCTTTATGGCAGAGTGGCCAGAAGAAAGCCATTACTTTCAGCAAAAAACAACATGCATGTTTTGAGTTTGCGAAAATGCATGTGGGAGACTCCCAAAATGTATGGAGGAAGGGGATCTGGTCTGATAAAATTGAACTTTTCATGCATCAAAGAAAACGCTATGTCTGGCGCAAACCCAACACATCACATCACCCAAAGAACACCATCCCCACAGTGAAACATGGTGGTGGCAGCATCATGCTGTGGGGGTGTTTTTCAGCAGCCGGGACTGGGAAACTGGTCAGAGTTGAGGGAAAGATGGATGGTGCTAAACACAGGGATATTCTTGAGCAAAATCTGTACCACTCTGTGCATGATTTGAGGCTCAGACAGAGGCTCACCTTCCAGCAGGACAATGACCCCAAACACACTGCTAAAACAACATGTGAGTTTAAGGGGAAACGTGTAAAGGTGTTGGAATGGCCTAGTCAAAGCCCAGACCTCAATCCCATAGAAAATCTGTGGTCAGACTTAAAGATTGCTGTTCACAAGCGTAAGCCATCCAACTTGAAGGAGCTGGAGCAGTTTTGCAAGGAGGAATGGGCAAAAATCCCAGTAGTAAGATGTGGTAAGCTCATAGAGACTTATCCAAAGGGACTTGGAGCTTTGATTGTCGCAAAAGGTGCATCTATAAAGTATTGACTTTAAGGGGGTGAATAGTTATACACATTGACTTTTTCTGTTATTTTGTCCTATTTGTTGTTTGCTTCACAATAAAAAAAAATCTTCAAAGTTGTGGGCATGTTCTGTAAATTAAATGATGCAAATCCTTTAAACAATCCATGTTAAATCTAGGTTGTGAGGCAACAAAACATGAAAAATGCCAAGGGGGGTAAATACTTTTGCAAGGCACTGTATATATTTATGAAGTATATGATTAAAATCTTTAATGCATAAAAGCCCCCTAAATACCCTAACACCTTTTATTGTAATTTTTACCTGTTTGTGTCACTTTCTGTGTCTGCAAGAAGGCCAAACATTCAAGGGTATGTAAACTTTTGATCAAGGCCATTTGGGTGATTTCTGTTATCATTATGATTTAAAAAGGAGCAAAACAACTATGTGATAAAAAAAATCACTTCATATGATCACTATCCTTCAATATTTTAATTTTTTTCAATCTTTTATCCCACACAATCCCAAGGGAACTATGTCCCGGTGTTCAAAAAGTTAGCATTAAAACAGTGGAAAAAATCTGCTCTTATAAACAAGTGAAAAATAATTCAAATTTGAATTTAAAAGAAAAAAGAGCTCTGAAAGTGCTACAGGAAGACAAAAGTATAGTAATTAGGCAAGCCGACAAAGGAGGAAGGATAGTCCTACAGGACAAGGCCACATATCTTGAAGAAGCCATGAATTCAGTGAACGATCCCAACTCTTATGTATGCCTTCAAAAGGATCCAAAGGATTACTTTTGTAAAGAAATATCAACTCTGAACAAAAGAAGCCAAACACCTGAATATTACAAAGTTTGAATATCTGAATATACTACATCTGAAGGTGGCCATCTTTTATCACCTTCCGAAGGTACATAAGAACCTTAAAAACCCACAAGGAAGGCTGATAGTGTCAGGAATTGGATTAGTTACAGAAAGATTGTCTGAATATGTAGTCTCCTTCCTTAAACCCATTGTAGTAAAGTTAAAGTCTTACCTATGAGATACACCACATCCCTGGGAGATCACATAGGATATAGAATGAAAATCAACTTAGAGATGGGTGTCATTAGATGTCTTGGCTCTCTACTCCTCAATACCCCATGATTCTGGAACAATGGCAGTGAAACACTGTTTGGAGAACAACAGTGATATAAATGCAAGCCAGAAGAACTTCATTTTGGAAGGAATCCATTATATTCTTCATCACAACAGCGATGGGGACTCAGTTTGCACCCAGCTATGCCAATTTATTTATGGGACAGTGGGAAGATCTATACATCTGTAAGGAAAATCAATACTCTAAAAACATCAGGAAATGGCTTTGATTTATTGACGACATTATCATCATTTGGGAGGATAAAGATGACACAGAAATTGAAAACTTCCTCTCATATGTTAACTCTAACAACATGAAATTGACGTTCACCTTAAACACAGACAAAATATCGATTCCATTCCTAGATGTAGTGCTTATAGGAGAGAACTGGACTATTTCAACAACTCTCAATATAAAACCAACAGATTTGAAAGGTTATCTCCATGCACACAGTGGGCACAATCCCAAATGGATCAGAACATTTCAGAGACTGAAAAGAAATTGCACAAAGCAGGAGGACTTCGAGAAAGAAAGTGAAATCTTAATGAATAAATTCAGAGAAATTAGATATAATGACAAATCCATCATGGAAGCATACAAGAAAGTCTCAAATATAAATAGTTGGGACCTAATTAAAGGGAAACGCCAAAGCGAAAGTGATAAAACTACCAATAGAGAGAATCAAGAAAAGTGCACAGAATTTAGATTCCTTAAAGGTGCTTACCAGCTCAAAAATGGATTGCTAAACCTCTGGACGTTTTTGCTGGAGGATGATATCCTAAAAAATATTTTGCCAGTACAGCCAAACATTACTTTCAAGAAGAATAAAAAACCTTAAAAACATCCTAGCATCATCCTAGCACCAGGGTGTTTAAGTGTAACATCAAGAATTGTGTGACATGCAGACATCTTAAGAAAACTGAAAAGCATCAGATCATCTCGACAAGTAAGGGGACCAGTTTTAAGATTCAGCATTTCACCAACTGTACAACGGATCACATGATCTATGCAATAACATGCAAATGTGCTAAACAATATATCGGGCGACAAAAATACCTTTAAAAAAGAGATTTGGTGAACCTCTCTATAATATTTCCACAGGTTACCTGAGGAATGGTTTCTCAGCTCATGTGTTTCAGTGTCACAATAAAGAGACAGATAGCATCACCATTCAGGCCATTGGCCACATCAAGAAACTCAAAAGAAGAGCAAATAGAGTCTTGCAACTTAGACAACAGGAAAACAAATGGATTTTTAAAATGGGAACTTTAGAACCAGTGGACCTTAATAGAGAGACAGATTTGGCAACCTTTATCTAAACCCATCATCACACTCCACCCTTCTACTTCAGACTTAGACTTTTCTCCTTCTTTTATAGATTCAGAGACAAAGGCACTAAATATTTTGAACAAGAGGGATGTATTTATCTAGAGGTGCATATGTTGTTTTCATTAAGATAATTATGAAGAATTGATTCCATTTTATATGCACTTATCTGCTTTCCAGAAACTGTGTGTGTGTATAAATGTAAGATGGATGGGGCGCAGTGTAGAACTTATATTAACACATATTTTCATTTATATTTATATTATTTACATAATTTGTTATTGTTTAATATAATTTATATATTTTATATGTATTGTCTATTTTTCACTTCATATTACACAAACCGTAACTTCAGGGGTATAGAAACGAAAACCGAGTGCCAGGAGACAGAGTTATTCACTGATATCCGCATTTTGCGGTTTAACGAAACTGTCCATTGTTAATAAAGATACTATTTTTGTGGTTTAATGAAACTGTTCTTTGTTAATAAAGATAGCATTTTTTTTTACAACTTTAGCCACACTAAGCGTCTGGGCTTTCTATTTCACATTGTATGCTGGAAACTACATGCACTACATGAGAACAGCTAACTGTAAGTAGTAATTCATTCAGAGTGTATTTATTGGCTTCCAAACCGCTTTATTTATAGGTGTATCTAGATATTCGTTTACATTATATTGTTTTATTATTGATATATATGCATCTATTTTTATTTATATTTTTTTAACAGTTATACCATTGAGAAAGCTTTGTTTAGCAAGCCAAAACATGTTTAGTTTAAATAGGTCCTACTCATTTTTTACATATAGGACTGTATGAGGATTATTAAGTCCACCGCTTGCACCAGATAATTCTTTGGTTTTTGAGGACTTGTGATAACATCTATACCGGGGACCCTTGCTAAGGTACCTTTGGGAACTCCTACAAGTTTCTCTGGGACCTCCATCTAGACCTCTATATACAGAATGGTTACATCGGGGACTATCATTGCTATTTGCACTGAAATACCAGCAATTGCACGCTGAAGATACCTCATATGTTTTGAGGATTGGAAATGTGAGTGTATCTGTCCTTATTTTATTTTTTATTAAATGTATTACTACACAATCAAAATCACAAACTTTTCTCCCCTATTCCTTTATTCTTTTACTTACAAAGTTAAATGCAGGAGTGTAAAATGCAGTTTTTCACACACACAGGGTACTTACATAACTAAGTACACTGAAAAGAGCAGCCAGATACCGATTTTGACCTTTTTGGTAGAGACCACAAGAAGTAATGCTGCAGGGTGGAATCACATGGTTGGTTGAAGTCTGAGCTCAAAGCTAAATCAGAGCACAATGAGAGAGATAGATAGAGAGACAACATATCACAGGCTGCTTTGCAACATAAACCCCAGATTATGATACAAATGTATCAAATAACCTCTGCTTTCTTTTTTGCATATGCTACTGATTCTTTTCTATGAGATGCATTCATAATCCAGGAAACTCATATATGCCTTTAATTTGGCTTCAGGATAGCCTTTGGCTTATCCGAGGCATGCTTAAATTCCTTAACTGTGTTTGACTCTACCAAGGCTGTTCCAATTATCTGCTACTCTTTCTCTAAACTTGTACTTTCTTACATTACCCCTAAGTGTTTCCACCTACCTCTTGTTCTTGTATTCCTCTTTTTCTCAAATGAGACTTCCCTCTTGAACTATTTTTTCCTTTTAGATATTTGAATATTTATATCACATTGTCCTCTCCCTTCTGTTCCCTAAGTGATACATATTCAGGTCACAAATATTTGTCTTTGAGACTATGCAACATTTTAGATGCTGTTTTTTGAAGTGTTGCTAATTTTTAAGTTCTTTTGAAGATATGATTTCCTGAAATGGTCACAGTATTTTAGATTTGGTCTAACTAGGAATATGTAGAGTGGCATTAGTACCTCTCTTTTTTTGTGCCTCTACAAAACATCCAATCATCCTACCTCCTTTTTCCTGTGGTTTTGTTGTATTACTTGCCTACAAATAAAAAACAAGGAAGGAATTAAATTATACTGCATGTTTAGCACTTAAGAAAATATCTCAAAATGGTTACGGATTGGAAAACAACTAATTTGACTGTAATCTAAATAGATGTAAGTAATATTGTGAGTTGTAGCTGGAAAATACAAGACCTTATATGTGATGTTACATCACTGAGAGCTGGATCATAGGGGTATGTATTTTCTTTATCAGTGGAGCTATTGAGTGGAGGACATCAAAGCAAATGAGAGAGGTCAAGGACATTTGCTGGATAATTGAATCTAAGTGAAATTGATGTCACACCCAGGGACGTAAGAACGGGGAGAGGGGGTGCACAAATTCCCTCCAGAGTATATGAATAGGGGACACACATAATTGGGAAATTAAACTTAGTCATCCATTACCGGAGTGCTATGAAGCAGTATGTCTCTCCCAGGAAAGCTTTGACCCAGGAAAGTTTTTGACTAACTCCTTATTTAACAACCCCGAGAGGATGCGATTAGCAGCCAGGACTCAGAAGGCTACCTGGCAAGTAGAAGCAAAAACAGGCACACATATCATTATAATTACAAATTGCTACTATACTTTTTCAGACATATATTTTTGCACCACAACACATGACATTTGTGATTATTTTTTTACTCTTGCAATATAATCAGTTGAATCATTTATTACCAACTCACTTCTATTCTTTGTTCTTTATACAGCTTTTTTACTTTCGCCATCTTATTCTCTACCTCTCGTCTAAGCTTCGGGTTCTTGATCTTCACTAATTCATCTTCCCTTCCCCTTCTTTTCCCTTATCACCCTATCACGCCTAACATCACTGTCACTATTCCACTGGAGTGATTAAATTGAAGGGAAGTGATATGATAGTGAGGTGGGAGGAAGCCTGTGTTATGCAGTGATATAATATGTTGGCGCATTAGAAATAAACAATAATAATATTATGAGAGTGGAATAATACATTAGCAAAACAAGCCAGCCATGACTACTGCACCGATACATATCTGTGTTTTCCTCTGAATCAATGTTTTGGTCTGCTTTGCATATATGTTGTTTATTTATAGTTATATGTATATCATCTATAATAGTTGTGGATATATCACCTAATGGGCATGCGTTGCAGCATGTAGGGCCGCAACTGTGAGCCTCGCAAAGCGAGGCGAGCCGTTAGGGGCTGCAGTGAGGGCCGCAATCCACCCTCCCAACTTCCCCCTTATCCATAGGACCGCAACTGTGAGGTGAGCCATTACGGGCCGCAGTGAGGGCTGCAATCCTCCCCCCTTCTCCTCCTTCCTTCTCCATTCTCCTCCCTCCTTCCCCCTCTCCAATAACCTATCTGTCCCCTTTTCCGTCTCTTACCTTGATCCTCTGAATTCCTGCTTCTGCAGCGCGTCTTCTTGCTGTGACCGTACCAGCATATGCTAATGACGTGACATCACATGCGCGTCACATCATTAGCATATGCCGGTTCCGGATACACGCAGAAGATGCGATGCTGGAGCTCGGCAAATCAAAGTAAGAAGAGAGGAGAAAGGGGATAGGGAGGTTATTGGAGAGGGGGGAAGGTGGGAGGATAAAGGGGAAAGGGAGGAGGAGGATGAGACATGAGGGAGAAGAGGGGGAAAAGGAGACAGAAGGGAGGGAGAGGTGGGGGAAAGCAGACACGAGGGAGGGAGAGGTAGGGAAACAGGAGACACAAGGGAGGGAGAGGTGGGTCAAAAGGAGACACAAGGGAGGGAGAGGAGGGGGAAAGGAGACGCAAGGGAGGGAGAGGAGGGAGAGGATGGGGCAAGGAGACTCAAGATAGGCAGAGAAGTGGGAAAAGGAGACACAAAGCAGGGAGAGGTGGGGGAAAAGGAGACACAAGAGAGGGAGAGGTGGGGGAAAAGGAGACACCGGGGAAGGAGAGGTGGGGAAAAAGGAGACATAAGGGACTGAGTGGTAAGGAAAATGTAGACACAAGGGAGGGAGAGGTGGGGAAAAAGGAGACACAAGGGACGGAGAGGAGGGGAAAAGGAGACACAAGGGACAGAGAGAAGAGGGAAAGGAGACACAAAGAGGGAGAGGGGGAAAGGAGACTCAAGGGAGGGAGAGGAGGGGAAAAGGAGACACAAGGGAGGGAGAGGAGAGGGAAAAGGAGACACAAGGGAAGCTGAGGAGGGGAAAGGAGACACAAGGAAGGAAGAGGAGGGGGAAAAAGGAGACATAAGGGAGGGAGAGGAGGGGGGAAATGAGACACAAGGGAAGTAGGGGGTAGGATGAGACACAAGGGAGGGAGAGGAGGGGAAAATATGCTCAGAGGGCCCACAGCCTCGCATTGTGTGGCAAACAGCATTGCCAGGCTTATAATTTTACTCCCATCATTTTTGACGGGCAATTTCCCAGTACTATATAATAACAAGTGGAACACTGGAACATATCTAGCAGCATAAACCCTTATATAGCATCGCTTCCCCTCTCTCACTCTTATCCCTTCTGTCTCCGTCCCTCTAGCTTCTTCCCTCCTCACTCTCTTCCTCGTCCCTTCTGCCATTTTCTAAACCTTTCCCCCCTCCCTTTTTTTCCTTCCCCTTTTAAAGTGTCAGGGCTATAGAATGGAGAGCCCTGGTGCACAAAAAATTTGGGGGTCTTCCCAATGGGTGATTGTAGAACATTTTTTGGATTGTCCCCCCCCCCCCCCCAGTGCCAACACACTCAGTGCACCTCCCCAAGCACCTTTCCAATAACAGCATCCCTCCTTACAATCCCTTCGCATTATAGCACCCATTCCCTTACCCCCAGCCTGCATGAAGCACCTCTGCTTGCAGCATAGCTCCAGGATGTGCACAGGGCCAGGGTGAGGAGGCCCCTACACTATAATATACACTATCTCTACATAGCACCCACCTCCTCTCAACATCCATCCCTTTTCTCTCCCTCCCACCAATCTCATTACTTTTCTCTCTTCTGCCCTACGTTCTCTAACTCTCCTCTCCTACTTATCATTCCCACATCCTTCATTTTTATTTTCTCTTGCTCCCTTACATTTTCTTTTTGCCTTCCCTATTTTTCTTTTGTGGTCTTGTCTATTTCAAACTGATTTATGACATATAACATTGCTTTAAACTGGAAGTGAATGTGCCACTCTTTTTCTCAATACTGAAAGGGGTTACATTTATGACATTTCAACTTTTGTTAGGGTGAAGTAAGTGCAAAACGTCACACCAGAGATCAAAATCATGGATTATCTTGTGTAGTTCACTTGAAGAAATCCTCATTTATACTGTATGTTGTTGGTAAGAAGTAGGTTTCCAAATTAAAAATAAAAATCACTTTTTAACTAAAATAGGCAGTACTGGGGCCCACCACTATTTAACTGCCAAAATAATAAATGAACTGTTCCAATTACCTGCATTGAAAGCAGATAATTGAAGCTGCATTGAAATTAATTTGTTCAGATAATTTTTTTAAATCTATTTATCTATAGACACCCATGTAATGTAGAAAAAGACATTCGTCATAATACATTTGCTCTGTGATCATAATAAATATATTGTGGACATTTCTGTCAAAAAAAGTAAAGTTGGAAAGGCTTTTGACTCCTTAGAATGGAAATACTTGAGGGAAGTTCTGACTAAGATGGGCAATAAAGGGAACTTTATTAGCCTCATCAACTCCCTTTATCAATACCAAGTGGCTCACTTAAAGCTTCAGGGAGACAATAAGAATGTGCTAAACATACAGAGAGGAACAAGACAGTAGTGCCCCTTATCCCCCCCCCCCCCCATTGCTTGCATTGGCAATTGAACCCCTTGCCCAAACCCTTAGCTCAACTTCACAAATTCAGGGGGTTCAGGTAGGATTGTAACAGTTCAAGTGCTTTGCAAACGACATCCTGTGCACCCTAACTGAACCAGAACCTTCTCTTCCTGTTTTGATGGAAACATTAGAACATTTCGAGCAGGTCTCAGGGCTCAAAATCAATTTAAACAAGACTGATGCTTTCAGGACCCAAAAAGACTGAGGCTTTCAGGACCCAAACAAACTCTTGAGCAGTTGAAAAGCAAATACTCATTTACTTGGCCCACTAGTCACATCACGTATTTAGGCATCAATTTGACCCCTGACCTGTCTGAGCTGTACACTGCCATTTATACACCTATGCTAAAAACTCTCAGGGAAGATACCAAAAAATGGAGCAAATTCCCTCTTTCCTGGACGGGATGCATAAATTCCTTTAAGTTGAATATTTTGCCACAAATACTATATCTATTCTGCCCCTTACCCATCTCCATTATACCGAAAAAAATTGAAAAATTGAAAAAGCACTTAACGAGGTTCATATGGAATAATAAAAACCCAAGGGTATCTAAAATACTTCTTGTACTTCAGAGCAGCTCAATTGGCTTTCATACCCTAAGCGCATTCAATAACACACCAACCCTGTGGGTATTCATTGAAAATCAACAAATAAAACCCTTAAAATGGGATTCTATTATTTGGTCCACAAATATCACCCCCAACATAAATAGACATAGCAATTCTATTATTAGACTTTCACTCTCCAAGTGGAATCGGATTAACACAAAACATTGTTGGGTAAATTCCTTGATTACACTAAGTGACTGCCGAGGTAGCCCTGAACTCCAAGAAGTCTTGGGAGGACCTGTCTGGAATATACACGCACACACAGTGCTTTTCCAACCAGATTCTCTGTTTATTTCAATTTTGGTCAGAGCTTATAAAACAAGAAAGCAATCAATCATGACATGTCTCATTTCTTCCAGTAACAGTACCAGGTGCACAGAGTGGATCACGTACATACACATTCCTAGAATGTTCTCAGGATCTATGTAACAAAACTTGGAAGACAATAATTGGGAGATAACGATTTCAAAAATACATATTTTGGATAAGTGAGCAGTTTCTAGCCACCCCTGATATCAATGATTCTTGCTAAGCTGAATAATACAAAAGTTAACTCTTCATTCCCCTCTTAGATCACAACCGTGATCTCACTTAGATAACTATCTGACAGAAGTGTAATAAATTCTAACAAAAAGCTGTTAGCGTGAGTATATCTGTAGCCTTATTGTTGAAGTAATTTGTGAAAATATAATATGCTTTATTACCCTTGGTCAGGTCACAATGCATAATACATTTCTTTCAATGTCTGTGATCTTTTCATATAAAAAACACTATAAAAGCATAAAAAAAACATGGTAAGAGGACCAGGCTTCAAAGAAGTTCAAGACCTCTAAAAAGAGCCGTTACAGGTGAGTTTCCTGCAACATGGAGGTATTATATCACATGGAGTCCTTTGCACCCTTTACCTTAATACATTCCCAACAAGAACACTTCAAAAGAAAACATAGTTATAAATAGAACAGCAATATGTATACATCAATATAAACATTAGGAATTAGCAAGTCTAATAATCAGATATGATTTGTGGAATAATAAAAATCTTTCAATAATGGGATCCATAGCAGAAGTATCACAGTCCAGATATTACAGTCTGTTGAATGAAAGTTTTTCAATTATTAGTGATTATAAAGCAGGAGCAAGGAAAGATGACATTTTGATGGTAAAGCAATAGATTCAGGAAGACAGGTGAGCACCTGTTTGATGATATCCATAGAGCAAAGAAATAATCCAATGGGGTAAATGAAAACTTCCATATATGCTGTTATATGTTTCCAAGAGATAATGCAGATAGCGGCGGCATAGATATGAAAGTCAAGATTTGTACAATAAAACACAATGGTTAATGCAGAGAAAATGGCCTTACTTAATTCTTCAACCAATTACCAATAACTAGAACCATTTTTCCTTTATACTTATTGTCTTATGAGACGTTTAGATGATAGATGTGATTTAATAACCAATAAAGTTTGCAGTGATATTACTAATAACCCAGAGTGTATGCATGATAACTTTTTCTTTCCCTAATTATTATTCCTTATCAGATATTCGTACGTACTAGATCCTAGCAAGGGGATAGAATAGTGTGCAAAAATGTTAGACGTGAAAGCACAGCAAAAAATAGAAAACAGGTATAGTACAGAGTAGAATAAATGGCTTTGTCTTTAGTCAGCAAACTCTGTATCTGTTTCTTTGTCTGTTATTATCTGTTGTCATTAGGATAGGTACTTGGTAGAGACTTTTGTTGGAGCTTATTTTACTGTGTTGGCGGCTTGGACCACAGGCCTTGGACAGAGCTCTGGGAGCTAGTACTGGAAATGACACACACACACAAAAGTCTCAGTACAACCTCATTTATTTGCAGGATGGCAAAACTTATATACTTGACAGCAAGAAGGCATATCAGAGGAAATTGCAGTTTCTGCAGAAACAGCTTGTTAGTCTAGCAAGGTCAAATCGTAAGATGTTCTTGGAACATAGATAGCAGGAAACAGGTGGTAATATTCTATATGCCATTTTCCAGTTCCTAAACACAAAGAGAGTTTTTTATTAACCCTTCAACCTTCTCTCATCATATACCAGGGCATGCTTGTCTTTTCTTTGTCTTTACAGGCACGTATTCACTGTCATCTTCTTCTGGGGTAGGCATGTGTGATAGAAAACCAAACATACAAGATCTATCATACAAGACTTAGCTTCCATACATTTATTTTAACTAGATATTCTCACATCATATACACCTACCCTACATTTTCCCTAACTGTAACATAAATATAACATATGCATAACTCTATAATAAACAAGGGGTGAAATACATTAAAATTAAGTGATAATGTAAATCATGCAAAGCTAATAATCATATTAAATACTTGTAAAATATATAATGAACCATTATTTTGTACTCCTACTAGAGTAGAAAAAAATATCATTAGAACAGTTTCAATACTACTAATTATGTATTTATAAGTGATAAGACATTACTTAATTTATCTTACAGCAGTTTGTATATTTAAAAGGAAATTGCTCATTTTATTACTGTCAATATACATTTACTACTAAAACTCTAAAATCCTTTCTTAACTCATAATGTAATCCACCTCTTATCTTGTTTCTGTCTTATACGCTTAGAAATACCTTGAAAATATTTTCATAATTCTATACTCATTTACACCATGGCCATCACCTGAGCTGGGGATGGCCTGGAAGAATAACTGGTACAATATTATAGTTTTTATCCAGCATGAATAAACAAAACATAGCCCATAAAATAATACAGAATTTGTATGATAAGATTCTGTAACTAGATAAGATATCATACACTGATTTCTAGCGATATGTTCAGTTAGTAGTTAGTAGACAGGGACAGTGCACAAACCATATTTATACCAACAGAGAGAAATGTCAACATAAGGTCTGCTTTAATTAGCCTGAAAAAATCATAATTATAAAAAAATACTAACAAATTCTAAAGAAAAAATAAAAGGAAACATAACATCTATAAATAAAATTAAATATGTATATATACTCTGATTCTGTTGACATTTCTGACCACCCTATACTAAATAATTGCACCTTGTTAAACCTTAAAAAAATATAAATTCTATTGAACCTAAATATTACTAAAACATATGTATTGCACTACTACTATTATCTCAAGAGAGATATTTTGGGTTTAACAATCTGTTTTTTTTTCTCTTTTTTTTCTTAAACCCAGTATTTTACCAATTACTGTTTTTTTTTTTTTTACTTGCAACTCATCTTCTCAAAGATCAACCTTAAAAATTGTAACAAAGTGAATGAACTATCTTTTAATAAAACCTTAATTTTGGTTATCCAAAAATGGCAGACAATATAAAAAATACAAATATTAAAACACAAATATTAACCTGAAATTGTCCGGTTTCAGATTATATATTTGCTATAGACATTTTTATTATACTGTTGGTCAGATATAATAGATACTCTTTGCACAAAAGTGCAATTATATAATTTGTGTACCGGTTTCCTGTATGAATACCATATTCATCGTACACCATTCTAGGAGATCAACAACAGATCTCTCTTTCAAATACCACAAATTCACATGACAATTAGTACATACATAATGTCCTCACACACAGACAGATCTCAATCTTGCTCACACACTTTATAACACTGTAAACATACGTTCAAACACACTCAACAACAACACATTCAACAACAATACAGAACAGAGTACCAATCTTCCTTTTTCTCCAATGTCTTCACACAACACTCACTGCACATGGTACTTCACACTCAATACTCACAAGTACTGACACTCAGTACTCACACTTACATTCAAGGGCCCAATTAATTCGCTGTTCACTGCTTCTTCCATTTTGTTTACTCCAACGCTGTTCGAAATTAACATAGCTAATTTTTATTCCATTGTTAATCATCAATAAACATTGTTATGCAGAACTTTAGTCATAACGACACCCACCTTTAAATGTAAGGCTTACCTCTGTTAAGTTGTATCTATTTTAATAAAAGTAATAATAATCTATATAATATTAAAAATAATAAAAATTTACAGCGTTTATTATAATAATACCTTGTCAGGTACAACATCTCTATAATATATCCTAATTCTAGTATCAGTAATTAACACCTTTACATGTACAATGTACACAATGTTCATCTCTGTTATCCTGCACTTGGAAAATATAATTTCTACAGAAAAAAAATGTTCTTCTTGCCGGCATAAATAATATGTTGATAAAAACACATAAACATAGGATTTAGACAAATACATGACATAATTTTGAGCTCACAAAATGTGAATACATTTTTAAATCACTTTGTGGGAACAAAAAATTAAAATAAAAGATAAAATAAAAATAATTAACTCTATTATTCTGAAACTATTATAGCAGTGTTTAGCATTATAAGGGTCTGGCAGGAAAAACAGCTCTATGGTGAATCAGCTCTAAACGTGGTAGCTTTAAGCAGGGTCTACCTTTATATCATAATGTTAGCCTCTCACGTTATATTACAATCTATCAAAACATAATTTACTCTTTAAATCCTTCACCTCATAAACACCTCCCCCAAAAATAATTTTATTAGATTTGCAACAGAATTTGGCTAAATGCTGGTAAAAATGCAAAAACATCTACATAAGCAACTCGTTCTAATACATTCTTTTATCTAACGCTCTGCAAATTTAAAAGTGAGTGGAAACTTCCCAGGAAGGGCAAGGATTATAACGGCTTATTATGGAACTGCGAACAAAGAGAAAAAAACACTTTAAAAAATATTTCTAAATTATAAAAACTTTTTATAAAACATGACAAAATAACAGAAACTGACAATTCAGTTAGCTTCCATAGGATATAAAAACAAACAAACACTATCCAATTTCACAACTCAACATGGACCTATTTTTTCACACAAAAGAACCTTTCCTTCTTCCAGGTCATCAAAGATACACCCCACTCTCTCTTTTCACACACAAAAAAATAAAAACATTGCAATATCTTTACACATAAAAAACAGCAATTTTACTACACTTTATTACACTACAGTAATTATCATGAATCAGCTTCTAAAAAATGCACTCTCTGAAACATAAACAAAAAAAAATGTGTGTCTTATCAGACAAGCTGGAGGGAGCAATGCAGCTCAGGCTGTCTGCTATTTCAGACTAACACTTCTTAAAAAAAATTAAAGGCGACATGCACAGATTCTAACGATACAAAATAATACAATTGTTTAGCAATTACAACGAGCAAAAATAACCAGGCTGAGAAAAATGCAGTATGCTTGTTCTTATAAAGGAAAAAAAACAGCAATTTATTACAGTGTTTGGACAAATAACATCACACCTTCACACACAGCTCCCACTCCAGCTGTCTGTTTTCAGTAGCCTAGCCTCTCTTTCTCCTGGATTCCTAGCACTTCTAGTTCTTCCAAAATACATTATATAATATTATTCATTCGCAAATCAAAATAAAACATCATCTAACCTCTTATCTTAAACAGCACAGCAATACAGCACATTTCATAAGCAAGCCAAAAGCAATTGATTTTGGGTACCCCGGCATCAAGTAATTTTTTCATAATTTTCCTGATTTCTACTAAAGAAATCCCATTACTTATGCAGCCTACCAAAGGTCTGCCTGTGCTTTTAAGCACTCAAAGGGCCTCATTCTATTATCGGCCGCAGCCGTTGCGGGGCCGCAAGGACCGGCCGCAAGCTATTCTGCTATTCTATTCCCCTCCGGCCGGGGATTCCGGCAGGCTTGCGGCCGGTGCCTTGCTATCTCTTGTGGCCGCTCGCGCCGGAGGAAATCCTTTGATCTAAAACGGCCGCAAGGAAATCGGCCGTAAGAAAATCCTATTTGCAATTCAATTGCTCCGGGAACCCTCTCAGCAAGGCTAAAAGCGAGCCGCAGCTTACTTGCAGGAAAGAGGTCCCGCTAGCACCAATTAAGCACGAAATATAGCCCAAATAAAGCCATCCTGCACTTTGAGAAGACTATAAAGTGATTTTCAGTGTTTGCAAAAATAGCACAAAATTCCCCTATACTCAAATCCGTAAAATATATATTTTTTAATATACGTCAAATATCCATGTAAAAAGTCCATAGGGCTTGGAGCACCTCAGACCCGCCCACGCCGCAGCCGGAAAATAAACAGTTAATTTAAACTCGGGTTTGGGCTGATGTGCAAGCTTGAGAGTGGGTTACTTTTAATCCTCATGTCCCCCAATATGATCCCTAGCATTTACAGAGCTTTACAGAGCTGTCTTGAATTTATATTTGACTTTTTAGATTTCAGAGCTTACGGCCAGTTGCAAGATTTACGGCCGGCCGTAAGAGGAGATCCTTGCGGGCCGTTTAATTGAATTGCGAGGTAACGGGACCCCCGCAAGGAATCGCAACCTTACGGCCGGTTTACGGACGATAATAGAATGAGGCCCAAAGTATACCAAAGACTATTCCCATAAATTCCCCTAAATAATCTGGTTGGACTTTGGGATAAATGAGGGCAAGAGAAGAGGTCATAACAAGAGAAACTCTTCCCTTACCTCAGATTTTCCTGTCCATCCCACAAATCTGTCACCAGCTTATTGGGGAAATTCACCGATTACACTAAGTGACTGCCGAGGTAGCCCTGAACTCCAAGACGTCTTGGGGGGACCTGTCTGGAATATGCACGCACACGCAGAGCTTTTCCAAACAGATTCTCCATTTATTTCAATTTTGGTCAGCGCTTATAAAACAAGAAAGCAACCAATCATGACATGTCTCATTTCTTCCATTACCAGGTACCAGTACCAGGCGCACAGAGTTGATCACATACATACACATTCCTAGAATGTATATGTGTGTATGTTTGTGTGGTATATGTGTGGCGTACGTGTGTGTATATGCGTGAGGGTGTGTGTGTGTGCACATATGTGTGTGGTGTGTGTTGTGTGTGGGTGTGTGTATATATGAGGGTGGTGTGTGTCTATAAATGTGTGGATGAGTGTATATGTGTGTGGTGTATGTTTATATGTGTGTGTGGTATATGTGGATTTGTGGGTGAGTGTGTGTATATGCTTCCAAACCCATACCGCCCTCCCCCCCCATTTTTTGTTCAACGGAAACGGTCCCCAGTGAGTCTACTGCATTTTAGATCAGCCTGTTCTAGAGGAAAGTAGCTGACAATGGCTTCTCTCCAATATTTATCAGCATACTTCTTTGCAATTCCACCAGAGATATTTTCTCTGCTGCTCTGTTTTGTTCCATTGATTTAGGGCTCCCACACAGGATATGCATTTTGGCCTATTCTATGATTTTTCTAGGCTTTTGATTGGCTGAAATATGTGTTAGTTATATTCCAGTCAATCAGCATTGAGCAATTCAAATATTCACCATCTGTCTGGTTACATAGGGCCTCATTCAAATGCGATTTGGCCAATTGAATAGGGCTCTATATAAGCACACAGCATATTTTCTTACACAAGTTTTTAGTTAGTGAACTTCTATGCAAAAGCAAGGTCTTCACTAACTAGAAACTTTTGTAAAAAAATATGCTCTCTGCTTATATAGAGCCCTATTCAATTGGACAAATCACATTTAAATGAGGCCCTTAGTAGTCAATCAAAGTGAGTTACCCCTTTTCTGATTGGTTAACAGTTTAATTGGTTAATATATTAACTAATTGGAATAGGGTATAATAACTGTATTGCTCATATCTGGTTTGCTGTTGCCACATACAATCAGATAAGAGAATCTAAATTTTAGTAGTAGGGTGGATGGGTGTATGTAGAATAGGTAAGGGGTTTGTTAAAAAGCTAATGGGCCACCCAACTGAAAGCAGCAGGAGTTGGGGCAAGAGGGGTCCCCATGGGCTACCCCCAGTATGCAGTATTGAGTAACCCCATCCCTATTGTTTCTAGTGTATGAGTCCTTTATAATGATGTGCAACCTTTTGTTTGAGCAATAAAATAGCTCAGAAAACTTGCCAAAATGCTCACATGGAAAAAACAGCCTAGCAGGCATTTTTGAGGGGAGAGTGACATTGAGACCTAAGTTAATAAAAATTAGGGCCTGAACTTGTTGCAAAGCTGCATTTCCATAATGTATAATATTGTTTTTCTTAATCTCTGCAGTACTCAATTTTAATGCAAAAAAATGTTTAGAACACATAAAACATACAGCACTATTTTTCCTAGAGATACCAAAATGTACATTGTTTCTGCATAATTAGCTATGTGACCATGAAGATGATTCCTCCTTTAATGACTACATCATATTAATCTGTAACATATCTGAAACTGAATGAATCAAGAAATTGTAATCAAACAGTCTTCTTGCTTACTAATTCTTACAAAAATAAACACAGTATATATAAATAGTTTTGTAAAGACAATCCAAATTGAGCATTATGGGATAGGATTAAAAGAGATAAAAGTGTGGCATCTGCAACCCTTGTACTTCATTAAACACAGGCACATACAAAAACAACGTTGGCAGATGCTGCTTGCCTCTCTGCAGCAAGTTATTAATTACAACACCCTGAGGGGGATTTATCCAGTTAAAATATTACTTCATTCTTGCACTGGCATTTTCACCAATTGAACATGATGGTTTTCATTCATAAATTTTATTTTAGTGGAAATGTGGTTTAATCCATTAAGAAATGAGCACTCCAGTTTGTCAATTAAATCAGACATTTGCACGCAGTAAAATTCAAAAACATGTGCCAGCTGCCTTGATGGGGAGGAGAACAACTTTCTGCAGCCTCACAAGCTTTTACAGATTTATGGCTTAGTAGGATAACATTTCACAAGTGCCATTTTGTTGTGCCAAAATGGATGCCAGATAGCATTGCCATACAGCATGTAACACTGGCTGCATAAATAACAACTGATCTATATGAACGCATTTAAATTAGGCCACTTTTTGATCTTATGTTTCTTTACAATTAACTTTGGATGCTTAACTCAAGCTATTTATACTTCTAAAGTCGTTAAAAGATTTCACTAAAATGTACTAAACTTTTGAGCTGGATAACAGGCAATTAGATAAATCATACTTTATTTATATGTGATCGACTAGTGTTTAATAGTTTACTTTTTAAATTTAGATCTAAAGGAAATTTAAATGACAAGACCTTTTATTTTGACGCATAACTAGTATTTCAAGCCTGTAGGACTTTGAAATTCAACCACCATTTTTCATTGAAGTAATGATGATGATCTCTTTTTCCATTGGCTGTTTCTAATCGGGAGTTATGTCAAACTCGCAAATGCTACATATGATAGCATGGTTTATGATGTGTACTATCGGGCTGGGACTTGCGGGCTCGTCCAGTTGAATAGCACCATAAGTTGCGGACTCTGCGGGCCCGCGGTAGGCCCACAGACATACGGCCTATACTCCATAACTTGTGGCCTCAGAATTGAATGAGGCTCCTGGATACTAAACCTGATTCTGCTCCAGAGACTGCTCTTGCATATTCTGGCCTCTTTTTATCTAACTCTCTATAGCCCCAGATACAGGTTTGTTGGCCTGCTCCCTATTCAAGCTACATGTTGCTCTATTCTACCACAAATGCTAAGCTTCTACATTTTTCTCTGATTTGGCTGGTGTTTAGTCATATTGGGGCTCTCCATGTTCACCATTAATTTTTCCAATATATGCCTCTCTGGAAACTTCAGAGTATGATAATGTTGGGTTCTTGAAGGTTGATTTGTTATTCTTCTTCTCTGCTTTGGGCCTTCTAATTTTCTGTTAGTTTGTTGCTGGTCTTTCTTAAGCTGCCATAGACTTTATGTAATGTACTGAACAGCACATCAGGTTTAAAAATGCATTTATATTTTTGAATAACATCCATTGAAAAAAGAGAACAAAGAAAAAAGAACACCAAGCAAATAAAGTAAAAGGGTACTGATATGAAAATTGGCAATGTAATGTTTACCAATGAACATTAATATTCAATCGACATTATGCTTTCTTGTGTTTTGTGGGGTAGAAAGACTACAACGTATACTTCCTACATTATATGTTTGGTATTGCTGTTACCATTGTAAAAATATACTGACAGGTACTTATGGTTTGCTCTTTTAACATGTGAGGGGTTAAATCATTTTCCTAGTATGTCCATATTTCTAGTCTAGTTAACAAGTCCCTCAAAGAAGACTCGAGCCAATTCAAAATATGTTTAGCAGAGACCTTGAAAATTAAACATTACAACTGTCTCAAGATAGCATATGCTAAGGTCTACCCATTTGACTTATATTCCCAATTGTTCTAATTGAGGGTATTATCACACCAGGTGTAGATAAACGCACAATGGCTGTTGGGGAATTTCACTGATTACACTAGGTGACTGCGCGGTAGCCCTGGACTCCAAGACGTCTTGGGGACCTGTCTGGAAATATACACACAAAGCTTTTCCAAACAAATTCCATTTATTTCAGTTTCGGCAGGGCCTATAAAGCAAAAAGGAAATAAATCATGATATGTCTTCTATATGCTTTGTTACAGAATTATGTTTATTAGGATAATAGTAAAATCAGGAATAAACAATTGGATGTAATTACTTGTAAGCTTTGATTTTTAGTTAGATCACAATATACAATTAAAGCAATATACAACCAAAACATATATTTGTGAAGGGTTAACTCTATTTCTGCTTATGCTATGTGCACGGAGCTGTTGCTGTGGGTCTGTCTGGGGGAATATCAGAGGCTCGTGTAACAGACAATTCATTTATACATTTATCTGTCAAAAAATCCAAAAAGTATTGTAACATGGTTTTATGAGAACTTTATAATGGTGTGCTCCAAGTTGTGGTGAATTAACTGGCCCTTTAAGATTGTTTTATCACAAAATACTATTAGCTACCCCTGCCCAGTAATACAATGTATTTGTTTTTTGTATACATTCACAAAATCTGTAGAAAAATGTTACTCTACAGTCTGTACACTCCCAACCATGTATTTAAAAGAGAAACTATTGTTTATATTTCTCTTATATATAATATGCAACATCATGTGACCAACTTATCTTTCAAATTTATATAAATTGTATTCAGTATATCTATCATAGTTCTAAATTTAGAACATTTTGCTTACTTAATTTCCGGAAAATAAAAAACATTGCTAATCATGGCTAATCATGGCTAAAAATATAATGTGGCTGCAGTTATGTTTATCTTTATTTTTGCATTATCCATTTTACTGTGACTGTTTCTTACATTACTTACTAAAATGTGTTTAAGTTCAGGAATAATGTACAAAACATTCCCAGAGTGTATAGTACCCTTTCTAGGAATGCCAATTGGGAATTTACTCTGACACTAAAATAACCACAAGAAGAGTGCTTCTACCACTTTTCTTGAACAGTGTTCCTTTAACTGGAAAGATATACCTTCAGAGTAAGTCATGCACAGTATGTAATGCACAGTTAGTGTTAAATATGGTACATCAAACAGGTGGACCTGAACATGTGCTCCAACTGTACTGTCCATATATTATGTACTCCCTGCCTTCACTTTTTTTGTCAAATCATTAAATAGGAAAGAAATGCACTTAAATTTATACCATATAACAAGTTTTTATTTCTATTTTAGGTCAACTGTTATGAAACCAATTTGAACTAGGATTATTAAAGCTTCGGCATAAAAAATTAAAGAGAAAAAAATATATTTGTTTAAAAATCAAAGTAAGCTAAGGAATAAAAAGGATGCTGATAAATAAATAGATTTGAGGATGTGTTTTTTTCAAAGATGAGGTCTCTGTTGCATTGAAGTAATACACCAAATGTAAAATTAGACATAAAAATAAATACCTATAACCAAAAAAAGACAGAAGAAACATCTTTAAAAATAATAAGTACATGCTCTACTATCTTGAAAATCATAATTACTGTTGAAAATTGTTTACATTTTATTTTTCTGAACATTTTAATGGAATTTATCTGGAGAGTTTATTTTAAATTTATGACCAGAGATTTCCTTTAAATATAGATTCCTTTTACAATTTAATTAGGCAGCTTCTGCACCATAGATATACAATATCAGAAATATTAAATAGTAAGATTCAACTAAATGTCAATTAGCAGAGTCAGTTAGCTGCTGTTGAGAATAACTATTTGTAGGGCTGGTTTTACATTTTTGATGCCGTTGGGAAGAAAGCCCAAAGCTCCCCCGACACGATCCCCGCCCCCCCTCCCCACACACGCATACTAATGATATATAATGTGGGTTCATTTTCTGAACAATAAGTACTTCAAATTAAAAGGCAGAATTGGGCTTTGGTCATTAGATGAGGTGTGAGGCAGTGCCTAGCAGTACCTAACATCATGATAATACAGTTTTTACCACATAACAACCAGACAAAATTAAATAATTCAAGGTTAGAGTTAACTATATACAAACACAGAGTATAAATATATAAATATATATATCTTATAATGCAGTGTATAGCTGTATTATAACTGCAGGCATAAGTTATAAGGGAGCCATGTTCAATATGCATTGTGGTAAAAGGTTAAAGATAGGTACCATGGATGTCCCTAGGAATTCGCATGGAGATAGGATCAGTTATCATAAGGGTCCATGAGGAGCCCCATGGAGATAGTTTAATATACCATGGGGGGCCCATGCAGATGCAAGTGTGAAGAGCCCAGAAACACAGTATTTCATTAGCGACCACAGTAAATTTAAATTTTACTAAATATTACAACATTAAGCCTTTATAGCTGTGCTTTCCATATAAACATTGACACCTCAGCAAATTCTTATGTGCAATAGTCTGCAGAATCCATGTAATAGCTACTTAAATTCTCTTGTAGGAGCCATGTAATCTAGCTCATAGTTTGTGTTTCTATAAACACTCAAGATTAATACTGTTAAAATCATAATAAACACAATGCTTCAGTTCATAATAGGCTTAAAAGTATAACTTTACTCCATTGCTTTAAGACAGACTCACTTACAGGTGCATGGAAATCCCCTTGAAGCAAGGATGAAACCTATGAAGTTTGTTTGCTTCCACTATTAGTTTTGGTAAGAAAGAGCTGCACTGTCTGACATACTCACACATGGGGGTGGGAAAAAAGTGACAGACTTTATAGCAGCCAGACATGCTGTTTCTAGGAGTCTAGAAGAAAGCCAGTTATAGAAAAAAATTATACTTAGGAAAATATTTATGAGCCAGTATATATATATATATATATATATATATATATATATATATATATATATATATATATATATATATATATATATATGTGTGTGTCTCTCTCTCTCTCTCTCTATATATATATATATATATATATATATATATATATATATATATATATTTATTTATTTATTTATATCCAGAGAGAGAGAGAGACATTATATATATACTAGCGACTTGCTAAAGCACAATGCTAAAGCTGGAAATGCTGTTTGTGACACAATGTGATTCTCTAACACTCTGAATCTTTTTCTTATCTACAAAGAAGTACAAAAACATTTTTTTCATTTTTTTTAAGTTTCTTTAACAATGTACTGTTAAACCATATCAAACTTTGTAATTATCATGTATGGAATAATAATATAACAATCCATGAAATTTCTCAGAATACGTATTATGAACCATTACATGAAGGTTTCTAATATTCAACTTATATTGCAAACAGTGGGTAACGTTTATTTTTTTTAACAATACTAACATGAAATTGTTCAACTTTTTGTAAATGTGTCTCTTCAACCATGTCATAATGCTTTTTAACATACAAACTTGTATTTAAACTCCTGGTAAAGCACATAGGTATTAAATCTAGAGGAAGGCAAACAATAAAAAAAAACATTGCAACTTAGCCAATTGTCTCAAAAGTGGAAAAAAATAATTCCTTCCTCACCCCATTAAATGGCGATCGGATTACTCCCTGGATGAATACTTTCTATTTAATTGTACATTAAATTTTGTTAACAAATGTTTCTGCTGCAAATAACATAAATCTTTTTTAACATTTAATAAATGAATTTTTCAAACTTTTTAACATACAATACTAACAATGCAAACATTAACATAAGATAATAACATTTAATCTTAATTTATTTTAAACTATATTGACCCTGAATACTGAATCCAGAGGAAGGCAAATTTCAATAAATGTAATTTCAACTTTGTAAATTTGTTGAAAGTGTTGTCTAAAAATAATTATTTCCTGACTCCATTAACTGGCAATCCGATTCGTCCCTGCATCAATAATCATGCACCATTTTAATTTTTCAACAAATGATGATGCTGCTACTAACATGAAACCTAATTACAAAGAATTAATCAACTTATTAGTCCCTTTCAAACATATTTTTAAGCTTACAAACCTGAAAGAAACATATTACATTTTAAACAGTAAAATGACTAAAATGCAAACTAACTGTTTTGTGGAGCCAATCATGTCTAAACTGACTTCCAAGACATTCCATTTTTTTATTTTTCATGGAAACTGTTTTCCTTTCAAAGAGCACAGCAGACTTTTATTTCTGTATATGTGATGTAAGGACTTTTTTTTTTCTTTCTTGCTTTTTTGTTGGTTATAACTGTATTTTTCTGAAATTGTTGACATATTTTTGTAACTGAAATAGTTATCCACGAAGAAGAGGCAAATTGACCTTCAATTTCTTCCTTTAAATGAAACCACTATTATCTGTGATTACAAAACCTCATAGTACACAATATTTTTTTGTAAAAATACGGCCATTGTGTAGTAGATCACCCTGACTTGGGTTGTCTTCAACTGAAACTTTAATCTCATCTGGATTTATGCACCTTGAAAAAGCAACATAGAGTTGTCCATGTGCAAAAACAGGTTCTTGTAAAAAAATACCCACAGACTCAAAAGTTTGTCCTTGGGATTTATTGATGGTCATGGCAAATGCCATGATAAGTGGAAATTGTCTTATTTGGAGGACAAAAGGCAAACCACTCTCACATGGAGCTAAATCAATTCTTGGTATAAAAATGCGTTCACCTTTATGGGTTCCAGTCATAATTTCTGCATGTATAAAATGATCTTTTAACTAGTGCACAATTAATCTGGTCCCATTACAAAGTCGTTTTTTTGGATTCATATTTCTCAATAGCATGACAATTGCCCCTTTTTTCAATTGCAAACCATGTGGTGGCATTTTAGATGGATTTAAAGAATTAATAAGTTTGATACTAAAAGTCTTTATCATCAGCCAGAAATGAATCTGCACTGTAAAAATGATGATGTGAGGAATTTTAAAATGTCGTTATTTAGATTCAAGGCATCTATATTTTTTGAGGTTAATATTACTTTGTTTGCAATGTCTGAGTAATCGTCGTTATTCAGAGTGTTTAAAAAGATTGCTGATATGGGTGAATCCTTTTAAACCATTGTTGATGGAATTTCAATAGTATCATTGGGTAAATCATGTATTTGTGGATGTTTTCCTTCTCCAATTTAAATGAGCCAATCATTGATTTAATTTGGGCCTTCAGATCTCATTTTTTATTCTAACTTGAGATGTCTAAATATTTTCCACAGTTTACTTGTCTTGATAAATGTTTCAATGATATCAGTTCTATTTCCATGTGGCACAACATGTAATGATCTCCTCCTAAAAGCATCACCTTTCTACCAAATGGCAAATTATTATCCATCACTTATTTTAAGAATATATCAATACATTGCAAAGCATGAAATTACATCATTGTTGCCTCGTCTATGATAATTAATTTACTTTGTTTACATTTTTTGGCTTGTAAAGAATTCAGTCGACTATCTGACACTGATGTTTCCAAAATGGGAAATGGCAGTTTAAATCCACTATGCACAGTTCTACCACTGTCTAACAAAAGTGCTGCAATTCCAGTTGTTGCAAATGGCATTGCTATCTGACCCTGTGCTCGAATGTAACTCATCAAACAATTTACAGATACGTTTTTCCTGATCCACCAGGGCCGTCTAGATAGAAATAACGTTCTTTGACCATTTCATCATCGGTAGCATTTGTGATGGCATATTTAAAGTTGCCAGTTTTTCTTCTGTTTTTTTGTTTTTGTAGCTCAGTGTCATAATCATCAAAGTTGATGTAATCTATAAGTCCTGGATCAGGCAAATTAAAACTTGCACAATTTAATCCATGAGCAAGCAATATTTCTTGAATTTCCATTAAAGTTTTTAACAGTGCTATTGGCTCATTGTAACGTTTCAAGAAGTCTTCAGACATATTTATTTTAAAAGTTTTCCACAAAGTAAATGCATTAGGTACATTGCAAAAGATGCAAATGAATGCAAATTGTTCTCTCATTTGCTTTGGCATTTGACATAGTGCTGCTTCTTCCAGACACCTCTCCCATTCTGTATCATCAGCTATGACGTTTTGATGTCTTGCAGCTAATAGGAAAGTATCATAAACAATGTCATTCACTGTGTGTAAATGTTCAAAACTTTGTGCACCGGGAACATGTAAAATAATTAATCTTAAACTGAAACATTCAATGTCTCTTGGACTGATGGTATAAATTTGTGGTATAATTTTATGTGTATCTCTTCTTTGTTGTCGCTATAGACCATTTACAAATACATAGTGATATGGAATGTCAACGTAAGTGTTGCATCTCTGTGTTCACTTTGAGCTAAGGCAGTTCTTTCATTGCCTGCAGTAACGCAAACAAACTGACTTTGTTTCAAATGTACAGCTAAACGATACACAGCATGTGACCAATCATGCATCTCAAATTTCAGAAGCCGCCACATTGCTTCAGGAGCAGTGACATAGCAAACATCTAAATAATTTGAAAGTTCGTCATGTAAAATTGGATTTTCATTTTCGTTTGCTGCACCTTGCACAAAAACAGTCGCTGCATCATATCTTTTGTATATATATTTATACACATATTTGATGGATTTAATAGAAGTGCAAGCTTCCACATTTATTTGTGCATTGTACTTCATGAGCAAATGTGGATTGTATGGAACAACAAATCTATTATCAACCTTTTGTCCACGGATAATAGCTGTTTGTCCTTGTCTTCTTTTATACAAAGGGTATCCATCACAATTAGCATAAGTTTGCATTTGAAATTGTTTAGGAAATTCTTTTGTACATTTTTTATTTTCTATACATGGTGAATTAGGATTCATATCTCCACATGACCCATGAATCATTCTATGTGTAATAATGTCAAAAAGTTTTGAATATTTTTCTGGATCTGGCAATTCAGCAGTAATGACTGAATCCACTCTCTCTACAGTATTCAATTTATCTTTTTCCTGGAGGATTAAAAGTATGTGAGCATGTGGCAGTCCTCTTTTTTGAAATTCAATGGTGTAAACAATAGCCACACAATTTCCAAATAACTGTGCTTTAGTTATATCATGTATTAATGAACTGAGTTTGATTTTAAATACTCTTGCCACTAAATCTGGTCAGTCAGAAGTAGTTTGTCCCAGATTTTAATTTTCCTTGATCTCTGGCCATTGTGGATTACATGTGAATGTAATGAATGAATCTGGTTTGCCAAATTTTGTGGCAATAGTCATGGCATCATTATATCTTTCTCGCATATTGCGAGGAGATCCTTGGAAAGTGGATGGCAAAATAATTGCTCTTCCAACTGGAATGTCTCTGTTGGTAGCCAAATCAGCGACATAATCCATTAATCCACAATACTGTTCTACTCAAAGCTTATTTTGTTGAAATGTAATGAAATTTAGATTATTTGCTTCGACTTGTAGGTAGGAATCAATAATCCATTGTTGAGTGAGTTTGCCCCCACTTAAAATTGGATTAAAAGAATCCTGATTAGCAGTTTGTGACACTTTATATTCCAGCATAGAAATATTGCATCTAACAAGAATTTTACTATTGGGATAACTTTGCAATTGTAATTTTGGTTCCCATCAAGGTTCACCATTTGGAAAGAAATGGGATATGTCATTGGATCTAAATTACAACTTAATATATTTATCTTTATAAAAGGTTGCTCTTCATTGCATGAGTGATTAAACACAATATAACACAATATAAAGACATAGAAAAAGATTTCAAAGGGATCTGAAATATTGGATCAGGCTGCTTGTCTTAAGAATATTGTATTTAGTACACAACACAATTGCTTTTTATAATTTATTATTTTTATTTAATTTAGTTTTGTATAAAAGTGTGTTACAAAAATGTTCCTGCTTTTTAATCCAGAAGCGCAGCTAGACACACAATTAACTTATTTTTCCATATATATATATATCTTCCTCTTTTTTTTTCTTGTAATGACCATTTAAAATCTTCAAACCTCATTCATCTTCCTTTTTTTTTCTTTTTTTCTGCAAAATGACATTCTCAAAAACCTCATTCATTTGCAAGTTGTTCCAAGCAACCTGGCACTATATAAGCACCTTTTTTTTATATTTTATTAAAACTTTATTTTTGGATTGATGTTCATTCCCTAAAATGTTCTTTTTAAATAATATGCCATGTGGTTATATTGCTCCCTATGAGTCCCTAAATCAATATATTATATAAATATAATTTCCTGAATTAATCATTAAGTGTCATCAATCACAAACCATAAGGGCATGCTAAAATTATATACCTGTGAACTTGCTGTTCTTTGTGTCCAAATCCTTGCAAATTCACTCTCTGTCTTCAGTAAGGTACAGACATGAGTAATCTGTGAAATAACATGAAAATAAGTTTTAATCATTGAATTCTATTCCCTCTTGATTGAATGAACTGCATGGGCCTCATTCAATTGCAATTTGGTCAATTGAATAGGGCTCTATATAAGCACAGAGCATATTTTTTTTACAGAAGTTTTTACTTAGTGAAGACTTTACTTTTAGATATAAGTTCACTAGCTAAAAACTTCTGTAAAAAAATATGCTATGTGCGTATATTGAGCCCTATCAAATTGGCCAAATCACAATTGAATGAGGCCCCATATATTTTAGTGCTTAGTAAAATGTATATTTTTTTCTAAAGTCTTCTAACCTCATCTTGTTTTTTATCTTATTATTAATTAATATTTCCAAAAACAATGTACGTAAATGAGCTGTAAGACAGATATATAAGTGCATGTTAAAAATTGTTCTTACTTTTATTGCATTCTCATTTTTTTTTTAAATGACTAATTATTAATTAATTAAAATATTATTAGACGTTAATAAATCAATAACTTTTATCCATTTCAGCAACATTTAATGTAGCCTTTTTTGTTCCCTAACGCCATAATTAAAAATATATACCTGTCAAGGTGATCTTTATGGTGTTCAAAGGCTGCAAACGTCACTCTCGGTGTTGAGTCAGCTGCACATCTGATGAAACTGAAATAAGATTGAAATAATTTCTAATATTTAGCTTCATCCCTATCAGTCAATCACCAGCAACACAGATATATATTGGCATAGATGCAAAACATAAAAGCATATTCCTCAATGTATTGTTAAATCAAACCTTTTCTTTTGTAATGATTACTAATTATAATTAATTAATATATTAATATACATTAATTAAAGTGTTATCAATTCCAAATAAAAAAAGTTTAATTTTTTTTTTTGCTCTAAAAACATATTTTTATTATATACCTGTCAAGATTATCCTTATGCTGTTGAATGCCTGCAAACGTCACTCTCTGTGTTCAGTCAGCTGCATCCGATGAAAAGGTGAAATTAGATTGAAATCACTTGTAATATTTTGCTTCATCCCTATCAGTCAATCAGCATAGATGGAAAACATAAAAGCTATACTCATCAATGTATTGTTAAACAAAAACATTTTATTGGGCCTGATTACTAATTATTAAATAATTAATATATTAATATATGTTAATTAATCAATAACTGCCATCAATTCCAACTAAGAAGACTTAAATCCATTTTTTTGCCAAGAACATAATTTAATGATATACCTGTAAAGGTGCTGTTTATGGTGTTGAAATGCATGCAAACGTCACTCTCTGTGTTGATTCAAAAAAATTGAAAGCATTTGTAATATTTGAATTAATCCCTATTAGGCAATCCGCATCACAGATATGTCAGTGCATCTTAAAATATACATTTTTATTTTGTACTTTTTTTTCCCTTTTTTAATCTAACTACAAATTAATAAATTAATGTACATTAATAATCAATTAATCACTGACTAAATGTAGTCTAAAGATGTAAGCATTAATATATTGCTAAACTAAAGGCATTGTAATTTATTTTTATTTTTATAATAATTACTAATAATTAATTCATTAAATAATGTACATTAATAATTAATGAATCAATGTGTAAATGTATTTGCAATTTTTTTGCATCAATCATGTATTAATAAAAGTTAACCTTTTTTTCTTAATGATTACTAATTAATAATTAATCAATTAAAGTACATTATTAATTAATTATTCCATGAATAAATATCTAACAAACAATTAAGCATGAAAGTATTGCTAAACTAAATCAAGCGTCAATTCTTGTTTCCTAAATTTTGTTATACTTTTTTTGTTAATTAATTAATAATTAATTAATTAATTATTTATTAATGATTATTAATATACTGTACCTTTTTGAATTTAATATTCATCAATCAGTATCCTGAAGAGCTAACAATCTCTTTTGATTTTCTGGCAGCAGAAAATGTCCAGTCAGACTGTCATCACCTGAGGAGAAAGTGTCAGTTCTTTTGTCTTGCGCACGCAGCCTATATATAGGCTGCGTGCGCAAGACAAAATTGTTGTTTTAGGTGGGAAATCAATGTTAATGTGTAAATGTGTAAGTTAGTGTTGTAAAATGGCGCAGTTATTTTTGCGGTTATTTTCTGTCCTTCCTATAAGTATTTTTCTACCACGTAAGTGACTGGCTGTGCTGTACGCGGTTCGGGGTCGTGTAGCCTCGTTTTCATATTTTTCGGCTGCCATTTTTTTCCTCGCTTAGGCGATTTTCGAGTGTCGAAAATCGGCTAAATCAAGTTTATTTCGCGTTCCACCTCACTCACAGACGTCCTGGCTGTTGCCCCATGCTGTCTGTGATGTTTTTGTATTTTTTTTTTGGTGTAGTTAGTGTGTTTTTTGCTTTTTGGTTCCGCCGCTAATCTCGTTATTTTTTTGTCTTGTATCTTTCTTTTTCTAAGTCCTGCTAAGTGCTTTGAGTTTAACGCCTCGCCTCGCTATGCGAGGGTCGCCAGCGATGAGCGCCCACAACGCTCATCGCTAAGTCGTACGCACCAGGCAAACAGTTGTCTCGTAGTAAGACAATTATAATATGTGATATATATATATATATATATATACACACATACAAATATATACAGACACATGTACATACATACACACATACTTAAACATACATATCAACACACACAGGTCATATTCATTGTTATATTGCACATAATTAGAGATGTTGCGAACAGTTCGCCCGCGGACTATTCGCAGCGATTTTGGCATGTCCACGTTCGCATCGGACGGCAAACACATGCGCTTTTCGGTTCGCCTCCTATTCTTTATCATTGAGGAAACTTTGACCCTGCACCTCACAGTCAGCAGACACATTCCAGCCAATCAGTAGCATACACTCCCTTCCAGGGCCTTCCATCTGAAGGACAACATACATTTTAGAATCTTTCTGAAGCTGCATTCATTGTGAGAGGACAGATAGGGTAGCTGCTGGAGATTTAATAGGGAAATAGATAGCCAGGCTGTGTATTTAGCTTCCACTACAGACCTGAAGGACTAAATCTAATTTCAGTTGCCTGCCTGTGTCAGGCTCACAGCTTATATTGTGCTCAGTGAAATAAAACAACACTTTTTTGACTGTAATAGATTGAATAGCAATTGCCTGCCTACAGGCGTGTGTGTGAAGCCTATTGCATCTACTCTGCCAACTTTTGCCAGTGCACAGTGATACGTCATATCTGGTGCAACCGTAGTGTACAGTGACATAAAACAACACTTTTTTGACTGTAATAGATTGAATAGCAGTTGTCTGCCTACAGGCGTGTGTGTGAAGCCTATTGCATCTACTCTGCCAACTTTTGCCAGTGCACAGTGACATTCATATCTGGTGGCACCTTAGATTGCATGCGCAGTGCCCCAAATTTGAAGTAGGAGGTCCAACCAAGCATCTTTTTCCATCTCCCTGTTCCAAAAATCAATGCCATATACACGTCCCCTAATAGTGGACGTAACAGGGATTAAACCGATAGGAACAGTACTACTTAACAGTACACACCTTATAATAATGCAGACAGAGGCAACGCAGCGAGAGGAGTCTGAAGAAGAGGAGTCAGAGGAGGAAGGTGGCTTTGAAGAGGTGGAAGACCAAACACAGCAGGCGTCCCAGGGGGCTTGTTGTCACCTTTTGGGGACCCTTGGTGGCTGGGTGGAGGAAGAGACCTTCAATGACATCAGTGAGGACAAGGAACGAGACATGGCTAGCTTGGTATCCAACCTTGTGCAAATGGGGAGTTTGCGGTTGTGTAAAGTGACTGTGGTTGTTTGCGGTGCATTAAACGGGGAGATTGGTCTGTTACTGTGTAGAGGGTGTAACCCTTACACTACCTGATCGATACAACATCATACCTGATGTTTTAAAGCATGTTATTCCAAACAATTTAGGAATGTTAGGGGATTTATGCCCTTTATGGCTTAAAACCAGACTCTGCATCAACTATGTATTTTTCCGTGGGAGTTTTGCCATGGATCCCCCTCCGGCATGCCACAGTCCAGGTGTTAGTCCCCTTGAAACAACTTTCCCATCACTATTGTGGACAGAAAGAGTCCCTGTGGGTTTTGAAATTCGCCTGCCCATTGAAGTCTATGGCGGTTCGCCGGGTTCGCCCGTTCGCGAACATTTGATGGAAGGTCGCGTCCGCTGTTCACGAACCTAAAATTTGATGTTCGCGACATCACTACACATAATTCAACAATGGTTATTGAGAGAATTCTACAACTCCCCACCTGCTGATTCCTGTTAAGTTGGCAGCCTCTCTGTCTCTCCTGACCTCCTCTCTGTTACAACATGCAAGAAGGACCTCCATTGCTCTGCTGTCATTGGTAGCTGTTTAGCACCAGAAGTAGAGCTCCTGGTCACTTCCTTCCTGCGCTCCTCCTTCTTCCTCCACAGTCTCCGCATGGGGAGGCAGAGCTGAATCTGATGTGAGATGTCACAGCTCTTATCCAAGTCCTCTTCACAGCACCGGTGGTGATCCGCGGCCCGGGGGTTGGGGACCCCTGTCCTAGAGAACATGCTCTAGGATCACTGTATTGGTTGTGGTGTCAGAGGAATTAAAGGAGGGGAAAAAACACAGAAATTCAATGGTGTCCCCATGGTCATTTTGTGAAGGGAATGTTACACCAGTACAAGAATGTAAGTGACTGCCATTTGCAACTTGAGGGAGCAACGACAGGGAAGGAGAAATCCCTTGACAAATATAATTGTTGATAACCTAACTATGCATCCGAAAGAGGTCAGTAGGGATCAACATAGACCATAAAAAAGTAAGGAATGTGTTCTTCTGTTTCATGTAATATGAGGAAAAATAGAAAGGTCTCTGATGAGATAAAAACGCATATTTGTATTTAAATTAAACACTGAGGGAAATGTATAATATTTATTTAAATTATTGAAGTAATCAGTAGCATTTATTCACAAACATATATTTTTTGATTGTATCATAAAATATCTAAAAAAGTATGTTCATATGTATACATCATAAGCTGGTTTTACTATAACTATCCCATATCCTTTACTTATATCCATTTTGGCTAAAGTAAATAGACACTAGTTAATGTGATTTTATTTTTATTACTTTAAATTAAGTATTATACAACATAGCAAAGTCACTGGTTTAATGTCTATTTAATTTATGAA
Organism: Discoglossus pictus; assembly: GCA_027410445.1. Lineage (NCBI taxonomy): Eukaryota > Metazoa > Chordata > Amphibia > Anura > Alytidae > Discoglossus > Discoglossus pictus. The sequence continues at coordinate 240,738,643 of CM050163.1, forward strand.
TATTTATTACAAATTATTAAGAGAATTGATTCAAATTTAGAACTTTGTTGTCATTGATTGGTTCTAATACTTTAAGCAAGAATAAAGTACTAATTTCCTTAAAACAAAAAGTGTTACACATTATTAACAGAAAATATTTATTACAGGAAGTGATAATATAGAGCCCGATTCAATTGAGCTCTCTTGATACGGTAGCCCGTAAGTGAGGTTGCAAGTTAATTTGCTATTCAATTGGCGTCTTTTTGCAGACTCCAAACGGGTTACGAGTTACGACCTAGAAAGAATTGCGATGGTTAAACCAGTAATTTACAGCCTACCGAAGCCTTTGATTTTTCACGTCCACAAGAGTTACGATGGCTAAAATCGCAAATCGATATTCAATTGCTCAATTTCCCGAAGCTGCAAATGTTTTCACACCCGTAAGTGGCAAAAGGAGAAAATCCTACGAGTGCTAAAGAGGACCTACAAGGGGGTTAAACAACTATTCATAGTACTGTAAATGCAAAAAAAAAAAACTGTATGCACTGTACGTAACGGGGAAAGCAATGATAGACATTAGAATTAATTGCACAACAGTCTCAAGCTCGCAAATCGGCAGGATATAACATTTATTTTTATATTTCATTTCGGGGTTAAATCGATCTTGGGTATCAATGAGGTAATGCTTATTAGGCCACCCACATGGACTAGAATTCCTTTTGCAGGTTTGCGAGTCTCATCGCATATCGAACCCCAGAACATAATTGATTGACATGTAACCTCCATGTTTTACTGCCGTAATAATGACATTTCTCATTTTCTATTGGCTGATTCGAAATGGGAGGTTACGGGCTTGCTTAATTGACCATGTTCCCGCCCTGAACTCCATTTTGCTGTGAATGTTTCTTACATTACTTACTAAAATGTGTTTAATTTCAGGAATAATGTACAAAACATTTTCCAGGGTGTATAGTGCCCTTTGAGGAATTCCAAGTGGGAGTTTACTCTTACCCTAAAATAACCACAAGAAGAGTGCATCTACCACTTTTCTTGAACAGTGTTCCTTTAACTAGAAATATATACTGTACCTTCAGAGTAAGTCATGCACAGTATGTAATGCACAGTTAGTTTTACAGATGATACATCAAACAGGTGGCCCTGAACATGTCCTCCAACTGTATTGTCCATATATTCTGTACACCCTGCCTCCACTTTTTTTGTGAAATCATTAAATAGGAAATAATTAATTTAAAGTTATAACATATAACAAGTTTATATTTTTATTTTAGGTCACCAGTTATGAACCAAATTTGACTGCTCTGGGGATTATTAAAGCTTCAGCATAAAAAATTAAACAAAGAGAAAAAAATATATTTGTTTAAAAATCAAAGTAAGCCAAGTAAAAAGGATGCTAATAAATAGATACATTTGCGGATGTGTTTTTTCAAAGATGAGGTCTCTGTTGCATTGGAGTAATACACCAAATTTGAAATCAGACATAAAAATAAATACTTTTAACCAAACAAATGCAAAGAACTGTCTTTAAAAATAATATAAATGCATAATGATCTACTTTCTTGAAAATCATTATTATTGTTGAAAATGAAAATACTTTTTTTCATTTTCCTGAACATTTTAATGGAGTTTATCTGGAGAGCTTATTTTACATTTATGACCAGAGATTTCCTTTAAACATAGATTCTTTTTACAATTAAATTAGGCAGCTTCTGCACCATAGATATACAATATCAGAAATATTAAATAGTAAGATTCATCTAAATGTCAATTAGCAGAGTCATTAGCTTCTGTTGAGAATAACTATTTGTAGGGCTGGATTTACATTTTTGATTCCCTTTGAAAGAAAGCCCAAAGCTCCCCCGACACAAACCCCCCCTCTGCAAACAGGCATACATATGATATATAATGTGGGTTCATTTACTGAACAATAAGTACTTCAAATTAAAAGGCAGAATTGGGCTTTGGTCATTAGATTAGGTGTGAGGCAGTACCTAGCAGTGCCTAACATCATGATAATACAGTTTTTACCACATAACAACCAGACAAAATTCCCTCTTTCCCTCCCTATCTCCCACCTTCTTCCATCCCCCCCTTTCTTGATTGTATAATGTGCTCTTTTTGGCTAGGATTTCTTATGCTACCTGCAATAAATGACCAGTTGCATGGTGCAATTAAAGTGACACGGGCATGCCTATGAGGGTTGTGACATCATGTTAGTTGCACTACGAGACTGGTGGTTCATTGCAGACAGCATGAGGCCTCTTTGTGAGGCATCCTCTTCAGGTAAAAATAAATACTGACATTATACTATCATGGTAGGGGAAGAGAGAGCGGGAGGGAACGAGACAGAAGAAATTACGATTTTAATGACTATTTTTAGAAATCAGACAACACAATAATGTTTCAGCAAAATTCAACAAATGTATCTGATGGAGAAGCTTTTATCATTATAAAACCCATTAAGAAATAACATAATGCTATGTTATTTACAATTATTTACGTTTTACTATTTACTGATACGCATCAGTTCCGATATTACTAGTAACAAAGCTGAAGGTTTGAAGAAGATCTTCTCTCACAAAAAGACCTGAATGAAAAACATGGACTATCATCCAAAGGCAAATGGGCATAAGAAAGGCTCATAATATTATTGAAGATTAAAATAACTAATTGTTTTTGCACTTTGATTCATATACATTTCTATTAATATTTCTATTTATAAACTGGTTTGTATTGTTGTGGCAGGTGGTTTACTGTCTCTTTCTAATTCAGATTAAATTGCTAAATTTTGAAAGGAGAAGAAAGATCCGGCTACAGTGCACACCTGGATGTATCAAATTTCAAAAAAGAGAATAAACTATATATAAAACTTAACTTTTATTAAGTATTAAATTCCGTATTAAAAATTATGTGAACACAGGATGCAAGGAGTGGTAAAGTATTACTGGTATAATGACAGTCTTATTTGATATATACCAAATAGGGGTGCCTTCTGAAGTATGAAAATGCTTTAGTGCCAAAGATAATTCTATACATAAAGTGCAGATTCAAAATGCTAAATGCAAATTATACAAAAAGGGACCAGTGCTTTTTTGGCAGTGCAATAAAGGAACAATCCAATGGATTGTACAGTGAATTTCTGTTGATTATAGTAAGCCAGTGGTATATGTCTCCTATTAGGTTAGGCATAAAGTGCTTCTAGTGGCATACAATATACCTAAATGTCCTCATTAATTCCTCTATATAGCTTATTTGCTGTCAAATGCTTTGCTCTGGGGGTTGTATGCAAGACCCCCGGTCTTATGTTGCCCACCACTGACACAGATAAGTAGCTTTGCTTGGGGGAAAACCGACACAGCCAAAGTAAGAAAAACTATAAAATTGTATTAATTTTAAACTGCATTGTCATGAATCAGCCAGTGGCCATATTGGATTTGGTGTGAACTATGCTGGGGCCATTTTGTGACTGGCAGCGGTGGCCATTTTGGGCTGGGTGGTCTTCCACATGCTGTTGCCATGGGGAGGAACAAAAGGTTTGGGGCTCCCAGACACCCTGTTATACTGTTATACGGTTATACTGTTATATTATTATGATTATTGTCTAAGGAAATGAGCAGGGTTCCCATCACCATCAACAAAAGTCATCATAATGCATGAGATGGATTGATGTGGAAACCCTGCCCCAATCCCATATACTATGAGGACATTAGGTGGTTTTATGTGGGGTGCGCTTTTACGCTTGTACTTAAATAGACTGACAGTGTGTGGAATATGTACACATATGTATATGATAGTATGGGGTAGTCATGCTGGATACATTGCCACATACATCTTGCAACAGGAGAAGGACCCCAGCTGGCCACCATGGTTAATCCTTTAAGTACACATACTTAAGTCAGGAACAATAGGGTCCCAACAGACATAGGGGCACCATCTATCCAGGGGGCCTCTGGGGTCTCCCTAGCCCAGATCCAGGGGCCTGGGCCATAGCAAAGAGATGTGTCTCTCTTGACTGCCAGCGCCCAAATGACTCTGTTAGCCACACCTAGTGGGCGGCCCAGGGGAGGGGTCTGGAAGTTCCCAGAGCTTACCTCTAGTCCATTGGCTAGAGGTAATCAAGTTACTCTGGAGATTACCCCATTGGCCAAGAGGAAGATAAGGGTTGGACAAAGGGGTAGCCACTCCCTGTACTGTTGTTGTGAGTTGTTTAAATACTTGTGTAAAAATAAAGAAGTTGTTCATAATTTTCAGCAAGACTTTGTGTGCAGGTGTATTATTGACCCAAGGGCATATGCTGGCAGAGGAGATCGTTTCTGACTTCCTTCCAGGGTTCCCAGCGCACACTACCTTAAGCTGGGACTTATGCTCTTGCATCAGCAAAGAAGGTCCATTGGTCTGAGTCATCCAAATCTTAGGTCTAAAACCTACAGGAGATAAGAGGACTAGGATCCTCTATACTCCATCATCATTGTAGGTTGTGACATGCATACTGTTTTTAATAGTCTCTGCCCAATAAACAAACATATGAGCTTTACTTAAAAAATGCACTACAGTGGTAGAGTAAGAGTTAACAAATATGGTCATGAGTTATGATTCAACTTTTAAGTCAAATCTACATGCATCTTCTTGGTGATTAAGAAGTTCTACAGATTATAAATACAAATTGTGCATATTGTTCTTAAAATCAAAACTCAATAACGCCTGACGCACTGTAGACATCTGTTTAAAAATGCATATCCGATTCTAGCCATTGAAACACTTGTAGAATATTTTAGACAACTAAGGTTTAATTTCAAAGTAATTGTATCTCATGTTTCTGTTTTGATTACCTTTAGTGACCAGCAACCAATGTTTTTATTTCAGCTGCAGTAACTGATACATCTGGAAAGTTTCTCAACACAAAACCAGACTGTGCTAAAATATCATAGTCACAAATAATATTTATTTCCTCAAAAGTATGCATTGCAGAAATCTGTAAAGGTAAGTCTTATGATCTCATGCCTTGAACACATGTTGAGCGTGGAATGTCTGTTGTGAACAAGATCTAGGTCAGCAAAAATACATATTTTTGTTGTCCTGTATTTTTGGAATTGGTAAATACAATTCAGAAGGATTCTTTGTTGCATGTTATCTAAAGTGGCAGCTTTGTGCACAGAGTTTAAATAGTATTTATGTGATTTCACAAGGACTAAAGAGGTAGAACAAGAAACTTTATAAAATGTGGCCTCCTGAGAAATACATCAGACTGATTTTATGCACAATATGGACAGCTCTGTTACATGCTTCTCTCCATCTGTTATGAAGTCATCTCTTTCTTGTGTTTACATTCAAACATAGAAGTTGAAGGAAAATGAATTATGAGAGGACAAGATATAAAGTTTCTTATTAAGTAGTTCAATTGTATAGATACATGTGAGACTAAATAGTTGAACTACATTTCATATTAGTTAAGTGGAGTTGTCAATTCTGTTTTTCAAGGTTATTTTTTAGGAAACCTTCATATTGATTGTATATTGAATTAGACATTTATTCTAAACTAAATTGTTAATTGTAAATACACTGTTGAAAGAGTGTCATTGAATTATAATTAGTGGCATGTGTATACAAATAAATGGCACAGTACACCTGATTAGTTGGGGTAATGTTACCTTTTCTGATCAGAAGAAATTAAAGATAATTAATGGACTACTGCATTCCTATATTTAAAATATACTATTTTGAAGAATTACATTTAATAATAGGCTAAATGTTGTTTTGAATGTAACAAAAATAATATAACCTATATTTATTTTACCTTTTGTATACCATTTTGATTTATGGTGATCACTTCCTGAGGTGGGAAGAAACTTTAAATTCACAGGAAAGTTCTATCTGCTTAATTGAAAAATGGCATCTACTACTGCCAATGCTCTCATAGGCATTACTAGAAAGCTCCATGGGTGTATATCAGCCAATCAGACTTGTGCCTCTCCCATGCCCCACTTACAGCTCATCCTTTCTCCTTTCTTTATCTCAAATCAAAACTTTATGTTTATTGATGCATATATAAGGTATATCAGAAAACTGTTAAGTACATATACAAACAGAAATATGTTATATATATATGTATATATTTAGGCTGCCTCCTGAAAATATGTTGCCCTAGGCCTGGGACTTGTGGGCCAATGCAAAAGCAAAAAACTGGTAAAAAACTGAGGGCTCTATTCCATGGCTCCTATAAGAAAAAAATGTAACTCATAAAACACTACAGAGCTATCACGTCATACACGTAAATCTAGCCTCTGAGAAATGCCATCCATAGGAATGTGACACAAATGTGATGCATGTGGATGTCCCAAAACTCCAACTATTGAAACACATTGACACAGTGATAACGGTATAACAAATCTTTATTTCATACACAGAGCACAATCAGAAATGGACATATCATGGGTGTGCTGTGGGCGGATCCTGGGAAGGTAAAATGCTCTTGGGGAAAAAGGGGTTAACTTAGGGGGATAATGTCATAGTCTAGAATAAGCATGATGCATAGCACCTACCAGGGTCACATGTGGTCACTACACCACTGCAACCGGAATCTGATGAATAAAAGGATCATCAGAAATCACTCCATTTAATTGAGGAAACTATTAATGTGCATAGCACTTACAACTTGTCTAGATCTGCTCAATGAAACAGATGGACCTCTAAACTCTGTAATCCAATCCAGTTTCACACATACAGTGTGATGACAAAAAAAAAATCTGAAAAGAAGTGGTCAAAAAGAAAAAGGAGGAGGAGGATTTATAACAAATAAACATGCATGTACAGTACAGAGCTAAATACTGTAACAATATACCAACTCACCTTGTTTTCATCTGCAAGCATTACTAACCATTGGCTAGTTATCAGGATAACTGACAGGACATGACCATTAATAATGATGTGTCATCTCACAATAAATGCTTAGCTTTGATCAGCGTCAGTGGTCAAGGTGTACTATCACCTTCGCCATAAGAAATTGTTAGTCAACATTAGAGGTGTCCTGAACAGTTCGCCCGCGGACTATTCGCAGCGATTTTGGCTCTTTCGTGCTCGCAGCGGATGGCGGACACATGCGCTTTTCGGTCCGCCCCCTATTCTTTATCATTGAGGAAACTTTGACCCTGCACCTCACAGTCAGCAGACACATTCCAGCCAATCAGCAGCATACACTCCCTTCCAGAGCCTTCCATCTGAAGGACAGCATCCATTTTAGAATCATTCTGAAGCTGCATTCATTGTGAGAGGACAGATAGTGTAGCTGCTGGAGATTTAATAGGGAAATAGATAGACAGGCTGTGTATTTAGCTTCCACTGCAGACCTGAAGAACTCATCTGATATCTGCTGCAAGGACAGCAACCCAAAAAGCCCTTTTAGGGCTACAACATAATTTATTTTATTTTATAATTTTTTTGTGTGTAATCTAATTGCATATGCCTGCCTGCCAGCGTGTGTGTGTGACAGTCTAATACCTAACAGCTTATATTGTGCTTATTTTCACTACTCATACCTGGTGGTGTACCATACATTGAAAACAACCATTTTTTTCCTGTAATCTAATTTCAGTTGCCTGCCTGTGTCAGGCTCACAGCTAATATTCTGCTCTGTTTCACCAGTCATAGTTGGTGTACCATACATTGAAAAAAAAACAACCCTTTTTTCCTTTAATCTAATTTCAGTTGCCTGCCTGTGTCAGCTTATATTGTGCTCAGTGAAATAAAACAACACTTTTTTGACTGTAATAGATTGAATATCAATTGCCTGCCTACAGGCGTGTGTGTGAAGCCTATTGCATCTACTCTGCCAACTTTTGCCAGTGCACAGTGATACGTCATATCTGGTGCAACCGTAGTGTACAGTGACATAAAACAACACTTTTTTGACTGTAATCGATTGAATATCAGTTGCCTGCCTACAGGCGTGTGTGTGAGGACTACAGCGCCTACTCTGCCAACTTTTGCCAGTGCACAGTGACACTCATATCTGGTGCAACCTAGTGTACAGGGAAATAAAAGAACCCTTTTTTTTACTGTAATCGATTGAATATCAGTTGCCTGCCTACAGGCGTGTGTGTGAGGCCTATTGCGTCTACTGTGCCAACTTTTGCCAGTGCACAGTGCCATTCATATCTGGTGTCACAGTAGCTTGCACGCATAGTACCACTAATCGAGAAAAAAAATGACAGGCAGAGGCAGGCTACATCGCAGGGGCCGTCGTGGTCGTGGTGCTGTGATTCCCTTTGGCCCTAGATTAATGCCCAGTTTTCAGAGGCCACGTACCCTAAACTTGAAAAGTTCTGAGGACATGGTTGACTGGCTAACACAGGACACCCAATCTTCTACAGCTTCCGCTCGGAACCTAGACGCACCATCCTCCTCCAGCTTAGCTTCGGGCATCTCTCCAGTTACCACTCGCCCGCCTGCCGCCACCACCAACACTAGCACCACAGCCGATTCACTTGATCCGTCAGCAGAGTTATTTACACATCCGTTGGAAGAAATGAGTGATGCGCAAACATTAGTGCCAGAGGATGTAGATAACAGGGATATGTCCCAGTCAGGCAGCATTACACACATGGACGTACGGTCTGATGATGATGATGTTGTACCTGGTGCTGCTTCCTTTGTTGAGTTGTCAGATACAAGTGAAGCGGTTGATAATGACGATGCGTCCGTGGATGTCACGTGGGCACCCGCTATAAGAAGAAGAACAGGAGGAAAGTTCAGATGGGGAGACAGAGAGGAGGAGGAGACGAGTTAGAAGCAGGGGGAGGTCGTCGCAAGTAGATAGTGGCACAGTCAGACAGCATGCATCGGCACCCGGGGTCAGACAGACAGCACGCCAGTCAACGCATGCTGTTGCCACCACCAGAATGCCGTCATTGCAGAGCTCAGCAGTGTGGCAATTTTTTTGTGTGTCCCCTGTGGGCGGCCACTGTCTCATAGGTGCTGGCGGTGGGGGAGCAGGGGGAGGCATTCCCCCATGAGGCAGCGGCACAAGCAGTGGCGGTGCTGGTGGCGGTGGTGGAGGCATGGGGGGAGAAGAGGAGGGGTCAGGCTGCTGCTGCACAGGGGACGCCTCCAGGGTCGATGAGGCGGAGCTGGGGACCAAAGCGGGATGAACTGTATCTGTTGTCACCTGCTGTCTCTGGCTCGTCCCCATCCTGAGCATCCTGGCAAGGTAGGAATCATGAGATGGTGCCTCCTCTCCTTCCTAGTGCGCCTGGCCAGGCTGCTCATAAGCTCCCAGTAATTGAAGGAGATACTGGCCTGGATCCCCTGCAGACAGTCCAAGATCTGCCTCGACACGGCCAGCATCTCCACGTGAGCAGCCTAGCTTTATGGTGGTGGCGTTGGAGGTCTGGCTGCAGGGCCCATTGGTGGTTGTGGAGGAGTTGGTGGTGGTGGCCAGGAGTTGGTGGTGTTGGCCCGGTGGGGAGGGGCTGTTGCCTGGCCAGTGCCTGGCTCCAATCTGGTGGACCTGGTGGTGAGAGCAAGGCCGACAAACCACAGGGGGGAGGAGAAGATGGAGGCATGCTCATATCAACCCTTCAATACATGTTCAATACAGCTGACGCCCCCACCTCTGGCTCACCTGTGGACCCAGACCTCCGTGAAGCTGAAGAAGAGAAAAGAAAAAAGAAAGGGATATGTGTTAATGATGTTGAAGAAAACATTTTTTTAGGTTCCTTCCTAACTATCTGACATCTAGGCTTGAACATGGATGAATCACTTACAGGGCCATTGACCTCATTATCAGTACTCTTCATCGTGTGACAGAACAGAAGATTCCATGTTAATTGAGTGTTTAACTGCTACCTGATTACATTCTTGTAAGCAGTTAAACCATAATATGGGAAACGTTTGTTAAGGCAGAGGCTGTTAATCGTCACTGTGTCTTTAGACAAACCTTAGACTGCATATGTTTAACTGTTCTTATTGAAACTACAATAAAGCAATAGATCACTTTAACATAGAATCTTGTGCTCTTTCACACAATGAATCTCACCTAGAGTGAGGTAACTGTCCCTTTGAGTGAAAGCTATCATTTGCTAGATGTGATCTTTGTTGGGTTCTTGACCTTAATTGTTCTTGGCTCCTAACGCTTTCTTGCTTCTGGCTGCAGTCTATGACTGCATACACTGCAGTGGGCATACTCATACATGGACTGGCTATTGGTTGATTAATGTTGTTGTGCCCACTGAAGACAGTGATTTGTCAGCCTCATGGATTAAATGACGCATGACTGATCCATATATCCCTTGTAAATCCCATGGAGTTGACATGTCAGTGTCCTTGTTGGCCATCCTGTACATGTGTAGTGTGTGTGATGTACATGTGGTGACATGTTGGTGTATGTGATATTCACCTGACGTGGAGGCTGGATCCTGCTGGGCCACCAGGCCTGAAGCTCCAGCTGCGGGCACCTGACTAATTAGGTCCTTGAGGTCCCTCTCCCACTCATTGTAGGTGACGGTAACTCCAGGGCCACCACTTGTTGCTGAGGCTGTGGCCATCTCCTTGGCCATCTTCCTCCTCACCAGGACACTGACATCATCGAACCTGTGCTTCACATGCCTCACATCCCGCTACCTCCTTCCACGCCTGGGCTCTAGGCTTGGGCCTAACTTCCCTATGCCCTGAAAGGATAGCGCGCCACTCATGGATGGCACGCAGGAGTACCACCCTCTCCTGTTGGGAGTAATTTGAGGCTCTGTGCCTGCCCCCAGCCTCTTGCTCTCCTGACTGTGTGTGGGGATCCTGATCTCCCTCAACTGTCCCTGGGTCCTGTCCTTCATCTCCACTACCACCCTCCCTCTTTGACCCTGATGATGATGTGCCTATCAATATGAGCACCTGCCCACCCAACTCCCCCTCTACACAATTTCCCATCTCCTCCTCTCCCATGCTCACACCTCCTCCTCCAACGCCTCCACCTCCTCTTCCACTGCCTCCACCTCCTCTTCCACTGCCTCCTGAACCTTCTCCTCCACCTCTTTCACTCCTACACTCACCTTCACTGCCTTTTCTCCAACACTTCTCATGGCCTCCTCTCTCTCCTCTCTCCTTCTTGCCTCTCCCCCTCTTCTCCTCCCATCCTCCCCACTCCTCCCATCCTCTCCACTCCTCTCCCCTCCTCTCTCCTCCCTCCATTTCAATCCCAAAAATAAAATAAGGATACATGAAAAAAAAGTATTTGTGTAGATCCCTTTAAAATAAAATGGTAGATTCCAGGGCATCATGGCTGCATAAAAAAGTGATAATAATAAGGGTTGTTTTTATTAAGTTTCTAGAGAACAGGTTGCTTATTTTGAAGTGTAGTTCTTTAAAATGGACTATTTTAAATATTTGACCACAGTGATTTCTATTTCTTATATGTGCTCACTAAAATCCCTTTTGTGGGAAAATATCTTTGCAATGTATTCTCTCATGTGAGAAGTTTGGACAAGAATTATGTCAGAATTATGCATTGAATGGAAAAAAATAACTTTAGCATACAGGTGTATCAAACTTCAGTTTTCCCCTTCACAACACCAAGTAAAGTGTTATAAATACAGACAATTCCAAGACATATAATGCAGAATATCATACAATAACTCACCAAAACAGAACAATGAAGTCTCAAAATGAAATAGGTGTACAGTTGTAGCAACCAGTATCCATAGCCACCAAATTAATTCATAGACAGGCTTTAATGAGTAAATCATCTGTTAAGCACAATCAGTCTAAATATGATAAATCACAGTGTCACTCGTAAAAAGGTAATTGTTATAGTTTATTTTTCACTAGCAAGATGAGACCTCAACAGTTCTCCTCTTTTTGCAAATTGGGATCTTTAGTGAACAGATAACTACACTTTTGATAATCTCTAACCGTAGCTAAAGTGACACACACACTGATCAAATAATCTCAAAGGGGCAAAAATAATATATAAATCCGACTATAAAAAACTAATTTCTTACTAGCATTATGTTACTCATGTTATCATTAAATAGAAACATCTGTACAAACTTAGATAAAATACTGCTATTTTAAACAATGAACTCATCCTTTGTTCCTCCTATTGGCTTGTATATTCCTCATACATATAATTGGGTGGTGTAATGAGTAAATAGCTAGGGTAATCATAATGCTTAATATATAGGTTAATAGCATAGCATATTAAATTGGCCTATTGTCCCTTTGTTCTGAAATGCAGAATTAACAGAGCAATGTTGTTGTCTGGACCTAGCCTTGAAGTGGCCATGAACCATTTTTATTTACCTATCCTAGTTCTAGGTCAATGCAGATCTCTAAACCCTCCCCCCCAACCCCCCACTCAGGGTTAGCAAAAGTGATGTAGGGGCTTGGACAGGCACACACATTCCGCTCAATAAGAACTCACCTTGTATATGTGTTCCCAAAGATGGCATCATTTTTATTCCCAGGGAACCCCTTTTTATACACCAGAAATACAATGGAATCAGATTAATGGTTAACATGTACAAACTTATGCAACTTTGGGATTTTCATACCCTCCTGTCACTTTGCAAGACAATCAGAATCTACTGAGGTAGGTGCTATTTTTGGCTCCATGAGTTACTGATTAACCAATCACGGGTCAGTGCCTAAGATGATAATTGGTGCTAATTCTAAGTATAGGACCAAAGAGGGAACTACAGGGAATTCTGAGGGGCAGTCAGATGTCACTAGGTGTACCCCCATTGTTGGGCTATGTAACCACCATATCAGTGACAGGGTTAGAACAATGCTGGATAGACAGGTAATCGATCTAGCTAGTAGGCGATATGGCGATCACTCACAAGGAGCGGGTGAAGTAAATTGGGCATGGAAATAGTTAATAGCAACAAATCGCCCAATGTCAAAAAGCCTTTCTCAACTCTCAGTACTCAGCGGCAAACTGGAAGGGTAGGGTTCAGACCTTAATGCCAATGCTAGGTGGAGGTTGCAGAGTTCCAGTTATTCAAGGGAGTCGGCACATATGTAACTTTATTACTCAGATCACCTCTAGCCTCATTTCCTGTTTCTGATGTGAAATACCTAACCTTAGTGAAATCGAGGGTTGAATCCTCCTGTGATGAGCAGAAGTATTTATCCCCCTACATTGCTACACCCAGTTTAAAACACAAAAGCCCCACAAACACAATGATTATAGTCTATTTTTCTGTGCTAGCGAGCAGGTTTGGATGGAACAGTACAAGAACAGGGCAGCAGGTCTCTGGCTCATGTCAGGTTGAGGGACAGAACTGGGGATCCTGACAGATGTCCAACCAGTGACCACACCACAACATTTCTTCATCTCCAGTCTCAAAATATTAACCTTCATACTAGCAAATATATATTATTCAAGCATTTTTAATAGAATTCATATCACATCACATATATAGTTGTGAGCATGCGGGCTGTTGCTAACGCGGGCTCGCAAAACGAGCCTGTGGCCCTCGCAAAGCAAAGGCTGCAGTTGCTGGCATGGAGCACCGAAGGAGCTCCTTGCCAGCAACTGGAAAGCTCGCAAAATTTACTGAGTTATGAAAGCAAAATACGAAACACGTTACGACCCATTACGACCTTGCAAAAAACGTCTGAAACCCGTGTACATGAAAAACACAATAAATACACACAACAAATACATACAAAAGCTTACCTACAGCAAGGGGGGGGGCACCGAGGACCTCGAAAACTGAAGTTACACCTCAATTTAACTCAAAATAAAAGAGTTTAGACACTCAAAAATCCCCTAAGCAAGAGAAAAAATGGCCGCAGAAAAAAACGAAAACGAGGCTAACGCACTCTAAAGATGCAAAACACCACCAAACACCTACGGATTTCCCGAAAAATACGTACGAGATCCGAAAACAAGGACACAACCTGCGCGATCCCAAAAACATTAGAAACACAATAAATACACACAACACACACATAAAAAGCTTACCCACAGCAAGGGGGGGCACCCAGGACCTCTGCAAGTGAAGTTACACCTCGATTTAAGTCTAAATTTGGGAGTTTAGACACCCGAAAATCACCTAAGCGAGAGAAAAAATGTCCGCTGAACAAAACGAAAACGAGGCTAAAGGACCCTAAACACGCAAAACACTACCAAACACCTACGGATTTTCCAAAAAAGTCGGACGACATCCGAAAACAAGGACGCAAAATCAGCCACAGCCGCATACCACACATTAGGCGCCATTTTAGAACAATAACTTATACAATCTGGAAGTACACAGCTACCCTAACGGATTTGCCTCGCGCACGCACACTATTACACTGCACACATTCATGACGCTTACACAGCAGCTCCACAGCACTGATGCTGCAGCAACATGAAAACAGATCTTCAGCTCTTCAACACAATGCTTCCTGCATATATTACTTCACAATAGGTAAAGTATATTAATTTCTTATTTTATTAATTATTCATTGCAATATAAAAAAAAAAACACCAGCGCTGCTCATAGCACACAAACAACCAAGAGCCTCGCAATGCACGCAAACAACATTACCTGCCTTACAATCTTATTGCCGTCATTTTTTGACGGGCAAGTCGCTAGTTCCTGGATAAAGATCTGCACGATTATGAAACTGTCAGCCACATTAAATTCGATGTGCAACATTAAGCTAGCAATGGCTGCGGGCTTGAAATTTGGCAGAGTTACCTAGCTATTAAATTAAAACAGGCTGCAAGTTATGAGCTTGTGACACAAACCCATAAAATATTTGTTGAACATTGGAGGCGAATGATGAATTAGTCAAACACGTAGTTACGGGTTAGAATGGAGTCAATGTCATTATTGCGTCACAGAAAAATGGAGTTTGGATTTCAAAGTCTTGGGGGGTTCAATTACGAATTACGATGGGACCCACATTCCAGATATAATGCAATATTATTAAAGCCATAAATATGAAATTCTATTACATGTGAGTTACAGTATATGTATTAACACATTGATTGCCGGGATCGATATAACACACAAATTAAACATGAAGTAATAAAGTATTTTTCGGGGCCGATTTGCGAGCTTGATAATGTTGTGCTATTAATTCTAAGACCTAACATCACTTTCCCTTTCAATAAAACCCCCAGATCGGCAGGAGCTTACCTTACTGGCCTAATTTAATAGCAGTAAGTCTTACTGTCTACATTACGAGCTACGGTTTAACACGTAGGGGGAATTTATTAGGGCTGTGTGTTTTCATTTTATATTTTTCTCTAGATATTCTTTCTGCGTTATTTTGTTCCACTATTCATGAAAGTTGCCCTTTCTTTCAGAGGTTTCTAATACATGGTATATATGTATTGCAATGAAAAACATTACATTATATTTGTTTACAAAAAAAGATGAACTATTTTGTTAATATGCTTAATTTTCTGTTTGCATTGTAAAGGTACAGATATATGATCTTAATGACATGACAGTATGTCATTGACCATTATCTAAAACTGAATGGGAGAAATGTTAATACAAATCGCCCAATGTCAAAAAATTAATGGGTGAAGTGAGTGCAAAACAGTGTAGATATCAACTGTTAGTACAATACTCCCTATCTCCAGTTCTTCAATCTTTAATGGATTTAGCAAAGTGACATACTACTGAGATGTAGAAGGAAAAGCATTTAAATAGAGAATACACAAAAAACACAAGATAATAGTCTCAGAATATTGCCATCAGTAGTGGCGGAGCTACCGCCGGTGCAAGCGGTGCAAAGCACAGGGGCCCTTCTGTGGAGGGGCCTTAGCCTCATTCGCCCCCTCTTACTACTTACCTTGATCAGGAAGTTGCTTTCTAGTTCTCCATGTCTCCTTTGCCTGCGTGTTTCTGCAGAGGCAGGGACTTCCTGAATGAGGTCGCACACAAGTGATGTCATTAAGGAAGTCCCTGCCTCTGCAGAAAAACGCAGGCAAGGGAGACAAATCAACTCCCTGATCACAGTAAGCAGTAAGACGGGGCGGGGGTGGACATGAAACATAGCCTGGGGAGGGGGGCATTAAGCATAGGCTGGGGGGCCTGAAGGATAGGCTAATAATACTGATTTAAAAAAGGAAATAGCCATTTAACTTTATTAAAGATTATGTCCAGGCTTCACACACACACAGTGTCACACCTGCTCCTGGAAATTGCACTTGCAAAACATTGTCTGAATATGAACATTTCACGCCAACAATAGTACAAAAACATTTCACTTGCTCATATCTTAAAGACACTACTGTAGCATTTATTTGATGACACAGGATCCAGAAGAACTGGAGTTGAAAAGAGGCACTAATTAACCTTTTATTAACCTAATTAACTCTTTGTAGAAACCACTGCACCTGTTCAGCTGATAGTAGTCCCCAGTAGACCACTGATTTATAGATATCTAGTTTTTAAAACAGAATACAAACATATATCTGGTGTATTTAAATTTCAAATGCCTTTTACACAGAAACGGTAATTTAGGGAGTGGAACCATCAACACCCAAAACTGGTACATAGATGACTAGCGCCATAGGACATGGAGGAGCCAAAGGTTTTAGATCCACCACCTGGTCTATGCACTCTTGGGCCCTCATTCAATTGCAATTTGGCCAATTGAATAGGGGTCTAAATAAGCATATAACATATATTTTTTAAAGAAGTTTTTAGTTAGTAAAAACCTTGCTTTTGGATAGATGTTTACTAACTAAAAACTTCTTTAAAATATATATGTTATGTGCTTATTTAGACCCATATTCAATTGTCCAAATTGCAATTGAATGAGGGCCTTGGTATGATAAGAAGGACAGGGAAAGCTGACTATTTTTAACACAGAGGTGCCATTGTGTCCTGGTGGAAAAATATGTGCTCTAGAGCACAATACTACAACATGGAGCCCATGCTGTGAAACAAAACTCACACACTAAGATCACATTATGCAGGGGAGTAGAGAAGTTTTTTTAAAAGGTTTAAAGTGAATACTGGGTGAGAAAAGGGAGAAAGGATGCAGAATGACAGATAAACTTTATTTGAGCACACAGTCAATCACCTTCTATAATACACTTGTCACCAATCTATCTAGATTTCACCTGCAACCTTTGATCAATCACCAGTAATCTGATGGGATGAGCATAATTTATCATAATCTACAAAATTGGAGTTTTCCACATAACCACACTATCTTTCTACAACCCTTCCTCCTCTGACTCATCTTTCTATTTGTTGTAAAGAAACTTAAACTCTCTGCACACAGCTGACACCTTCCTTGGTCCTGCATTACTTTCTCCCTTAATACTAGCATAATAGTGGCCCTTAATTGATACAAAAAAAGAGATGCACTCCACAGTAAAGGATTATTTTCTACCATAAACCTGGCAAACACAGAACCAAAAATTCCCATTGAACCCATCTATTTTATCTACCTAAAGGCTTGGCTTAAAGGATAAGTTTCACCTAAAATTTCCATTTAAACTTGATGGAGCTTGTATTGTTTGCAAGCTACTCCTTCATGTTGTGGAGAGCAGAAGCGGGTATTTTAATATGGATTTTTGTCACCGACACAATCTCTGCGAGCTGATTCGGTCAAAAGTCCAAGAAATAGCTCAAGGGAAAATCCGACTGTAGTTGAGTATTAAAATACAAAAATAAAGAAAGTGCAATGCACCATGATGCATTTCATTTATAAATTACATTAATTAATTAAATTATATTGCACTAACAAGTTGGAGTTGAAACAAAGCAGTATAACACAGTAAGGGCCTCATTCAATTGCGATTTGTCCAATTGAATAGGGCTCTAAATAAGCACATAGCATATTTTTTTTTAAAGAGGTTTTTAGTTAGTGAAGTCCTTGCTTTTGGATAGATACATACTAACCAAAAACATCTTTAAAAAATATATGTTATGTGCTTATTTAGAGCCTTATTCAATTGGCAAAATTGCAATTGAATGAGGGCCTAAGTCTCTAAGTTCCAAACCTATATGTTGTTTAGCATGGGTCACAACCCCTGGCCTGGACTCTCATGGCACTTTAAGTTATCAAAACAGTACACTAACCTAAAAAAATTACCCCCCCAATACAATAATAAAATGTAAATTAATTACAATAAAAAAAGCCCAGTTAATTTGTAAATATATTAGCCTATTTAATTATTAAATTAATTAATCCTAACTAATTATTAAATAAAAATAAACTATATACTAAATACAATTAAACCTAATTAATTAAAATAATCCTAATTCAATAAAGATTTTTTTTTAAAAATAAATTAAACCTAATTAATTTAAACTAAATAAACCCATTTATAAAATAACCCTACTTAATTAAATTAAATAATCCCAATTAAATAAATAAAAATAAATAATTATTTAGTACCTGAAAACTCTTGCTGACAAGGCAAGGGTTTACGGATGTGGGATGAGTGCCCTAATGTGGGGAAGCTAAATATTTACATTAAGGTAGGTGTATCTAGGGGTGTGCTGCAGTTTACACTGTCTAATTTACATGGGGCCCAAAGATGGAAGAAACATGTAGGTGTAGCTCTTTCTTCCTCCACGGGATCTTGTTAGCTACTAGCTTTCCCATGAAATAGGAGCCTTTGCATTACAGGATTTGGGCCTGAAAGCCAAATTCTGTTTATTTTTATTTTTTTTATTGCATTTAAAATGAAATACAAATAATTAACAATTATGCTGTAAATATACATAAATACAGAAATGTATTTGGTCTTTTATATAATTTTTCACAACATTAATAGTAATACATAAAAAATAAAAAAACATGGGTGAAAAAGAGGAATAGTGGGGTTATTTAAGAAATTAGGCCTTCATGTACATCAAGTGCTCTAAGTTAGTGAACTGCCGTAAATCGTCTGTGGAAGCTTTTTCTTCCTAAGTGCTACACTAATGTAAATCTTTTGCTCCCCTAGGTTGGGACACTCAGCCCACAGAGGTAAATTGTGCCTTAGCCGCAACAGATATTTGTGAAGGGAGAAACCAAACCAAGCTTTATAGTTGAGGCAGGGCTCTAGGAGCCAATAGGAAATGCGAACGTCATAAATATTATAACTAGCACCGTAACAAGTACCGTAACTCCCACGGAAAGGAAACATTATAGATATATATAAAGCTATTGTTTATTATTTATTAATATATTTGCTATTTAAATTATGAGACAATTGTATTTATAGCTTCAATAAATGTGTTTATTTTGTGTTAAAATATTAAATATTTATAGACAATGCATTAGAGCATTTGTTTCTAGGCAACATGGTTTCATGAGGTGTATTAACCCCTTGAGTACTGGGTTGTGTGTTACCCTGGATTTTGTATCATAAATGGGGCTTATACTAACCTATCATATTGTTTAATATATGATTTATATCCAATTGTTAAGTGTAATTTTGTAGTGATTGTATAGTGCTATACTGTCACTTTAAATGGTTCTAGGGGACTCAGCATGAGTTTGAAAACTACTTGCGATTGGTCTTTGGTTCACATAAGTCTTTCTTCTGCTTTTTGTAGTTACGACACTGCCCTAATTTGTGAGTTATCTGTAAAATCTTATTAGCATAGAGTTTGGATGTCAGAGTGTAAGAGAGTAACTCACCTTTTATTGTCGGTGCAAGAATCAGTGGAGATTTTTGCCTTGCTTTTCGGCTTTGTCATGCAGTTCACTCATAGCAGAAACTCATAGCAGTTCTCTCACAATGTTTTAGGAATGGGCTTTTATCATAGCTAGATAGGATTTACTGTGCTGCTACAGCACTCGTAACTGCCTTTGCCGAGATTTAGATTAATATTATTTTTTTAGCCACATTAAATTCCAAGCCAGTAACTCCAACCTTACGGCTGCGTGCAAGAAATTTGGCCGAGTTATGGTGCTATTAAATTAAAAAGGCTGCAAGCTATGAGCTGGAGATGCAAAACCTTTAACTATCTGGCAGCCAGGTGACTTTGCGGGCTAGAACGTAATTAATTAAGCAAGGCCATAGTTACGGGTTTAGATGGAGCCAATGGAAGCAGAGATTTTCAGCATTGCGTCACAAGAAAATGGAGGATGTATTTCAAACTCTTACGGGGTTCAACGTTGCTCAACATGTAGGCTTTTCTAGACCTTGCTGCGTGGTAACCCGCAAGTCGTCTGCGGCCTGCGTTACAGGGCTAATTTAATAGTAAAAAGCCCTAACATCTACGTTATGGGCTACGTTTTAACACATAGCCCGAATTTAATGTGGCTGTTTATTTGTAATGCGACAACATATTCCGTAGCACTACACATGGGTTAAGAGAAAGGCAAAAAATAATAGCAATAATAATACATTGCAAAGGATATAGGGCTCTGTTTTTGAGCTTAGAATTCAGTGTCCAAGCATCTTGCAAGACTGAAAAATCACAAACTTCAATTATAAAGATGAGTGCATTATTCACTCTTTCTTTAAAGTGATTTAGGTTCTTATGTTATTCATTTATTTATTTTGTCAATTTTCAGTATCCAAATTTCAAACAGAATACCCATTTTTTTCTCTCTAACTGCCAATATCATGTGTATTATTTGTATAAATACTGATTTCTTTTTTATCTTTTCTACTGCGGGTTTATCTGATTTCCAATGATGGGTTTAATTTTTATAATCTTACTGGAGCAAGATACCATCTCATTAATGTTTTATATTAAGTGAAGAATTATTAAAAGTTCTAACAATTTCATATCATTGTTTTTCATTAAGAGATATATTAAGTTCCTTTTCCCAATATGTCTTATATGTTCATATAGTAACTGTATTTTAGTCGATCAAATAAGTACAAATAATAGATTTTTTTTTTTTTACCATTAGAATTATGTATACAGCAGTTTTCAAATGGTGTTTTAATGGTTACATTATTTTATTTTCATAATGTAATGTATAGTTTTATTTATTGTATTTATATTAAACAATTCTTTTTCTGGAGATTTAAAATGTATTTTGAATAGATCTTGAGACAATGTAGAGATATTTGTAAGGATGTCTGCTACGATAAATACATTTTGTTGGATCCAACAATTATTTTGACAAGAAATTTCTTATGGAACAACCATAATGGAGTAAGTCGATAACCTTCAATTAATAAGTGTGTTCTTTTGTTAATTTGTTTCCATAAAGTTAAGAGTGTGATACACATTGTGGTGGATTTTTTATATTGATTTTGAATTTCAAAATGTTCCACAACACTTGTGGTATCAAAATACAGTAGACTCTCAGTTCACCAGAACTCAAACAACCCGAACTCTAAGGCAACCAGAAAAAAATGAATACTGTACTTTAAATAAAGATAAAAATGTACAGGGCTCAACCAATGTCAGGAGCCAGGTTTTCATGCCACAAAATGCTTACAGGCACCTAAATTGCATCCACTGTATGTCTCTGAAATACAGTTTTACCTGGAAGCAGACAGGCACGAGTGACTGAGCCAGTGCAGTGTTGGCTTTACATTCCCTGGGTTCAGCACCGCACCAACCAGCCGAATGTACCTGTGTGTAAGTGAAAGCTGCTGAGTGAACAGCCCTCACTGACAAATATACTTAGCAGAGCATCCTATATGCAGCTAATCTAGGCCTCTTTTAATAGTAACTCTCAAGCAACCAGAAACTACATTTATCCAGCATCTACCAATCCCCATGGGTGCCGTTTAACTTAGAGTCTACTGTATTTTGTTCTTTAAGAATATTTTTTTCAATTTCTGCCCAACATGGTGGTGAATTTTTGTTAAAGCATTTGGTCAATTGTAGTTTCTTTCTAATATGACAGAAGATCATGGGTTTATAATCCCAACTTTTTTCTTTGAAGCTATCATGGTATCTCTGTTTACTCTTGGCTATTTATAATTCTAAATAAAATGGAAGATCGCTCTTTCTGGTTTTAAGATGTCATTAGTTTTCATTCCTGTTGGAATTGTTCAAAATAAATACCTAAGTTTTAAGTTCACATTTACTACTTAAATTCTGCCTAGCAAAGAAATGTTATATGTATTCCTAGGCCCTCATTCAATTGCAATTTGGCCAATTGAATAGGGCTCTAAATAAGCACATAACATATATTTTTTAAATAAGTTTTTAGTTAGTGAAAACCTTGCTTTTAGATAGATGTTTACTAACTAAAAACTTCTTTAAATCATTGAATAGATTTTTAAGTATATTTGGATTGTTCACATTAAAGGCCAATGTAGTTCATTTAGGGATATATATGTCTAGGTATTTTATGCTATGATGTGACCATTTAAAAGAAAATTTGCTTCTATTAATTTTTTTACTTTCCTTTGGGAGTGAGATATTTAATGTTTCACTTTTATTTAGATTTACTTTAATTCCTGATTTTTTTTTAGAATTTCCCCCAAAAATCTAAAAGGATGAGAAGGCGAAGAGCATAACCAAAGACAGTCAGTCCAACCCAATGCAACTGTCACAAACTGTTATTGTTTAAAACTTGGAAGCTGATTAATGGTTTTGTAATTGATAATAACATGTAATTCGCAAAGAGACTTACTTTTTACACCTGTAATATTTGGACATTTCCTTATTGCCATAGCAAGTGGTTCAATACATAATGCAAAAAGTAAAGGGAAAAGTGGGCATTCTTGTCTAGTCCCTCCCCTCTTGACCAATGTATCAAGATCTAGCATAGGCATTGAAACATGCCAGAGGTGGACACGCCCAGTAAGGGCTTGCATGGCTTGCTGACCGGGCAAGATGGCGGCCGCAAGCAGGATGAGAGCACGCTAACGAGTGTACAGACCTCTCCTGAACCTCTCTCACTCTGGAGCCCAGCCAAGAAGGTGAGATGAGCACCGAAAGCACAGACAGCATCTATAAAAGCACTTTAGCATATGCGAGAGGTTCATAACACATGCAGGAGAAGGAGTCTGG
Source organism: Discoglossus pictus (assembly GCA_027410445.1). Classification (NCBI taxonomy): domain Eukaryota; kingdom Metazoa; phylum Chordata; class Amphibia; order Anura; family Alytidae; genus Discoglossus; species Discoglossus pictus. Next base: position 240,761,517 of record CM050163.1, read on the forward strand.
AGGTTGCAAGTCTGCATAGACTCACATGGAAGCTTGGACAGGTGGCTGAAATCAGTCTGTTTAGCTCTCTCTCATAAAAGGCAAGCTGTATACTAACAGCCTTATTACCTTTCCATTTTTGCAAATTCCCAAGGGCTCTATATAAGCACATAGCATATTTTTTTACAAAAGTTTTTAGTTCATGAAGATCTTGCTTTTGGATAGAAGTTCACTAACTAAAAACTTCTGTAAAAAAATATGCTATGTGCTTATATAGAGCCCTTTAGAATTTGCTGATTTGCAATTTATATAAAGGTCTGTGTGTGTTGGGGAGGGGGTAGAGACCACAAGAGACTTACTGCTAGACACACAGAGGAAGGGTGCATTTACCTTTTGCTGACTACACATGGACACAAGCAGGAGAGAACATAACTGCAAAGCTGTAGAGCTGTAAAGGCCCTGCTTAGAGGGCCCTGGAAGAAGGTTTCAAACAGTGAGCAAAGAGTCTGAAAAGACTAAAATGGCAGGAATCTAGTTACTCCACATTATATACACCATATCTGAAAACAGACAGGCCAGCAAGAGTATTGGAGGCATAAATGTTTGTTTCCTGGCATGAGGTGATAGTGGGCTATGACAAGAGGCTGAAGAAAGCTATTTGTAAGCTATTTGTAAGCTATGTGCTTATCTAATGCAAAAAAAGAAGATTTAAAGAATTTAAAGAAGAATTAAAGTTGAAAGGGGGAGAAAGACTGAAATTGGAGAGAGGCGTAAATAAAGGAAAAGGGCTCGTTCTATCTGTATTTGAATAAAAAAATGTCAAAATTCAGAAGTTAAAACATTGTATCATCGGACTTTGCATTAAGAAACATACATTTAGAGTCCTTAAGGATTTTATAGAAGTACTCTGAAGCAAGAAAGAACGTAAAAGAGTGAACTGTTACAGAAAATAAGTGTGAGAATAAACTTTTCGATTTGAAAGCACAGTAAAGACTGTAACATGCTATAATTTGAAGGGACGGTACTAAATAACGAGTAAAACTGTGAAAACCTCTGAACATTGGGGGAGGAATATACGTTTAATCTTTTATTACAACTTTGGAACTGGTGAAAAAATTAAGACCTTTAAGAAAGACTATTAGCCTGAGAAGGATATAAAGAAAAAGCGGAGAGGCTAATCCCATGAGAACTTTCATTGAAAACTTTAATTGTTTTCTGCAAAGTGTTAAGTAAAATTCTGTAGGGTTTGAAGGCTTGCTTATACATTTATTAAGAGATAAAAATTGTGCAGAGAATTAATAGAAAAGTATATGGGACAAAATCTGATTGAGGACTCTGTTCAGCACTAGTTAAAGAAAGCTGTAAGTTGTATGTATAATTGTTGGCTAATAACGTTAAAATAAGTTTGGTATAAAAAAAATATATATATTTTTTGTAATTTTAGAGTGGGAGGTAAAAAGAGGAGGGGCCTTAACTTTGTAAACTATTTGAACCTATATAATTTGACGGCAGAGGTAAAATGAGAAGAAATAAAGATATTCACCTCTCTAAAGGGAAATCTAAAGGTAAAAAGAACAATAATACAGCTAAAGCTGAAGATTCCCCCCCCCCCTAAAAATAAAGCACTAAGGGATATGTTGGAGCGATATAAATAAAGATAATAATAATAATAGAGAATGCTCCAAAATGGAGCTGTTGGCTTAATCAAGCTCAGATCTTAATGTATCACAGACAAATTCCAATGAGAGTAATGTAATGAAATTAATATTAGCTGAATTCCAAGCAGAAATAACATTAGAATTATCAGCAGAAATTGCTAAGAATGCTAAAGATATAGGATATTTAACTCACGAAATAGATATACTTTGAATAAATATTCTTTTATTAGAAGGTATGCAAAATCCATACATAAATAAAACATTCTTAACAGTAATAAATGTCAGTTTTATCAAGTCCTCTAAACATAAAGTTATCATTTTGCAGCATTTAACTGACCTTCTTGTTTTTTTTAATTTTTAGTGAGAAAATGTTCTAATGTCTAGGCTGGTTTTTCCAACCATATAAAAATTACAAGGCAAAATGAGCCTATTAACTTCTAGAGTACACAATCGATAGGAGTATACAATATAAAATGTATTACCTATCTATATTAACTAAACTATCATATACCATACCCCAGAAAAGAAAGAGAGAAAAAAAATATATAAACTAAATAAAAGAATCATTGGCCCCTCATGGCGGCCACAAAGCAGTCCCGGCTTATTTCTTCCTCTTACCTCAGATCCTTCCCGCCATCCAGCACCACCGAAAGGTCTCCAAAGCTCCCCCACTCCAGTCCACCCCTCAGAATCGCTTCAAGCAAATACAGGCATTATACTAGGGAAACGCTAAAGGAGGATGTTATCCAAGGGTCCCAAACTATCTGAAATTGGGGCATCCTATCTAAAACAATATGAGTTAGCCTCTCATTAATAAGCAAATAGTTGATCTTCTTAATTACCTCTTGAAAGTTAAGATTCATGTCCTTCCATCTACTAGCTATGTGAATCTTTGAAGCTAATGCCATTATTTGAAACAACTTGTTCTGGGATTGCGACAAGTTTTTAATATGGACCCCCAGTAAACAGGATTCATTAGAAGGAGCTACTTCTTTATGAAAAAGTGTGGAGGCTAAACGGGTCAATCGTTCCCAGAGATTCTGGGCACGTGGACAGGCCCACCAAACATGAATATGATCCCCCACATCCTGGCATCCCCTAAAGCATGTGTTACTCTCCTGTGGCCTAAACTTCTGCATTTTATCGGGAGTACAGTAGGCCCTATGTAAAACTTTGATGTTTCTAATAAAGCCGAATTAAGTGATCCTTTTGAAAGATTGGAGCAAGATTCAGTCCATTTGTCCCAGTCCCACTCCACCCCCAGATCCTTTTCCCAATGCAGCATAAACTTGGGTTTTTGGCCCCCCGAAGTGCTCAGAAAGGTGTTATACAAGGAACTCAGATTACCCTTGGCAAGTGGGAGATTTTTACAGATAACTAATAGCCAGGAGGCTCTGGGGGGCCCGGAATCCTTAACCATCTTGGTAACCCAACTTCTAATTTTTAAGTAATTGTAGAGTTCTGTAGTTGGTAAGTCGTGCAAAATTGGTCATAGGTCAGTAGTTTGTCATTGGCGAACCAGTTCCCTATGCGGTCCAGGCGTCTGGAGGTCCACCAAAATCTAGACATAGAACTTAAATCTGCTAGAATTTGTGGGAAAGACATAACTGATAAAAGGGGTGATAATTCCGTGCTAAGTCGATGCCTAGATCTAGCCCATCTCCAGGCCTGGAGCGTCAAGGAGATCATGGGGTTTTGATGAGTTATGAAAGGGGCAGAGTCCTCAGGCATCCAAACCAACTTATCCCAACTATGTGGGGACATTTGATAATTTTCCATAAAAACCCAAGATGGATGGTGTTTCGAAGAGTGGGCTCTAGGCAAAGGAGCCAAGTGTGCAGCTTTAAGATAAAGTCTTAAATTCGGAGTCGCGAGGCCACCTCTATTCTTGGAGCGAAACATCACCTGCCTGGGAATACGAGGGCGTTTATCGTCCCAGATGAACCGGGAAATGCTATTCTGGAATTTGTCTAGGTCTTTAAGGGAGAGAGGGATAGGAAGGGATCTAAATAAGTATAGTAATTTAGGTAAGATAATCATTTTCACAGCCGCAATGCGGCCTGTCCATGAAATCTTAAAGCTCCTCCATTTCTGCATATACAATGTCAGAGATCTATACAAGGGAGGAAAATTTGCCCCGTACATATCCCCAAACTTGGAGGTAAGTCTAACACCTAAGTATTTTATAGACTGTGCGGGCCAAATAAACTGGTGATTAGCTTTGAGGATGTCAATCTCCCCCTGCGGCAATCTGATCCCCATCGCCTCAGTCTTCTCAACATTCAGCTTGAGACCCGAGATTTTGCCAAAGTCCTGGACAGTGGACATGAGTGCAGGTATGGATGAAAGGGGATTGGTCAGGGTGCAAAGCATGTCATCCGCAAATAAAGAGCATTTGAAATGCTGGAGGCCTACCTGTACCCCCTGGATGACTGGGTTGGCTCTAATCGCTTGTGCAAGGGGTTCTATAGCAAGAGCAAATAACAGTGGGGAGAGCGGACACCCTTGCCTGGTCCCTCTTTGAATGTGGATGTCGACTTTGTGATCTCCTGGGAGTTTTAGATTGGCTGCTGGGGAGTCATAATATCTCTTAAGTAAATTAATAAAGCGTCCCTTGAATCCAAATTTGTCCAGAATCTTATATAAATATGGCCATTCTACCGTGTCAAAAGCTTTCTCTATATCTAAAGCTAAGAGACAGACTGGTATATTAGACTTCTGAGCCATGAACTGTGCATTCATGACCCTCCTAACATTATCCCCGGCCTCTCTAAAGAGAACAAACCCAGTTTGGTCCTTGTGGATCAAATCGGGTAGAAATTTAGAGATGCGCGTGGCCATAATTTTCGCCAAGATTTTGACATCCCCATTGATTAGGGATATAGGGCGATAATTTTTCACCTCTAAAGGGTCCCTGCCATCTTTTGGGAAAATCACCAAGTCAGCCCGGTTTAACTCCGGGGGCATAGGCTCTCCGTTTAATATGGCATTAAAAAGAGATGTCATGTGGGGGGTAAGAAGAGGTTCAAATTTTTTATAATACAAGTTAGTAAAGCCATCCGGTCCCGGGGATTTGCCCAACTTAAGATTCTGGATGGTAAGTTTAACCTCCTCCTGTGTTATTTCTAAATTCAATTCATCCAGTTGATAATCCGGTATTTTAGGGAGGTCGCATAAATTTAGAAAAGAGTCTATATCTGATCCACTGCAGTGGGTTTGCGAGGAGTATATTTTTTGGTAATAATTTCTAAGGTCAGGTTAAGGTCCCCCCCAATAATCAATTTCCCCAAATCCTGAGCCTCTAGTTTTTTCAACAGGTCTATGAGAACAGAGTAGGGGGAGTTCGTAGGAGAATACAGAGATAGCAGCGTCATTCTTTCCCCTCTTATAGTCCCAGTTGCCATAACGTAATTGCCATCCCCGTCTACCCGAGTGGATTCTACCTGGAAGGGAAAGGTCCTATGCAGCAAAATTGCACAGCCAGCTCTCTTAGTGGGGAGAGAGGCTAGATAATAGATAGGGTAATCCTTATGTAGGAATTTAGGTTTGTTGCCAAGGGAAAAATGGGTCTCCTGCATGAAAATGACCGAGGGAGTATATTTTTTGTAGAATGCAAAGGCCTTCCTCCTTTTAAAGGGTGAATTGAAGCCCTTCACATTGTGGGTCACTATGGTGTATTTAGAAGTAGCCATTAGAAATCGGGAGTGTAGGTGTATGCAACCTTACCTAATAGCTGAGCACGTGGATGGCGAGGAGTGGAGGAGCCCGGAGAGCAGACAGAAGTCCCAGCGGGTATGCTGTTGGCGGCGGAGAGATCTCTCTTTTATCAAGAGGGCTGAGAGCAATGGAAAGGGAGAAAGGCAGGTTAATATCGGAGAGGTAGATAAATCCGGGATAAAGCAAACAAGCCAATAATAGAACAGAAACAAGAAACACAAAAATAAGAAAAAGAAAATAAATAAATAAAAAAATAAAAAAAAACAGAGCAGGAAAACAACAAGTTTACAGTACAACTAAACTTCAAGCTGTAATTTCAAGAATATAGCAGGATAAGTATAAAACATTCTACTACACAAACCCTTCTATCTCTATATATAGTAAATAAAGTAAAAGACAAATCCACGTAATGTGGGAAACTAGTCTGGCAAACTATATTAATTCTAAATGGCAATAGTGCGAACTATGCTATCAACATTCTATCTGGAATACAAACAATGAAAAGTGAACATCAAATACTCAGCAAAATATTATCAAAGTCCAGCTAGGTAGGAGGCCTCTCAGGTCGCGGGCCCAACTTTGAAGTGGCCGAGAGTCCAGAGTCTGCTGAGGATACCAAGCGCTTGTCTTGCAGATCGCCTATATAGTCCCGAAAGCCACTGGGCCCCTCCAAGATAGGAACTTGTTTGCCATGAACTTGTGATGGCTTTGAGGTCTGCTGCCTCTTAGGAATAGGCGAAACAAGATGCTCTTGATTTGCTGCTGTCGTGGGCTCCGGGCATAGCTGTAATCTCTGCAGTACATCTAGGCAGTCTTCCAGAAAGCGGGTGGTATAAGTCTTGCCATGATAGGTGAAAGTCAGAGCAAACGGAAAGTTCCAACGGTACTGGATCCTGTGCTGAATAAGAATGGTAACAGCCGGTTTCACAAGTCTCCGCTTATGCAGGGTATCCGGGCAAAGGTCCGCATAAAACTGCAGGATTGAGTCATCCGGCCCCTTGATGGTATGCAGCTTTCTGGTGGCCGATAGTAGAAGATCTCTGGCCTGCTGCCTTAAAAATCTAACAATAACATCCTTGGGGGCCTCCAAGCTCCTCATGCCACCCAAGGCTCTTTGGGCCCGCTCAATCTCCCACACACTTTCGGGCTGATTAGGGAGGATTATGGGGATTGTATCCCTCAGGTAGCCAGACAGGTCCTGTATCGCTCTCGGTATACCACGGATGCGTACATTGTGCCGGCGGGACCGGTTCTCCAGATCCTCTATCTTATCCGTGAGGTCAGAGATATGAATGGAGTTTTGAGCAATAGAGGATCGGTCTCTTTCTTGTGCCTCGGCCATCCAATCCGATGCGTCCTCCAGGATTTGAGTGCGGTGCCCCAGGTCCTTCAAGTCTTGTCTTAGAGGATCAATAGCTTTTGCCAGGAGCCGCTCAATAGTAGCCACTGACCTGGCAGAGAGGTCCATATATTGGCTAGGAACGTCAGGAGTACCTTCCCTGTCCGAGCCATCCGAGTGTTCTGAGGCGGACTCCGCAGGGAGGGAGCATCTGGCAGATTTAGGTGTAAAGTGCTCCCTAATGCCCTTCGCTGAAGCAGTTCTTTTGGGTTTCGGCATTTTGAAATACAGGCCGTAGGGGTCAGCAAAAGGTCCGTTATGGAATCAGCCAGGTATAGAATAGGGGGAAGCTATGCCCCAAGTGGTCTGAGTGAAAGTCCGCTGGCCCCAGTAGTAGAGTTTGTCCAGATTAGAAAGTTGAATTGAGGTAGATGATAGCTGTGCTGCCAGGCCAATTTCCCATTCGTCTCCTTACTCCATAATTAGAGTGTAGTCTCCAGCCAGGGCACTGGAGAGGCCTTTGAAAATCCGGCCAAACAGAGAATAATCCTTTGGTAGACGGGTGGCACAAAAAGTTGTACCCTCTTCAGGTGGTCTGTCTGCTCTTGTTGACGAGAGCCTGTTAAGTAGAACTCAGCCTTAGAATAGATCAGTACAGACAGTAAGCAGCAATGAATGGCCTGAGACTTTCACTCTCGCATTATTCGCATAAGGCCAATGGTGACCTGCAGTATTGTAAACGTCCACACGGTGGCAGCACATGCGCTGATGTTGTAAGAAATTAACACAGTCCATGCAACTGGCAGTAAAAGCACAGGACTCAAATATAGGTAGACACAATATTTTGTTTGATGCACAAATGTTCCATAAAAAGTGCCTAAAGATAGCGTCAGTTTCTGAGACCAGGTACACCCACAGTGCTCCCAAATATTATGCAAATCAGTCTCTGGCAATGCTACGAGATAAGTCTCTATATCAAAAGCTCAGTCCTGAGAAGGTAGCTTAAAGAGTTGATTCACACAGCCTTAACCCCAGATCTCAGAGTTGTGTGGGGAAGTGACAATAAATAGAGCATTGAGTGCCTTGCAAGCTGGGGGAAATTCAAGCAGCTTCCTCTTCCTACCCCACCAAGACTCTTTAATGGCAGCCACAGTGCCTAATACGTGGGGAGAGTGGTAAGTAGCCACTAATTGTGTTGGGTGCACTGCTCCCTCATTTGGGGATGTCTGGCTCTCTCCTGGGGCCCCTCTGGGGGGTCGCAGCCCTCTGGGGAAGATCCCCCCTACCTGCAGCAGTCAGGTGAGTGCTCCAGATGGCGGTCCCGCAAGATGGCGGCCGCGTTTCGCGGGCTTTCTGCCCCGTTGTTCAGGGACCACACTCAGCCAGAGGAATCACCCTGGGATCCCGGCCGGATCCAGCCGCCACCGGGATCAGCTCCAACACACTCTTTTGAGCTGGGGAATAGAGCCCCGAAGTCCTCTGGGGCCTCAGGCGTCGTCCCGTGGCCTGGGGTCTCCCGTGCTGCTGGGCCGCCTAATAGGCTCCCCGTTGCTCCCCGGGGGATAGGGGCAACCTCCAATAATGCCCCGAGTGCAGGCAGTGCACAGGCAACCGCTCCAGGGCGAAATAAAAAGCCCTATTCGGAGCTCAATACGGAGCTCAGACAAACACGTCTGACTTCCTCAGACGCCAGCTCCGCCCCCCCGAAATAGATATATTAAAGATTAATCAGGAGAAAATACTGAAACTTCGACAAGATCAAACCAAAATAATTATGGAATTGAGAAATTAAATCCAAATCTTAAAACTGAAGTCCTCTAGACAAGAGGACTTCTCCAGAAGAAATAACATTAGGATCAGAGGAATCTCAGAGAAAGTCACCTTCAAAGATCTGTCAATATACGTGACTACATTCTTAGGCACATTAATAAACTCAGAAGTACAATCTGAACTTTTAATAGACAGATTACATAGGTTACCTCTACCTAAAAAAGTAAATGAGAACGTACCACGTAACGTAATTGTTAAATTGCATCACTCAGCTCAACAACAGTGCAAATCTACATTGTATGCTGCAGGAACATCAAAAGATTGTTAGCTCTTCAGCACAATGCTTCCTGCATATATTACTTACAAATAGGTAAAGTATATTATTTTTTTATTTCATTAATTAATTAATTAATTAATTATCATGAAAAGCTACATATACACACAAAAAAAAAAAACCTGGGTATCACAATAAACGGCAAAGCCCTTCAACGCGCGCCTCACATGGAGCGCCAACGGTGCTCATAGGACACAAACTACACCAAGGGAAAGCCTTGCAATAAGTGAAAAAAGGAAATCAGCGCAGACCTTACAGTAACAGAAGAAGCGCCTATGATAACGAAAAATACACCAACCAAGGCGCTAATTGCGAGCCTTGCAATGAGCACCTAAAACGCTCAGCGTGAGGCTCGCAATGAGCGCTGAAGGATCTCAGATGACCAAAACACTTACTGTCTGTGACAAACAGCATTACCTGCCTTACAATTTTATTGCCCCGTTATTTTTGACAGGCAAGTCGCTAATAAAGCAGTAATAATGAAAAGGGATTATGAGAGAATTTAATTCCTCTTATGAAAACGTAAAGTTTTTTTTGCAGATCTTTCATTGGAAACTCTTTTAAAACACAAGGAATTTAGTAATTGCACTATAAGTTTAAGGGAACATAAAATAAGATATAAATGGGGTTTCCCTACTAAACTGATAGTCACGTATGGAGATTCTAAAATAGTCATTAGAACATTACAAGAAGGAGAAAGAGTTCTTAACGGCTAATTCTAAAGGGCTCTATATAAGCACAGAGCATATTTTTTTACAGAAGTTTTTAGTTAGTGGAGACCTTGCTTTTGGATAGAAGTTCACTAACCAAAAACATCTGTAAATAATATGCTCTGTGCTTATATAGAGCCCTTTTCAATTGGCCAGATCGCAATTTAATAAGGCTGATAATCTATAACAGTGTGTTTGTGTCTAGAGGAAAAGAGGGAGTAATTTCTCTCTATTTGATTTATTGCTCTCCATGAATCAAATAATTTAAAAGCTTTAATTGCTGTTGGAACCAATTAGATTTATTATTATTTATTTTAGTATCTATTACTGAATTTACATCACCTCCTATTATCCATGTAGATTGTTGCCATGAGTTCATTAGATGAGAGATATTATGGAAAAAAGTATCTTGGCCTTTGTTTGAAGTCAATAACTTAAGTAGTGAAATTTGTTTTTTATTAATTGTGCCTTGTATAATAATGTATCTACCTTCATTACCTTTTTATGTTCAAAATAAATAATTTTTTGCATTAATATTGAAACACCTCTTTTTTTGTAGCAGTAGCATGAAGTACTTAGATATATACCTTGAGTGTTGTGTGTATACAACACTCAAGGTATATACCCATTTTATGGCTCATGTTTCTCTTCTTGAAATTTTTTGTTATAAAGAATCGACAGTGGATGAGTATTTTATCTCTTTTGGGAAATAGTAAATTGTTACTAAGAAATATAGAATATAGATTTTTTTTCTATTAAATAGGGATAGGGGTGAGAAGGGAGAGGATACATTATATAAAAAACAAAATCAAAGAAATGTACTTAATAGAAGTTAAATAAAAAAACAATAATAAATAAAAAACAAAGAAAATAAAAGATAAAAAAAGTATTTTTATAAAAGTTGTTAATTAAGCTTATACTTTAATAGATTTTTTTTAAATGTGTCAAATTTAGTTCACTCCTAAGTAATATAATACATATGATAAATAAATATAATATGGAATATAATATAATAATAAAGTAATAATATCAGTTCAGAGGAGAGTGATTGCTTTCCTCTTTCAACTATGGTGAACCGGATTGTATCTCTAAATTGGATACAGAGGCGGTTTACCTAATTCAATAAATACAGTATAGCCCCTAGGAGAAATTATATAAAGTAAAATTTTTGTAAGCAGTGACAATTTTTTTTTTCAATATGATACTTAAAGCTGTCTTAACAATTTACCAACATTTTTTTGTTCAATATCATTTCTTCTATATATGTGTAATAATGTTAAAGAATAAGATTCTAATCCTTTTTTTTTTTTTTGTAAATTATACCTATGAATCAATAAGACAGTAAACAGATCAGAATATCAAAACATGTATTTTACTGAATTGGAATGTGTATACGTTTTTCTTACTTCTGGTTAGGTTATTATATGATATTTTCTTCAATGTTGAGACTTGGGGCCATATTCAATTGAGGTTTCGAGAGATCCGGTAGCCCGTAAGTGAGGTTGCAAGCTAATTTGCTATTCAATTGCGGGCTCCGAATGGCTTCCGAGTTATGGACTTGAAAAAATGGTGATGGTTAAACTCGTAACCTACAGTTTCCAGAAGCCTTTAATCTTTCACTTTTGCAAGACTAAAATTGCAAATAGCTATTCATTTGCTCAATTTCCCCAAGCCCACAAATGTTTTCACACCCGTAAATGGCAAATGAAGGATAAAATCTAACAAGTGCTAGAGAGGACCCGCAAGGGGGTTAATTACTTAGTTGTAGCACTGTAAATACAAATAAAAAAACAATACTGCACTGTAAATAACGGGCAAAGTGATAATAGACATTACAATTAATTACACAACAGTCTCAAGCTCAAGCAGGAAATGTTTCATTTCGGGGTTAAATTGATCTTGAGTATCAATGAGTTAATACATATCAGGCCACCCATATGGACTAGAATGTATTGGCATTCATTTTCATAATTCTGTATTTTGCGGTTTTGCGAGTCTGATCGCATATCGGACCCTTAAACCTAATTGATTGTCATGTAACCTCCATGTTTTACTGCAGTAATAATGACAGTATAATTTTCTATTGGCTGATTCGAAATGGGAGGTTACGGGCTTGCTTAATTGATCATGTTTCCGCCCTAAACTGCTACAACCCAGTGCATGTTTTACTGTTTTGGCTTTGGGACAGCAACTTGCGGGCTTGAGCAATTGAATAGCATCGCAATCTGAGATGAACAGGAGCCCAACCACAGCTGCAGACATTCTACCATCTGTGATCTAGTTGCAGGCTTCAAATTGAATATGGCCCTTGGTTTGGTGTCTTTTCTATTTTTTTTCGATAGAGGATTTTTTGTTTTGCGTTGTGATATTGGTGTTTGTTCTTGTCTTAACCTTTCAGGGATTGGCATATTCCATAAATGGAGTAGTGCTATTCCTTTTTCAAGAGTACGAAAAAATTCATATCTTCCTTCAATATATTTAGTTTGAAAAGGAAACCCCATTTATATTTATAACCGTTTGTTTTGATGATTACATATCTATGTTTTTCATTAGAAGCTAGTGGTGTTCTTAGGGCTCTATGGATTTTGTTTAGTCTATAATCTTCTTCACTTAAGTATGGTAAACGTTTAGCACATAGATCTTTCATATATAGATTAAAATTTTGCATTATTTCAGGTAGATTTCGTATTTGTACATGTTGTCTTCTAGATCTATTTTCTAGATCTTCTTGTATTATCTTAAGATAACTTTGGACCCTATTCTATTGTCCAAATTGTAAATTTATACACACCTAAAACCACTCCTAAAATTGCCACATATTCTATAAGCTACTCGCAATACAACTGCAAGTTTTTCAACCACAGTCACCCTGGGTCAGCCAAAGATGCAAATTCAGGCTTAGTACTCCATTGATTTTAGCACAGCTCGAACATTATGAGTGCTAATTAATTAAAATAACACAAAATCGATATTCTATTAGACCCGTAGCTGTAGTCCGCAAATAAAGTCTAAACCACAACTGAAAAAAGTATCAAGTTTCTGTCAAAAATATTTACATCCCTGGATGGTAAATATTTTAGAGGCTGCAATGAAACAGGTACACTGAGACATGCATTATGGGAATGCCCTAAATTTGCTCATATATGGGAAGAAACCTACTCTAACTGTGGGGATGTCATATTCCAAAAAGACCAGAGGAAACATCACTAGGACTTCCCATTTCAAAACTCTTAAAGGGATCACAATTGCTAAAAATCTGATTTTCTTAGCCTTCAGAAGTATAATATTAGAAAATTGGAAAACAAGCATTCAAATATTTGAAGAAGTTAGGAGGAAAATACAATACATAAACATGATGAATACGGTTTCAGTGGACCTGCAGGGAAAATTAGGCTGGAACTAAAAAAAGAGAAAGAAAATACTCAATGCCCGACCTGCGTAGAGAGCGTCCACAAAATGTCATACCCCCTCTCATTCCTATTCCCCCTTTTTTTTCTCATATATTATTATTGCTTTGTTTTTATGTAATATTAAGCCTTTCTGATTAATCAAAATTAATAAGAAATGAAGAAAATAAAAGAAAAAAAGGAAAAGAAAGAAAAGGTTTAGGATACATGGAGAAGTTTACTATACCCAATATACTGTAACAAACGTGCAATGTATATTTAGATTTTGTGTACTTTCCTTGTATTTAAATAAAAATAATTTAAATAAAAACATTTTTACGAGTACAAAATAGGACTCACACAAGCTTTTCCAAACACTTATTAGAGCTGTAGCAGCAATTAAACACACAATACTGGACTTTAAAAGCATGGGAAGGCATTGAAACACATTCAAATTAATTGCACAACAGACTCAAACCCACAAATATGCAATTAAAAAATATTTTAATTAACTGGAATGTTTGAGTAATATTGATCCAGGGACTCAAGGGTTTAATACATATCATGAACCCCTCATGGACTAGAACAGCTGATCTAATGCATTTTATAGATTGCTGGATTGCTTGGTTGCAAGCCCGATCAGCAAATATTACTTAGTGGCTCTCATTAATTTGTAGCCTCCGATTGCAGGTTACTTCTAACGTCCTTGTTTTAATGACGTCATGATGACGGACTCATTTACTATTTGCTGTGTCTAAGAAGTAAATTACTGGCTTGCTTAAATATTGCAAGATTATATGATCATGCCCCCTGAAATCCTACTTAAAAAGACATACATTACATGTGGATGCTGTAAGAAGTAAATTGTGGGCTTGAGTCGGTAGAATATATCTAGACATTAACAGCCTTATTAAATTGCGATTCAGCAAATTTAAAAGGGCTCTATATAAGCACAGAGCATATTTTATTTACAGATGTTTTTAGTTAGTGAAGACCTTGCTTTTGGATAGAAGTTCACGAACTAAAAACTTCTGTAAAAAAATATGCTGTGTGCTTATATAGAGACCTATTCAATTAGCCGAATCGCAATTTAATAAGGCTTCCATTTCCGTGTATGATTTAAGTAGATTGTTTTGATTTTTCCTCTAGCTCTATAAGCTTTTATTTCTGCTGTTACGTCCATTGAAATTTGGAGTGGAATAATTTAAGCTATTTTTGGTTGTTTTTCAGTTGATGCAGAAGGTTGTTGAGAGGAATGCATATTTGTTTTTGTAGCATAATAGTCTTTGGTATCTTTTAAAGAGCGTCTTGTAGAAATCCAAGCCATCTCCTTCATGATATTTCTCTTAAATTTGTCACTTGTAGTATTAATTGCCTTTATTATATATATAGTCATTTAGTAATTATATATATATATATATATATATATATATATATATATATATATTTATATACAGTATATATATATATATATATATATATATATATCACATATATAATTGTGAGCATGCGGGTTGTTGCAAACGATTGTGGGCCACAGTTGCTGGCAAGGAGCGTCAAAGGCGCTCATCCCTACGACTTTCGGAGCGCAAATGCGGACCCTTGCAAAGCAAGGGCCGCATTTGCGGAGGTGGAGGCTTCCATGTCGGCTGCAATGAGCCACAGGCTCATTGCAGGCTGCAAATGTGGACCCTCGCAAAGTGAGGGGCCGCATTTGCAGAGGTGGAGGCTCTACGGCACCTCACAACCGGTTACAAACCCCCACACAAGCGGGACTATCAAAAAAAACATAAACACGCAATGACTAACTACGGACTTACACAAAAATATACCAGCCGCGGGACTTAGAAAAAAGTAAATTGTGGACTTACACAAAAACAATTACGACCCGCGAGACTTAGAAAAAAAACTGTACGGACTCGAAAAAATACGACCTTAACGGACAATCTGCGCACAGCGCAAAACATAAAAAAACACAAAAATACACCCAAAAATAAAATAAAAACCTTACCCACACCAAGGGGGGACACCCAGGACCTCTGCGACACAGCTTAAACCTTGAGTTCGATCAAATGTACAAAGTTTAGCCACTCGAAAATCTCCTAAGCAAAAGAAAAAATGGCAGCCGGAAAAAACGAAAACGAGGCTACTCGACCCCTAAAACCGCTAAATAACACAAAGCAAATACGGCTTTTACAAAAACCCGTACGACCTACAACATACACCATTAGCAAGGACGCTAAATCATACAAACCCGCCTACCACATACACATTCGCCTCCATTTTACAACATTAACTTACACAATGCGGAAGTACCCAGCTACACTAACGGCTTCGCCTAGCGCACGCAGCCTATTTACACTACACACTTCACACATTGCTGACACTTACACCTCAGGTCCACAACAGTGCAAACCAACATTGTATGCTGCAGGAACATCAAAACATTGTCAGCTCTTCAGCACATTGCTTCCTGCATAGATTACTTCCAAATAGGTAAAGTATATTAATTTATTAATTTATTACTTATTTAATTAGCATACAAAAATACATATACACAAAAAAAAACACTCTTGCAATAAACACAAAAGCCATCCACCGCGCGCCTCACAACGCTGCTCATAGCACACAAAGCCTTGCAATAAGCGCAAAAACAAGATCAGCGCCGACCAAACGATAACAGCAAAAGCGCCTATTAAAAAAAAAAAAAAGCAACCAACAGCCTCGCAATGAGCGCGAGGCTCGCAATGAGCGCTGAAGGATCTCGGACCCCACAAAAAATGTATGTCTGTGCCAAACAGCATTACCTGCCTTACAATTTTATTGCTGTCATTTTCTGATGGGCAATTCGCTAGTATATTTATATTAATAAAGTAAAGACTGTTGTTTTATTTACAGAAAAATAATGGGACTGACTATTAAAACATCTCTTCTTATTGATTATCAAGAAAAACCACACCATAAAGATTAAAAAGTAACATTTATACGGCATATCATGTCTCAGCTTTTTTTATGACCAATCACTATGCAAAACAGTACGTCTATACAACTACCATTCTTGAAAAGTGACAGTGAGGAGAGCAGGCCTATGACCTCGGTGGTTGCTCCTGCCGGGAAGGCTCCCAAGCTGAAGCCCAAAACCTAGCTATCCCTAATGTTAAACATATCTAACTCAGTTGATATGCATATCTCCTTAATCTAACATACCCATGTAAAACACGCATCAAAGCAAATCTTTCACACCAGAATGTTCCTAAACCTGTTGATCTTCTGTGTTGTACATGTACTTGTAATGTAACTTCATTTTGTTAATAAAAATAGTTATCCCATCAAAACCACTTTCAATGAACCTGCAATCACATATATAGTTGTGAGCATGCGGGCTGTTGCGAAGCAAGGGCCGCAGTTGCTGGCATAGAGCACCAAAGCCGGTCCTTGCCAGCAACTGCAGACCTCGCCAAATTTACGGAGTTCCGAAAGCAAAATATGAGACACGTTACGACCCATTACGACCTCGCAAAAAACGTCCGAAACCCGCTCACATGAAAACATGAAAAACACAATAAATACACACAACAAATACATAAAAAGCTTACCCACAGCAAGGGGGCGCACCCAGGACCTCGAAAACTGAAGTTACACCTCAATTTAACTCCAAATAAAAGAGTTTAGACAATCAAAAATCCCCTAAACAAGAAAAAAAATGGCCACCGAAAAAAACGAAAACGAGGCTACAGCACTCTGAAGACGCAAAACACCACCAAACACCTATGGATTTCCCGAAAAAGACGTACGAGATCCGAAAACAAGGACGCAACCCGCTCGACCCCAAAAACATTACAAACACAATAAATACTCACAACAAACACAGCAAGGGGGGGGGGGGCACCCAGGACCTCTGCAAGTGAAGTTACACCTCGATTTAACTCCAAATTTTGGGAGTTTTGACCCCCGAAAATCACATAAGCAAGAGAAAAAATGGCCGCCGAACAAAACGAAAACGAGGCTAAAGGACCCTAAACACGCAAAACACCACCAAACACCTAAGGATTTTCCGAAAAAGTCGGACAACATTCGAAAACAAGGACGCTAAATCAGCCACTGCCGCATACCACACATTAGCCGCCATTTTAGAACAATAACTTATACAATCCGGAAGTACACCTGACGGATTTGCCTCGCGCACGCACACTATTACACTGCAAACATTCATGATGCTTACACAGCAGCTCCACAGCACTGATGCTGCAGCAACATGAAAACAGATTGCCAGCTCTTCAACACAATGCTTCCTGCATATATTACTTCACAATAGGTAAAGTATATTAATTTCTTATTTTATTAATTATTCATTGCCATACCAAAAAAAAACACCAACGCTGCTCATAGCACACAAACAACCAAGTGCCTCGCAATGAGCGCCAAAGGCGCTCATTGCGAGCCACGCCATGAGCGCCAAAGGCGCTCAGCTCCAGGCTCGCAATGAGCTCCGAAAGATCTTAAAACACCAACAAAATTAATTTTGCACCCAAATAACATTACCTGCCTTACAATCTTATTCCCTACATTTTTTGACGGGCAAGTTGCTAGTAATGCAATAATATTCAAAACATTATGAAGTTATATACACACCAACACAGAGAGATCATATGATCAATAGCGACTTGCCCATCAAAAATGACAGCAATAAAATTTGAAGCCTGGCAATGCTGTTTGCCACACAATGCACGTCTCTCCCCCTCCTCTAACTCGTGGGCCTCGGAATGAGCACCTTCTCCCCCCTCTACTTTACTGGCTTCAGGATAAGCGTCGCTCATTGCAGGCCTCGGCAACCCCCTGTATCTCTTTCCCCCTTCTCCCTCCCCTCTCTCATTTGTGGCCTTGGCGGCATTTGAACCTGTAATTTTTTTTCAAGCCCACAAGACTTGAAGCTTTAATTGATATTGCTCCAATCCTTGTAGGATTAAAAAAAACATGTTTTACAAGTTTAACGCCACCATTTTTTTTTCAAGGCCGTAACTCGGCAGCCGTTGGGAGGCCGCCAAAAGACGCCAATTGAATTACAAATTACCTTTCAACCTCAGTTATGGACTCCCTGCCTCAGGAGGAGGCAGGGAGCCCATAAGTGAGGTTGGTAGCCAATTTTCTCTTTAATTGGTGTCTTTTGGCTGCTTCCCAACGGCTTCCAACTCCTGCTCCTTTCTTTGCCCACATGCAGACTATTTCAGAGCTACAGTATGTCATACTATATATTATGTTTCTTAATCAAACTAGATGTGTGTAATTAATTTGTATTACATAATGCTAAATTTATGTATACCTGTTTAATTGAGCAAATGAAGACATGATACCTGTGTTATGCATTATTGTAGATGCTTTTATTTTAAGAAGTAAGGACTGGAGAGATTATGCTTTCTCAAATTATCATTATTTTGGCCTACTGAGCAGTTATGACTGTCAGGTAAATGCTATGAATTACAATATAGTGTTAGGGGAGATCAACAAATATCTATTCTTTTTTGTTCCGCCCATTGGCCTCCTGGAATCTCTTTGTACTGCACAAATTATATTAATGTATGTTCTTCAAAAGACTGACTCATGACTGCACTATTTGGATATAATAAACAGTGTCTGAACATTTTTACATTAATCAATGTGTCAGCTTCATGGTTAAGCATTTGGGACATAAACATACGTTACATTTATGTTATAATCTTGTGTGCATCATGGATTTAGTAAATACCTGAATTTAAATATCATTATAAAACAGAGGTCCATTGGAATCGTATTACACATTGTTAAGATATTTTATTAACATATGTTTATTGACAGTTCTATGTCTCAATTCATATGATTACTTAAAATGACCTTGATATGTCCATATGTTATTTCAATTAGACATTTATGTTAATATGGCCAATGTTTAATGGTAACTGCACCATTTGTTAACAACACCCATTTAGGTGTTGGTAACATTAAATACGGCTTGATTTATACTACATTTAACAAAGATTTCTTCTTTTGATGTAATAATATAATACCCATCATTTGTCACAAACCATCTACTTTGCCCTTCTCATGTGCTCTCTGGAATGCAAGGTCTGTTTGCAATAAACTTACCTTCATTCATGACTTCTTCATTTCCAACTCCCTCAATTTACTGGCTATCACGGAAACCTGGCTCACACCATCTGACTCTGCCTCCCTTGCTGCACTCTCTTATGGTGGTCTACACTTCAGCCACACCCCTAGACCTGGGAACAACCAAGGTGGAGGTGTGGGCATACTACTATCCTCTCACTGCACTTTTCACTGCATACTCCCTGTTCCCTCCCTCCAATTCTCATCTTTTGAAGTCCACACTATCCGCATCTTCTCTCCCATCCCTCTGCGAGTAGCTGTGATCTATCGCCCGCCTGGATAACCCTCTCAATTTCTGGACAACTTTGCCACCTGGCTCCCTCACTTTCTCTCCTCCAATATACCTTCACTCATTCTTGGCGATTTCAACATAGCCACTGACACACCCACCTCCCCAACAACTGCAAAATTACTTGCACTTACCTCTTCCCTTGGCCTCTCACAATGGACAGATTCCGCAACTCACAGGGGACACTCCATTGACCTTATTTTTTACTAATCTCTGCACTATCTCCAACCTTGACATCTCCTCACTTCCCCTATCTGACCACCACCTGCTAACTTGCAACCTCATCTCATCTTCCGCTCACCACCCTTCTTCAAATCCTGCCACCAGAAACCTGCAAGCACTCAACCCACAACAATTTTCAAATGTACTAAAACCCCTTCTCAGCCCCCTCACCACCCTTGCCTGCCCTGACATCGCCACTTCACAGTACAACGCTACTCTAACCTCCACCCTTGACTCTCTTGCCCCCAAGATCACAAGCAAACACCCTTGCTCTCATCCACAACCATGGCACACTACACAAACACGCTATCTACAGAGATGCTCACGCACTGCATAACGACTATGGAGGAAATCTCGCACTTCAGCAGACTTTCTCCACTACAAGTTTACCTTGCCCTCCTACTTCTTTGCACCCAATCTTGCCAAACAACACTACTTCTCATCACTAATATCAAACCTGTCCTCCAACCCTAAACATTTATTTGTTACATTCAACACCCTCCTTTGCCCACCCCCCACCTCCTGCACCTTCCTGTCTAACTGCTGATGCCAGCCACTTTGAAAATAAAATTGAAACCATCCGAAATGAGCTCTCCTCCCAGCTTGGCCCTATCGCACCATCCTCTCTACAAACCGACAACACCCAACCCTTACCCTTCCCCAATCCCTCCTCCACTATGGATTCCTGTAACCGAGGATGAAGTATCTACGTTATTATTAACCTCTCACCTTACAACATGTCCACATGATCCTATTCCTTCACAGCTAATCCCTTCCCTATCCACCGCACTTATCCCAGCTCTCACACATCTATTCAACCTCTCCCTAAACACTGGCAGGTTTCCATCCTCCTTAAAACACGCCATAATTACACCCATTCTCAAGAAGCCCTCATCTGACCCAGCTTCTGCCTCCAACTACCGCCCTATCTCACTACTTCCCCTGGCTTCTAAACTGCTTGAGCGGCTTGTTTACAATCGTCTCACTCAATTTATTTCCTCCAATTCCCTTCTTGACCCCTTCCAATCTGGTTTCCGTGCCCAACACTCAACAGAAACAGCCCTCACAAAAGTCACCAATGACTTGCTAACTGCCAAATCAAAGGGTCACTTCTCAATTCTAATTCTCCTGGATCTCTCTGCTGCCTTCGACACAGTTGACCACCCTCTTCTAATCCAAACTCTCTGCTCATTTGGCATCCAGGGCACAGCTCTTTCATGGTTCACATCCTATCTAAAAGATCGTACATTTAGCGTCTCCTTCTCTGGCACCTCTTCTTCACCTCTCCCTCTGTCTGTTGGCGTTCCCCAAGGCTCTGTCCTAGGCCCCCTCCTCTTCTCCATCTACACCTCCTCCCTTGGCGCCCTCATAAAATCCTTTGGATTTCAGTATCATCTCTATGCAGATGATACTCAAATCTACCTCTCTGCACCCGATCTATCCCCCTCTCTTTTAGCTCATGTTTCCAACTGCCCCTCTAGCATATCCTCCTGGATGTCTACCCGTCAACTCAAACTCAAAATGTCTAAGACTGAACTCCTAATCTTTCCACCCTCTACTACAGCTTCCACTCCTCAAATATCTCTAACTGTTGACAACACCATCATCACTCCCACCTCCCAGGCCCGTTGTCTTGGGGTTCTAATGGATCCCGCCCTCTCTTTTATTCCTCACATCCAATCGATAACAAAATCTTGTCAGTTTCACCTAAAAAACATCTCCAAAATTCATCATTATCTTACAACAGGCACAGCTAAAATTCTAATACACTCTCTCATCATATCTCGACTCGACTACTGCAATTCACTCCTCGCTGGCCTACCCATCTCTCGTCTGTCTCCCCTCCAATCCATAATGAACGCCTCCGCTAGACTCATCTTCAATACCAAACGATCAGTGTCTGCAGCTCCTCTCTGTCAATCACTCCACTGGCTTCCCATAGCTTCCCGAATCACATATAAAATCATGACCCTAACATATAAAGCCCTCAACAACAGTGCACCCCCTTATATCTCTGCTCTTGTTTCAAAATACTCTCCCAACCGCCCCCTTCGTTCTGCTAACGACCTTCTTCTTTCCTCCTCTCTCATCACCTCCTCTCACTCCCGTCTTCAAGACTTTTCTCGTGCTGTCCGTACTATTTGGAACTCCTTGCCTCGCTCCATTAGATTATCTTCCTGCCTCAAATCCTTAAAAAAATTACTAAAAACACACCTGTTTAAAAAATCTTATCACCTTCAGCCTTTATAATTACAACTGCACACTCCACAGCGTAATAACACTCCCCCCCCACAATCTACAGTACAACACACAGCCCCCTCCAATTGACTAAACAAATTGCATTCACGTTGCCATTTTGTATTTGTCACCCTCTTGTATCACACCTAAACCCTTAGATTGTAAGTTTGCGACTTTTCAATAATGTGTCTTGGAAACAAGCACTATGTGCATTTGATTATATGCTCAAAAACAGGGCCCTCCATTCTTTATAAGGTATTAAGTATGTTTTTTTCCATGTACTAAACCCCTGTACAGCGCTACGGAATATGTTGGCGCAATATAAATAAAGATAATAATAATAATAATAATAATAATAATAATGGGTTGATTTTTGTTTGCCTTCCCCTGGATCAATTAACAATTAATCCACAGACTGCAAGGATTAGATAATATCTATAATATAATATCTGGTTTTGCTTATCCATATGGCTTTCCTGGCAAATATACTGGAGTGGGTTGCCAGCTCCACCTCCAGTGGACCATGATTTATCAAACTTCTCTGCTGACCTGCCAATTTTGGGTGGCCCTACATGATATAGCTCATAGCTTCATTGAAGTATACAAGCCCCTTCACCATGACAAGGTAGCGATCCAGAAGGTGTGAACTTGATTTACTAAAAGTTTTTTAAGTTTTTTTTCAGCCTCAATTATTATGTTAGGGCCCTATGCTAATCTCTGAAAAAGTACTTGCAAGTGAGACTTTGACACCCAAACCCTGTGCTAATAAGAATTTGCGTATCACTTACAAATCTGGACACTGCAGTAAATGCCTAAAAAGCAGAAGAAAGATTTACATGTATCAAAGACCACTCCCAAGTGTTTTTCAGACCTTTGCTGAGTCCTCCAGAAGCATTTAAAGTGACATTAAGCACTTTAAAATGATGAAACATTATTTAATATTTAACAGTCCAATATCAACATATGTGTAATTAAAAATATGATATGTTAGTATTAAGCCTGTTTTATGTTACAAAATCCAGGGTTATCAAACAACCCAGTACTCAGGAGGTTAATACAAGTCACAAAACCATGTTACCTAGGAACAAAAGTTCTGATACATTGTCTAGAACTATATCATATTTTAACACAAAATGCACACATCTTTATTTATTTTTAAGCTATAAATACAATTGTCACATCTTTTTAATATCAAAATATATTAATAAATAAAATAAAAATATTTCTATATATATCTCTGTTCCCTTGAATCCGAAGTTACAGGCAGTTTTTACGGCACTTCCCACTCATTATAGGATTTAGGACATTTACATCTCCAATTGGCTTTTAGAGCACTGTCTCATGCGTAAAGCTTGGATTGGCTACTGTCTGCACAGAAATTTGTTGCATCTACAGACCAGGATTTACGGCTGTGCATTGAGTGCTCTACACTAATTCTCATTTACATTGGGCTCTTAGTATTTTAAAATTTTAATATACAGCACACTCTCAGTTAACCAGAACTCAAGCTACCAGAAAACAAATGAAAACTGTACTTTAAATACAAATGTAATTTTACAGGGCTCAACAAATGTCAGGAACCAGGTTGTCATGCCTCCCAATGCTTACAGGCAACTAGATTACATCCATTGTATGTCTCTGCAATTTAGTTTTACTTGGAAGAAAACAGTCATGAGTGACTGAGCCAGGACAGTGTTGGCATTACATTTCCCCTGGGGCCAGCACTGCACCCTCCAGCTGAACATACCTGTGTGTAAGTGAGGGGTGAAAGCTGCTACTGCTCCAACAGCCCTCAGTGACAAATATACTTAGCAGAGCATCCTATGTGCAGCTAATCTAGTTCTCTTTTAATAGTGACTCTCAAGCAACCAGAAACTATATTTATCTGGCAACTGCCAACTCCCATGGGTGCCGCATAACTGAGAGTCTACTGTATCTTTGTAATGTTCTACTTTGTAAACAGTGCTACTTTGTCAAGTCTCTCACATTACATGATTGTTCAAGGACCAGTGCATGCATCAAATAAGCCATACTACAACAGTAGGCAGCGTTTTACAGCACACAAAAAACTAACAATAAATGCAAATGAAAAGAACATGTATGTCTAGGAAGTATATACAATGTAATAAAACAAAGTTACCTACATGCATTGAGCATTCATTTTCATGACAAAATGATAATGTATGCACATTGACAGTTGTGTATGATCAATCATTAACGTTCACTGGGGTTTGTTCGTTATACATATTGCACTGATCACGTTACCTCATGCTGAATAATGATTGATATGAAACTTACATGGCCAGTATCATTACTAGATGGTTTCATTATTGTGATATAACATTGTATTTACAGTGGAAGAGCCCTTGTTCTATTAAGATATTCATAACTGTGTAAATCCCGGTATTGTGTTCATGTACTGTGTGCTTAACTGCAGCAAGTAACAAATATGTTGTGAACAAATAGCCTGTGCAAAGAATGACACTAGGGACATTGGGCAGATCTCCTAGGCAAAAAAAGGGCCTCAGACCTTTCTGAACTATTTTCTAGTAGTGGGGAAACCGATTTACCTCTTAACCTTTTCTCATAATAAGATAAAGGAATTGTTCCAACAACTTGGAAAATGTGGACTGAGCCATCCCCCTCACATTTCTCTACATCCATATCAATGTGTTCCTCGCTGTCAGAATACAATCCTATATCCTCTTGTCCCTCTCAAACTTTTCATCTTTCCCGACCATCTACAATAATCCTGTGCAAGGGATGTTCTGCATTATCTATGGCATGTTGTAGCTCACATCCAGCATGGATTCCAGCCCTCCTTTCATCCACATTCATTAGCACTTTCTCCTCTCTTCCACACCTTGGTCTTACCCTTATCACAATTCACACAACCTGGGACCTTATTCAATTGCTACATTTACAGAGCGATTCAATAGAACAAGGCCGCAACTTACAGGTCGGATTTTGCAGAAACCGTAAACCATGCAATCGTAAGTAGCATTTCAGATTGTGATAATGATCAATTAAACAACGCTGTAACTACTGATTTAGGAACAGCCTATAGTAAATGAGACTGTCATCATTACATAAGTAAAACATGGAGGTTACATGTTAATCAAATATCGTTTAGAGGTTCAACATGCGATCAGACTCAACATGTGATCAGACGCAAATTCGGCAATGTACAAAATATAAAAAATCAATATAGGTGGCCTGATACGTATTAAAACTTATTGATTCCTGAGATTGATTTAACACCGAAATGAAACATAAAAATAAATAATTTTCTATTGCACATTTGCGAGCTTGAGACTGTTATGCAATTTATTTTGAATGTCTTCCATCACTTTCCCCGTTATTTGCAGTGCAGTATTGAATTTTTATTTGCATTTACAGTGCTAAGAATAGGTGTTTAGGCCTCTTGCAAGTCCTATCTAGTACCTGTAGAATTTTCTTCTATATTTGCCATTTACGGGTATGAAAACATTTGCGGGCTTTAGGAATTGTAGCAATTGAATAGCAACTTGCAATTTTAGCGATTGTAACTTTTGCAGGCTTGAAAGATCAAAGGCTTAGATGGAATGTAAGTTATGATTTTGACAACTACATGGATTTTAAGCCTTTAATCCGTATATCATTTGCTGCTCGCAAAAAGACACCAACTGAATAGCAAATTAGTTTATGGATACATTACTGGCTCCCATAAAGAACAATTGCTCAATTGAATCAAGGCTCAGGTGTCTAGCATGCATCATTCTTCAATGTCTTTCGAAACCTAGGTTTCAAAATCCATCTTGCAGCAGCTCTGAAGGTACTCCGATAACCAGCCTCCATGATGGCAATGACTGTGGATGTACTTTTTACAGGCAATGCATTACACCACCTGCTTATGGTACTCCATGTGTCTTTACTGACTTCTGTTAACCTCATATGGGTTGTAATGGAGTCAGAGTTACCATTGCAGTTAACATGTGTGATGATGACATATATTATAAATAATACAGTGCCTTCCAAAAGTATTCACCCCCTTTGCCTCACAACCTGGAATTAACATGGATTGTTTGAGGATTTGCATCATTTTATTTACAGAACATGCCCACAACTTTAAAGATGTTTTTTTTTATTGTGTAGCCAACAACAAATAGGACACTTTGGATAAGTCTCTATGAGCTTGCTACATCTTACCACTGGGATTTTTGCCATTCCTCCTTGCAAAACTGCTCCAGCTCCTTTAAGTTGGATGGTTTGCGCTTATGAACAGCAATCTTTAAGTCTGACCACAGATTTTCTACTGGATTGAGGTCTGGGCTTTGACTAGGCCATTCCAACACATTTACATGTTTCCCCTTAAACCACTCAAGGGTTGCTTTAGCAGTGTGTTTGGGGTCATTGTCCTGCTGGGAGGTAAACCTCCGTCGTAGCCCCAAATCACGCACAGAGTGTAACAGGTTTTGTGAAAGAATATCACTGTATTTCGCACCATCCATCTTTCCCTCAACTCTGACCAGTTTCCCAGTCCCGGCTACTGAAAAACATCCCCACAGCATGATGTTGTTCTTTGGTTGATGTGATGTGTTTGCGCCAGACATAGCGTTTTCTTTCAATTTTCAATTTTAGTCTCATCAGACCAGAGCACCTTCCTCCATACATTTTGGGAGTCTCCCACACGCCTTTTCGCAAACTCAAAACTTGCCATTTAGTTTTTTTGCTGAAAGTAATGGCTTTCTTCTGGCCACTCTGCCATAAAGCCCAACTCTATGTAGCGTACGGCTTATTGTCGTCCTATGTACAGATACTCCAGTCTCTGCTGTGGAACTCTGCAGCTCCTCCAGGGTTACCTTAGGTCTCTGTGTGGCCTCTCTGATGAATGCCCTCCTTGCCCGGTCCGTGAGTTTTGGTGGCAGGTTTGCTGTTGTGCCATGTTCTTTCCATTTGGTTATGATATATTTGATGGTGCTCCTGGGGATCATCAAAGATTTGGATATTATTTTATAACCTAACCCTGACTTGTACTTCTCAACAACATTGTCCCTTACTTGTTTGGAGAGTTCCTTGGTCTTCATGGCAGTGTTTGGTTAGTGGTGCCTCTTGCTTAGGTTTTGTAGCCTCTGGGGCCTTTCATAAAGCTGTGTATATGTAATGACAGATCATGTGACACTTAGATTTCACACAGGTGGACACAATTTCACTAATTATCTGACTTCTGAAGGTAATTGGTTGCACCAGAGCTTTTTATGGGCTTCATAACAAAGGGGGGGGGAATACATTCGCACATGCCAATTTTCTGCCTTCTATTTCTAAAAAACAGTTCTATGTATACAGTATATTTTTCTCATTTGACTTCACCAACTTAGACTATTGTGTTCTGATCCATCACATCAAATTCAGATTAACAAAACATTGAACTTAAGGCTGTAATGTAACAAAATAGTTAAAGAGTCAAGGAAGTGAATACTTCTGCACTCTATATGATGTCCAAACATGTATGCAGACTTCACACATCATAATAGCCTATATTTGTTTTATAATACCACATTTATGGCTATTATGATCTTCTGTAAATTAGCCATACTTTACTTTCTTCCTTTTCAACAGCTGATTTCATTGACTCAATTTTATGAATCAAGGCTTATCAGAGGCATTTTTATGACTTTACAGGTGGTTGAAGGTACTCAGAGGCTTTTTACAAATCAGGAGCATTTGGACACTGTTCCAAGGTAACTTAGAAGAGATCTATTATCATTTGGGGAGACATGTAATGGGGATTTTAAAAATAACTGTGGACAGCCATTCAAGAATTCAGGAATTATGGAAATTACTCACATTACAAGCAATCATATGGCATTTTCAGAATTTATATTTTAGAGTGAGGCGTGATTGATAGTGTTTTCTGAGTGAAATTCACTCAGATTTTAGATTATGCGAGGCATGAAAGAGAGGCCTAAAGTCTGAATGTGATGCAACATATAACTGAAGTAGATGAGAAACAATCTGTTTAAAATAGTAACAGAGTAAGATTAAATGTAGCATAACATTAAAGTTGCATCCAGCATCACAAATATGTTTTTCTATTAATAACACCAGAGTGCTGTGTGTTCCATGTGACTTTAATATTTCCTATGTGCCGCTTAGTTTATTGATCTTACCGTAAGTGACTTTAGCCTAAGCAGATTCAGTATGTTACATTAACTGTACATGTATTATACATCAGCCTTTTATTTAAATATAATGTGCATACACATGTTCTTAATCAATAGAGTGCATTCCTTATTTTAGACCTATAATAAAAATAACATGGATGCCTAGACTGAAACAATGCATATGTTTCATTTTGACTGAATGCCCAGACATGTTTGCTAAGTTTTAATTTAACAATGAATCAAGAATGCTTTTCATTTTTCCTAAAACAGTGCTTCTAAATCTAATGCTAAATGATAAAATGATGTTTCTGTATGAAATTATATTTTTGATAAAAACTTGGCACGTCATAGCATCAACAAAGCAAGGTCAGTGAAATAAAGTTTAGATAAAACACGATTGTTATTTTTATTATACTTTATTTCTAAAGCACCTACATATTTTGTAGGAACATCAAGGACATGCGACTGAAAACATGCATTGATATCAATGCAGTAGGTAGAAGAAACTATAGAATATTATGGAAACTGGACTTAGAAACTGTGCATAGGCCAGCAGTGTGTGTGTGCCAGTTGAGGAAGTTATGCTGGTATGTATCTGAAGAGGTAAGCTTTTAGAAAATGTTTAAAGTTGTGATAATTGGAGGAAATTGGACTGCACAGGAAGAACTAGAGATGTCAACACAGAAACATGAAACTGCCTGCCATATTATCCCTTTCTCACTCAGAGGCTATCATGTGGACCCTAAAAGTAAAAAGATAAAGAAAGAAATAGTGGCTAAATTATACCACCACATGACATATATAAAGTGTCAGGGGAACATCATATTTTTTGCTGTTCAGTCTTTCAGTCATGACCGACTCTCTGTGACCCTATAGACTGCTGCACACTTATCTATATCTCTGTCTGTGCTTATCCACAAGGTTTCCATGGCAAAGATACTGGAGTAGGTTGCCAGTTCCTTCTCCAGTGGACCCCAATATGTCTGATCTCTATGCTATGACCTGTCCACCCAGAGTGACCCTACATGGTACAGCTCACAGATTCATTGCAGTACACAAGCCCCTTCACCATGACAAGGTAGCGATCCAGGAGGGGACCAGGGGAACATACACCATACTAATCTACTCTAACCCATCAGGAAGGGCCATAAACACACATGGATACTTTGCAGAGGCATGTGGAGCAACAGCCAACTCACCTCCATCTCCCCTACGCCCATCCTGTAATGTCCCACACCTTTGCTGGTGGCCATGTGCCAAGATGTACACCCATTATTATTTGTTGAAATCCCATCAAGTGTTTTACTATCAATCAATTCACATTATCACCTGTCATATTGTTATCAGCCCTTGAGGGGAATGTTGATACTTCACAGTATCACTAATTGGACCTGTACTATCACCTTCTCCATCTTAAATTATTAATCAACATTGATATCCCATCCATTAGCTATACAGGTGTTAGCACACATAAAAGATACCCATGATATCCACAATACAGGAAAATACCCATAAATACGGAGAGGACACAAAGGTCAGAAGCCAGATTTACTCTTACATCAGACACAGGGATCAGTCCGAAGCAATACTGGGGGGAGGAGGAGGTGGTGGCAAGCCCTGGTCGTCCCTCCAGTAGGAGGGCCCTGGTGTGAGACTCAATCTTTGAAGGAGTCAAATGCCACTGGTGTGGCTGATGGTCCTGCAGGTGACCCCACTGCCCAGATGATGTTCTCCTCCTCGGAACCAGGGCCCTTGGCTTCTCTCGGTTCCTCCCCTCGCACCGGTTCCTGCTAGACAGGGGCTCTGTCCTCTAGGCCCTGCTCTGATGGAGCCGATGCCCCCGCCTCTGGCTCACCACTGGACCCAGCCCTCCTGGAAGCTGGAAAAGAGAAAAGGAAAGTATCTGTGTTAAGTATGATGAATAATACATTGGTTTGTGTTCATTCCTAACTATCTGACATCTAGGCTTGAACCTGGATGATTTACTTAATTGCAACTATGAGTAGCTATCATTTGCTAGATGTGATCTATTCTTTGGTTCCTGATCTTAATTGTTCTTGGCTCCTAATGCTATCTTGATTCTGTCTGTGGTCTGTAACTGTGCACCAATACATGGGCTCTCTATTGGTTGATTACTGTTGTTGTGCCCATGAATGAAATTGATCTGCCAGCTCATGGACTTAATGACGCACAACTAATCCATCTTTCCCTTGTTAATTCCATAGAGCTGACATGTCAGTGTCCTTGTTAGTCATCATGTACATGTGTAGTGTGTGTGATGTACATGTGGTGGCATGTTGGTGTATGTGATATTCACCTGACATGGAGGCTGGATCCTGCTGGTCCACCAGGCCTGAAGCTCCAGCGGCGGGCAACTGGCTCTTAAGTTTGTTGTCGTCCATCTCCACCTCATTGTATTTGACCATCACTTTAAGGCCACCACTTGGTGCTGCGGCTTGTCTGGCCTCCTTGGCCATCATCCTCCTCACCTTGGCTTGGATGTCATCAAACCTGTGCTTCACAGACCTCGCATCCCTTTCCACTGTGCCCACTGCTGTTACTGCGGTTGCTACCTCATTACATGCCTGAGCCCTAGGCCCGGTCCTAACATCACACGCATACACATCCTACACACACGCATACCACATACCTACACACACACATACTACATACATAAACACCACATACATACACACACCACATACATAAACACACACCACATATATACATACACCACGTGCATTTAAACACACACACTGCATACATATCCCCACAAACATACATACACACTCACATCTCTTACATGCATACACACACATAACATACATACACACACCACATATACATATACCGTATTTTTCGCTGTATAAGTCGCTGCAGTACAGGAGGAGTGCTGGTAGGAAGCGCTGCGCGATGGGGTGAGATCAAGATGGGCCAAGGGATGATCATGGATGGGCAGAGGGGAGAAGAAAGGTGAGGATCAGGAGGGTCATGGAGGGTCAAGAGCTCCTGGAGGCTCCCAAATGCTCCCAAATATATATGTGTGTGTATGTGTATGTGTATGTATGTGTATGTATGTGTGTATGTATGTATATGTGTATGTATGTATATGTGTTTGTATGTGTGTATGTATGTATATGTGTATGTATATATATGTGTATGTATGTATATGTGTATGTATGTATATGTGTATGTATGTATATGTGTGTGTATGTATATGTATGTATGTATGTATATATATATATATATATATATATATATATATATATATATATTCATATTTGTGTGTATATGTGTGTGAAGTGTATTTGTGTTTGATTCAGAATATTTTTTTCTTGTTTTCCTCCTCTAAAAACTAGGTGCGTCTTATGTGCAGGTGCGTCTTATATGGCGAAAAATACGGTACATACATTCACCACATATATATACACACACACACCGCATATATACACAAACATACATACACACATCTTACATGCATACACACACATCACATACATACACATCACATACATACACACATACATCACAACCACATGCATAAACATCATACACACACACCATTTACATTTATATTGTTAACTAGAGGGTAGCTATGCAGATTATAAAATGTACCTCTGTCATGGACGACCAGGATCAGGCTCCTGAATCTCCTTCTCCTCATGGGCAGAAGCAGTGTTGCTGAAGGAAATGGGAGGGCTGGTGGAGGAGCCAGCTCCCGGCATCTTGGGTGCTCTGTGTAAAATGTCCCTTAGTCGCTTTCTGTGCCTGCAGACAGTGCTGTGTTCTAGGAAGTGAAAATGAGGCACCCCTGCCAGAGGCTAGTGCCTATAATGCCTAATGGATGATCCAGCCCTGTTGGCAGGGAGGTAAGGAGGAGCATAAAATGATGGGAGATAGTCTAGCAGAAAGTTGGATGGTTTTGGGGTGGATAGTCTAGCAGAAAGTAGGATGGTTTCGGGGTGGAGAGACATGAGTAGTGGAAATGAGAATTATGATGACTTTACCATAGTCAAGGCATGACAAGATGAGTGAGTGTATCAATGTTACTTATTCTTCTGAGAGGAATGACACGATTGGTGAGATGTTCTGTAAATGAGATGATCAAGATTTGGCAGCTGATTAGTGAATTGGATAAGTCTTATTCTAATAAATCTGAGATGTCAGTGCAATTGCTGAGGTGTCAGCTGTGAGAGAGAATTGGGGATATGGTGGAAGAGGAATTTATCAGTAATTCAGTTTTTAAAATATTGACGATTAAGTAGCAGAAGTTAATCCAAGGAGAGATGCAGTTAGACAAACGGTGACCTATGATAGTATAGAAAGCAATAGGTGTGGTGGAGAAAGATAGATTTCTGTGTTGTGTTAAAATTGTGGAACATATGTAAAATTAAGTCACAGCTCCATAGATTTAGAGAATTAGAGATGTGTAGAAGCAGAGTTTTAGAGGGGACAGAATGAAGAGTGACATCTGGCTTAGAGTTGTTTTACAGTGTCCCAAGTAACAGAAGTGGGAAAAGAAGCAAGAATGGAAGCAGAGCCATCTCAGTCTACTTCTATAGCAAGGACTTTCAGTACAAGAGCAGTAATGTCATGAATCTGAGAAACTCAGATCACCTAGGTCTATAGGCCATAACTTATTCTGGCATTAGACTAGGCCAAAACATATATGAGCTTCCCCAAACCCAGATAAGACAACTCTTTCAAACTGCTAATTCCTGCTTATGCTTCATGTCTAACAAGGATGAATCTTGTTTAATGTTAATGTTAACAACTGAAAGACCCTGGAGATCTAGAACTAGAGAGCTTCAGTCCTATCAGAGCACTGAATTCCACATACTGTGTTCCACCTATAGGAACTGACCTGTCATATGGCATGTTAATAGAATTTCACATGCCATTTTATACAGTTACCACATTAGAATGAGCACTTGTACGTTACAAAATGTGTCATAAATCAATATAGTTATAAATGTAATAGTAAGTTTTGTGTGAAGCATAAATCATACTTTCCTTTTTGATAACTATCTACCCCTCTGGCATTACAATCAAGGCATTAGAAGCTTGTCATAACATGCTTTCCTAATTGAATTAATTACATCTTAGAAGACCATCTGGAGTTAAGTTTTTACAAAAAATACTAAAAAGTACTAATCCCTATTTGCTGCTTTACTCTTTGAAGAGTGTGACACTTATTATTTAATATTCTGAAATAAAAGGCAATTTAACACCTTTAAAGCCTTTTTGCTAGTAAATTGGGCTCCCAGTTTCTGTACTTTCTCTATATTTAAATGTTGATTTTAAACCATTTTACACTGGCAAAAATATATTACCTGCAAATAATTATAACTGGATTGAGCCATCAGTCTAATTTTGAATATTTAATCTTGCCTCAAGGAGCCTGGCAAGACAGGGTTTTTCCAATTAGTGGGATTTGTCAAAAAGCTTGTTTGGTTCCATCCTTTTTTTAATAAATTAATAAGTAATACTCATCACTTTTAAATATATAATTTCTATTTCTTACTGACTTCTTACTAAATTCTATACATATCTATAGATTTTTTTTCTCTCGTTTTATTGCTGTTTAGAATCCACATATAAGTCCTGTAATTTAAGAAAATTAGATAGAAAACACATTTTACTGTGCATGTTACATAGACTGGTTGGGACTAGTTAAAGGAATAGTGTAGTGCTAATACAATGTGGCTTAATTTGTTTTTTTAATAATTGCTACTAATTAAATACAGTATTTAAAAAAAAAAAATATATGTAGCTTTTACAGATATTTTCCTCTCCATGCCCTGTCCGAGCATGGGAATGGATCTGCCTAGGCGGCTGTCCTGATAAGAGTCTTTATCTGCTATCTTCCCTGCAGTGGCCACTGCATTCAAACAGACTGGTAAGAAAAAATTAAGGCAGCCTCCAAGTTGGATTATTTCCTACCCCCTGGACAACTAATAGGGGTGAAGAGAAGCAGGTAGGCTAGTCCTAAAAAACTAAGTTTAAATGTAAGGTTTAATAATTTAAAACTTTTGAGTCAGTCTAAGAACAGGGATAAACATGGGGCCCTATTAAATTCTCCCTCGTAGTTCTCTCGGTGCTCGCAAAAGGCAGTTTTCCTGCTGTTTGCGAGAACCGAATCTCTCGCAGCCTGCTTTACGATATGACTGCGAGAAAATGGCCGAGAATAGGCTCCGAGAGAGCTACGTAGCCTTAAATCTATGCACGAGTCTCGCATATCGTAAGAATCCCTACATGGACAAAAAGTCCACGCAAGGGATCCGAAAGCCTCTACGTGCTGCCTCGGAACAGCCCGAGACAGCAGTGTGAGGCTCCCCCCTGCACCCTATACACATCCCCATGCTGCAGGGGTCTCTATCGGGACCCCTGCAGCACCCCCACATTAACCCCTTGCAGCGGGGGTCCCCGATCTGCATAGATCAGGCCCCCCGCTGCATTTAAAACTTTTAAATTCCCCGCCGCGGCTCCTTAAAGGGACCGCGGCACACTAGTACCCAATCCCGGCCGCGGCACTTAAAATTAACCCCCCTCTATGCTGGGGGTCCCCATCGGGACCCCCGAAGTGTCCCCACATAAACCCATTGCAGGGGGGGGGCCCCGATCTGCGTAGATCAGGCCCCCCGCTGCATTTAAAACTTTTACATTCCCCGCCGCGGCTCCTTAAAGGGACCGCGGCACACTATTACCCAATCCCGGCCGCGGCACTTAAAATTAACCCCCCTCTATGCTGGGGGTCCCCATCGGGACCCCCGAAGTGTCCCCACATAAACCCCCTGCAGCGGGGGGCCCCGATCGGCACCGATCGTGACCCTGCTGCAATTCAATTTTAAATTTCCCGCCTCGCGGGTCCTCAAAGGACCGTAAAGGTCCTGAAAGGACTCGCACTAAAAATATTAACCCCAGGCAACTATAATTACCCCATTAACTCATGGTGGTCAATCCAGACCACCATAAGGCTCTAATTAACCCATTAACTCATGGTGGTCAATACAGACCACCATAAGGCCTAAATTAACCCATTAACTCATGATGGTCAATCCAGACCACCATAAGGCTCTATTTAACCCATTAACTCATGGTGGTCAATCCAGACCACCATAAGGCTCTAATTAACCCATTAACTCATGGTGGTCAATACAGACCACCATAAGGCCTAAATTAACCCATTAACTCATGATGGTCAATCCAGACCACCATAAGGCTCTATTTAACCCCATCAGTCCCATAAGGGTATATTATTACCATTATGGGCCTGTTACAACCCAACATTAACCACATAAGTGCCATGATGGTCCTCAAGGACCATCATGCCACTAACTACAAACACTACACTATAACCCCCAATAAACCATTTAATCTAAACTAACCCCCCTCTACACTAATCTATTAACACTTACACTACCTACCTACACTACCTACCCCCTAATAAACCTCCCCAACACTCTAATTACAAAAAACAAAAAACCTACAGCACAGAAAACAAAAAACCTACAGTACAAAAAACAAAAAAACCTACAGTACAGAAAACAAAAAACAATTACAACCCCACCCCCCACTACAGAAAACAAAAAAATACATTACAACCCCACCCCCCACTACAGAAAATAAAAAAATTACACACCTGAAAAGGAAAGACAGATAAACACAATACAATACATACATATAATACATTACATACATTACATACAATACATGACATTACATATAATATATTACATATAATATATTACATATAATACATTACATACATTACATACAATACATGACATTACATACATTACATATAATATATTAAATATAATATATTACATATAATATATTACATATAATACATTACATACATTACATACAATACATGACATTACATACATTACATATAATATATTAAATATAATATATTACATATAATATATTACATATAATATATTACATATAGTCCTAATCAAATACCCCCTATCTATCTAACATACAATCTATTTAATTTAAAATAAATCCTAACTATATCAAATACATCCCCCTAACTACATACACAGACCATTATTCTAAACTAAAATAAAATAATTACAGTCCTAACTACATACACAGACCCTAATTCTAAGCTAAAATCAATAAATTAAGACCACTTACCTTTAAGATGTTGCTTCAGATCACTAACCTATGGGTCAAACAAAAAATAAAAATTAGTACAAAACATTAACATCAAATAAATAAACATTCTATACATTCTAAATATTCAACTCACCTTTACAGCATGTCCAGTAACTGTTTAGCTCTTCCGGCGCGGCAATGTTAAAAAAAAAACACAATACATGAATACATGAATACAATATATAAACAATAAATAAAATACACAAATAAACATCTAAATATACATTTAACTTACCTACCCGCGATGTCCCCGGCCTTCTCTCCTTCAGCCCCGGCTGGGCCGCGGAACCATTCGCGCTCTAAAAAAAAAAAAGAAAAAAAACTAACGGAGGTCTGCACTGGCAGACCTCCCCGACGCTACTGAACCTCCCGGAGTCGTTTCCGGGAGGAAATTGGCATTGGCGGCTTGTGATTGGCTGAAAAAGCTGTCTATCAATTTCAGCCAATCAAAAGTCGTCAATGTGTGAGCCAATCAGGATGGGATACAGGCCAATATCCCACCCTGATTGGCTTAAACACTTGTCTATCTTTCTGGGAACCAATCACAACGCTCAGATGCCTTCAGCCAATCACTATGGGATACACCCCCACGGAGTGATTGGTAGAAGACATCTGCGCATCCTGATTAGCTCCTACATTGACGACTTTTGATTGGCTGACAGCTTTTTCAGCCAATCACAAGCCGACAA
Source organism: Discoglossus pictus (assembly GCA_027410445.1). NCBI lineage: Eukaryota > Metazoa > Chordata > Amphibia > Anura > Alytidae > Discoglossus > Discoglossus pictus. The sequence goes on from CM050163.1 coordinate 240,798,301, forward strand.
TGCCAATTTCCTCCCGGAAACGACTCCGGGAGGTTCAGTAGCGTCGGGGAGGTCTGCCAGTGCAGATCTCCGTTAGTTTTTTTTTTTTTTTTTTTTTTTGGGCGCGGATGGTTCCGCGGCCCAGCCGGGGCTGAAGGAGAGAAGGCCGGGGACATCGCGGGGAGGTAAGTTAAATGTATATTTAGATGTTTATTTGTGTATTTTATTTATTGTTTATATATTGTATTCATGTATTCATGTATTGTGTTTTTTTTTTAACAGGGCCGCGCCGGAAGAGCTAAACAGTGACTGGACATGCTGTAAAGGTGAGTTGAATATTTAGAATGTATAGAATGTTTATTTATTTGATGTTAATGTTTTGTACTAATTTTTATTTTTTGTTTGACCCATAGGTTAGTGATCTGAAGCAACATCTTAAAGGTAAGTGGTCTTAATTTATTGATTTTAGCTTAGAATTAGGGTCTGTGTATGTAGTTAGGATTTTTTGTATATTAGATAGATAGGGGGATGTATTTGATATAGTTAGGATTTATTTTAAATTAAATAGATTGTATGTTAGATAGATAGGGGGTATTTGATTAGGACTATATGTAATATATTATATGTAATATATTATATGTAATACATTATATGTAATGTATGTAATGTCATGTATTGTATGTAATGTATGTAATGTATTATATGTAATATATTATATGTAATATATTATATTTAATATATTATATTTAATGTATGTAATGTCATGTATTGTATGTAATGTATGTAATGTATTATATGTAATATATTATATGTAATATATTATATTTAATATATTATATTTAATGTATGTAATGTCATGTATTGTATGTAATGTATGTAATGTATTATATGTAATATATTATATGTAATATATTATATGTAATGTCATGTATTGTATGTAATGTATGTAATGTATTATATGTAATATATTATATGTAATATATTATATGTAATGTCATGTATTGTATGTAATGTATGTAATGTATTATATGTATGTATTGTATTGTGTTTATCTGTCTTTCCTTTTCAGGTGTGTAATTTTTTTATTTTCTGTAGTGGGGGGTGGGGTTGTAATGTATTTTTTTGTTTTCTGCAGTGGGGGGTGGGGTTGTAATTTTTATTTTTTCTGTACTGTAGGTTTTTTTGTTTTTTGTACTGTAGGTTTTTTGTTTTCTGTGCTGTAGGTTTATTGTTTTTTGTAATTAGAGTGTTGGGGAGGTTTATTAGGGGGTAGGTAGTGTAGGTAGGTAGTGTAAGTGTTAATAGATTAGTGTAGAGGGGGGTTAGTTTAGATTAAATGGTTTATTGGGGGTTATAGTGTAGTGTTTGTAGTTAGTGTCATGATGGTCCTTGAGGACCATCATGGCACTTATGTGGTTAATGTTGGGTTGTAACAGGCCCATAATGGTAATAATATACCCTTATGGGACTGATGGGGTTAAATGGAGCCTTATGGTGGTCTGTATTGACCACCATGAGTTAATGGGTTAATTTAGGCCTTATGGTGGTCTGTATTGACCACCATGAGTTAATGGGTTAATTTAGGCCTTATGGTGGTCTGTATTGACCACCATGAGTTAATGGGTTAATTTAGGCCTTATGGTGGTCTGTATTGACCACCATGAGTTAATGGGTTAATTTAGGCCTTATGGTGGTCTGGATTGACCATCATGAGTTAATGGGGTAATTATAGTTGCCTGGGGTTAATATTTTTAGTGCGAGTCCTTTCAGGACCTTTACGGTCCTTTGAGGACCCGCGAGGCGGGAAATTTAAAATTGAATTGCAGCAGGGTCACGATCGGTGCCGATCGGGGCCCCCCGCTGCAGGGGGTTTATATGGGGACACTTCGGGGGTCCCGATGGGGACCCCCAGCATAGAGGGGGGTTAATTTTAAGTGCCGCGGCCGGGATTGGGTAATAGTGTGCCGCGGTCCCTTTAAGGAGCCGCGGCGGGGAATTTAAAAGTTTTAAATGCAGCGGAGGGCCTGATCTATGCAGATCGGGGACCCCCCCTGCAATGGGTTTATGTGGGGACACTTCAGGGGTCCCGATGGGGACCCCCAGCATAGAGGGGGGTTAATTTTAAGTGCCGCGGCCGGGATTGGGTAATAGTGTGCCGCGGCCCCTTTAAGGAGCCGCGGCGGGGAATTTAAAAGTTTTAAATGCAGCGGGGGCCTGATCGGTGCCGATCGGGGACCCCCGCTGCAAGGGGTTAATGTGTGGGGGCTGCGGGGGTTCCTATGGACCCCTGCAGCAAGGTGTTCATGTGAGGACACTTCGGGGGTCCCGACAGGGACCCCCGCATTGAGGGGGGGTTCATTTTAGGTGCCTGGGGGGGGGGTTTGGAGTACCCCCCACGGCAGGGCTTATGTGGGGGACTGCCGCGGAGGTCCCTTTTAGGACCCCCGCAGCACTTGATGAGGAGTGGGAGCCTGCGATATCATCTCGCAGGCTGTCACTCCTCATGTACATTTACGCAGTGTAGATACGTACGGCCCTGCTGCGTAGCTCATACGTTGCTCGCAGCAGGGCTAATTTAATAGCATTGTAAGTTAGAGAAACTTTGCAGTACGTAGGGCTTAAGTAGAAGCCTCTTATTTACGAGGCTGGAATTTAATAGGGCCCATGATCTCTAATTGCTTCTTTTGAAGCCATTGAAGTTATCTGGTATCAGTTCAATTATTCAAGTTGTGAGTTAGGCATTGCATTCGTTTGATTAAATAACTATTTTTTGGAACATCTCCTTTTCTCTGCTCTACAACAAGATATGGATAACGTTTAGAATTGTTATTCTAAGGAACCTGTATTGACAAGTTAGATTTTTTGTAGAAATGTAATTGTATTGCAACATAATGGGAAGCTGAAAGAACCTGGGCACACACTTATCTATCAAACATTGTTCAAAGGGAAGTTGAGTTGCTTTAAACCTGAAAATGTGTATGCATTTGATTTATATAAGCATATTTAATGTTGATGCATTATCCTCAGAGGGCAACCATATTATTTCTATAACCCTAATTACCCACAATTATCCAAAGCCCATAAAATATGTTAAAATAACATGGTTGTAAAAGCTTATATTGTGAGGGTTGAGTACATTTATCGAAGTTTGTGGGAATCATAATACCCCTCCAGGGCAATCGACTCACTAATATCTCCCACATTTTGCCAGCATGCTAATCTCTCAATTAAGAAGTTAAAAATTCTTGTATTCAGCATTTAACAGCAAAGCAAAATTAGACTTTCAAACTTTTAAAGATACCCCAGTGTATCTTACTATTCTCTATGTTTTTATATATCTAAACGTATCCTGTATGTAAAACCAACATTTTTTCTTTACTTTTGACTATTATGCCTCATAAATTGAGACTGAATTTACCATTCTTAATTAATAGATTGATTCCCCTTTCTGTGAAATCAATTCTAAACATTTTGCGTTGAGAACAAATGGCTAGATGTTAAATATAGAGCTAATAATGAAAGCATGCATCCTTTGAGGCACCTCCACAATGGGATACCATTAATTTATTTAAAAAAATCTGAGAACATGAAAAGCTATTTTTCTTTCTAACATCTGACACTGCATGACAGTTTTGTTTTCTTGTTTAAAATAAAGACCCTAGCTGAAAATAAACAAATTTGAATACATGCTTGCCCAGGAGGCTTGTCCCATCCATTGTGCAGTAATGTAGCTATGCGAATCATTCTTGTCTGATGAGACCAAAATAAACATAACCTCTAACATATTAATTGTTATGTTCAATGTTACAAAGCACTGAGGCCTTTAACTGTCAAGAAATAACTTTACATACTTACATTGGAAGATTGCAAAAGGCTGTAAAGGAAAATGGTATTCCTCATCATGGAAGAAGTTGATTAAAATATTTTTAAATGGTAACTTAAAAACTTACACCCCTATTCAATTGAGCAATTGTAAGTTAATGGAGCCTGTAATGTTGCCATAAACTAATTTGCTATTCAATTGGTGTCTTTTAGCTACCCGGAAATGATCTGCGGCTGAAAATCCCTGCAGTTGTCAAAATTGTAACTCCAACCCAGCTATGCCTTTGATCTTTCAAGCCCATAAGTATTACAATTGCAAATCGCTATTCAATTGCTACAATTCCCCAAGCCTGCAAATGTTTTCACAACTGTAAATGGCAAATATGGAAGAAAATCATACAAGTACCACATAGGACTTGCAAGGGGGTTAAACACCTGATCGTAGCACTGTAAATGCAAATTACAAATCAGTACTGCCCTTTAAAAGACGGGAAAGCAATGAAAGTCATTATAATTAATTACGCAACAGACTCAAGCTCACAAATATGCAATACAAAATTATTTTTTTGAACTTTGTATTTCCATGTTATATTGATCCCAGGAATCAAGGAGTTAATACATATCAATCCACCTACATGGTCTAGAACAGTATCGTCCTTCATTTTTATAATTCTGTACATTGCCGTATTGCGGGTCCGATCGCATTTCGGACTTCTAAACGCTTATTGATTGACGTTTAACCTCCATGTTTTACTGACGTCATGATGAATGGTTTACGGTTTAGGCTTTTGTCCAGGTAGCTGCGGGCTTGATCAATTGAATCACTCTGTAACTGTTGCAAATTTCAAGCCCGCAGACATTTGGTATAAAGTCAACTGCAGGCTTGCAATTAAATAGGGGCTTTCTGTGCCTTTCGGATACAAAAAATGAAATATATTTTGTACTCCAAGAAGAAAATGTGAGATCTAAATTATGTCTAAAATATTTAGAGCCTCATTCATTTGAGCTTTCAGGAGATCCGGGCTTGGGAAATGTAGCCCGCAAGTTTTTTTGCTATTCAGTTGGTGTCTTTTTGCAAGCTCTGGCCTCCTATTCACGGGATCTGGCCTCCGATTTTCTGCGACGGTTCACATCGCAAGTTTATGCCCCTCCAAGCCTTTGATCTTTCACGGGCGCAAGAGTTGTGAACGCTTAAATCGCAAATCGCTATTAAATTGCTTCGATTCCCCCTCTCTAATTATGACATTTCTGAGCAGTTATTGTCTGAATATCAGATATACCGGAGTGGTGAGAATTGGACATGGAGTATGGACAGGCAAGTGGAAGTTTTAAAGGACATTTATTGCCGACCCTAAGGGATGGAATGGGTTTAGACGACCCCCTCCTGTTTTCACAATTGGGAGGAATAGAGGTTTCCTCTTTTTTAACCAAATGCCCCTTTGTTGTAAAAACTGTCAAATGTATGGACATGATGTATGTGCCAAAACCCAAGTTTGCAGATTCTGTGGAAGTGATGAACATGAAGCTAGAAACTGCACAGTAAAAAAATGCAATCTCTGTGGTAAGTCTGACCATCTTTATAAAGACTGCTCCAAAAAATCTTCTTCTAGATAAGTTTAAAGCATCTATTTTATTGAGATTTCCTCTTTAGACCCGAGATCTTTCAAAATGTGTCCAACATTTGCATAAGAATTGGAATCGATGTAACAGGCTGAGATAAAGTGCACAAGAGTTCATCCGTGAAGAGACAACACTCTGATTGCCTGCGATAAGGGCTCTATTGCTAGTGCAAACAGCAGGGGGAGAGGGGGCATCTTTGCCTAGTACCTCGTTGGATGTCGATAAACGTTATTAAATCCCCTGGCATTTTGAGCGAGGCTCTAGGATTACGGTAGTATGTCTGGAGAGGATTCATAAAGGGACCGTAGAAGCCAAATTTAGTGAGAGTTTTTTCTATATAGGACCATTCAAGTGAGTCAAACGCCTTTCCAATTTCTAATACTAGTAGACATGCAGGAGTTTGAGTTTGTTTAGCCCAGTGAATTGAGTTAAGGAATCATTGGATATTATCTCCTGCTTGTCTAAAATGGATAAACTCATGAGTTTGGCTAGAATTGTAATATATCCTTTTAGGAGAGAAATGGGCATGTCATTTTTAACTTTGGTGGGGCCTTGCCTTCCTTGGGGAAGAGTACAAGACTGTCCTGATTGAGTTCAGGGGTAATGGGGGTCCTTCCAGGATCCAATTAAATAAGTTGGTGAGGTGGGGGGCTAGCAGATCAGCACATTTTTAATAATATAAATTAAAAAAACATCAAGGCTGGGGCTTTACCAACTTTAAAGTTCTGGATGACTTTTCTAACCTCTTGGATGGTAACTTTAGCGTTTAGGGAGTTTAAATCTTGGGGAGTGAGCGAGGGGAGATCACAAGAATCAAGAAAAGAGGTGGTAAGAGATCCACATTTGTGAGATGAAGAGGTGTAAAGTTTCTGATAAAAGGAGGCAAAAAGTATCTAGAACTTTCTTGGGCTAACCCTAATGTCACCCGAGGAGGATTTAATGCTGAAGATTTTTGATTGACATAATTTCCCTTTGGCTAAGAGGGAGTCAGGTTGATTGGCCTGGGTATAAAATTTGTGCTACATCCATCTCATAGCATTCTCCGTAAGATGCGACAGGCAGGATCAGATCAAGTTCTGACCTCAATTTATCTATGGCTTGGCGGAGTATACAAGATGGATTTTGTTGATTAAAGTTTTCCAAAGCCAATAACTCCCTTTTCAGGGTTGTCTCCCTAAGTTACAATTGTTTCTTATTCGTGGATGCATATTTAATACAGGCATCCCTAATGAAGGATTTATGGGCCGCCCAGACCGACCCAATATCCGAGTCCACATCTAGATTTGTAGAAAAGAAGAAGTCAATATCATTATCTGTGTGGTCCTTGAAAACCGGGCTAGTTAGAAGCACTTCATTCATCCTCCAGGAACAGGGTGGACAAAAACTTTTGTTTATTTATCCTTATTTTAATTCTGTGATATTATGGAGGGAGGAGATAGGAGGTGAGAGGAGTGGAGAGTTGGGGAGTTGCTGCAGTCCCTATGATTTTTCCAAGCCTTATTTTGTAGGTATGTTTTTTTTTAGGTACAATTCAGGTCTATGGAAGCATCTTCTGCATCCTCAAGCATTGTAGAGGAAATGTATGAGGTGTAATGTTTTCCCAGTGCCTCTCAATGACAGCCCCCTCCTTATCATGTAGCTCCCACAATCTTAAAGCTATAATATAGCCAGATATCTCAGACATGATTTTTGTTTAACTTAAATATAACTTAAATGTAGAGTATTACCGCTATGGCGGTGGACTTCAAAGTCTCACAATGGCATGTTAATGGCAGCCAGCATTAATATATGCACTAGTGAAGCATGTGATCCTGACCTCAATATCAGTCTGAGAACAGATCCTTGTGTTTGATGTAACATTGAATCTGGCTGTTGACCTTTGTGTCTTTTCCTTATTAATGGCTATTTGCCCATATTACTGATTATCCAGACCTAGCTAATAGTTAGTAATGCTTGCAGATGGTAATCAGGTGAGTTGGTATATTGTTACAGTTACAGTATTTAGCACTCTACGTTACATACATGTTGATTAGTTTTTTTATATCCTCCTCTGCCTTTTTTTAGTTGACCACTTTTTTATTGTTTTATTTTTTGGGCACCACACGGTATGTGTGAAACTGGATTGAAATACACAGTCCAGAGGTTGAATAATCTGTTTCATTGAGCAGATCTAGACACGTTGTAAGTGCTATGCACATTAATTGTTTCTTCAATTAAATAGAGTGATTTGTGGTGATCCTTTTTTTTCATCAGATTCTGGTTGCAGTGGTGTAGTGACCACGTGTGATCCTGGTAGGTGCTATGCATCAAGCGTATTCTAGACTATGATATTGCCCCTTTTAGGTATCCCCTCTTGCTCTCTCAGAAACCACCAACACCACACGCATGATATTAATTAAAAGTCTTGAACATTTCTGATTGTGGTCTGTGTATAAAATAAAGCTTTGTTATACCGTTCTAACCGTGTCAGTGTATTTTCAATGGTTGGGATTATGGGACATCCACATGCATTACATTAGTGTCACATTCCTATAGATGTAAACTAATAAGCCCTAGTTAACATGGAATAGATAAATGCATATTAAAGAGAATAATAGTCAAAATAGCATTATCATATCATATCATGTGATATCATATAATACTAAATATCATATATAATAATAACAAGGGTTTAATGCACAGGCCAAGTCCAATTAGTGATACTGTGGAGTATGGACATCCCCTGAGGGCCTAAAATGAATATGACAGGTGATACTGCCAGTTCCTTCTCTAGTAGAGTGGGATTTATCTGACGGTTGGTAGGATGTGCCTACCTAGAGTGACCCTACATGGTATAGCTCACAGCTTCTTTCAGGTACACAAGCTCCTTCACCACCACCACATAGCATAGCATTGGAATGGTCATGCATATGCCAATATAAAAAGCCATGCAAAATACACAAAGCAATTAAAGACACACTACCTGATTAAATAGCAACACAAAAACATGAAACTCATGCCATATTAACCTTTCTCCCTCACAGAGGCTCTAATGTGGACCCTGAAATATAAATATAATTGTACATACATCTCGCTCATCACATTTACATTTGGGAAAACAAATAGTGGCCATATTTCCCCGCCACAGCACATATATCAAGTACCCATGGAGAAATTTAATACTTGTTGTTCAGTCCTTCAGTCGTGTTCGACTCTCTGTGACACCATGGATTGCAGCGCATTTAGCTAGGTCTCTGCCTGTGCTGTTCCATAAGCTTTGCATCTCAAAGATACTGGAGTGGGCTGCCAGTTTCTTCTCCAGTCTAGTGTGATTTGTCTGACCTCTCTGCTATGACATGCCTACCTAAAGTGGCCCTACATGGTATAGCTCATAGCTTCATTGCCGTACACAAGACCCTTCACCTCTCTGTACAATAGTGTGTTTGTATTTGCCTACTAAGTGCTACATATTGGACTTTACTCCCCATGCGGGTGCTCTTGAGCACACATAAGCCTTTGGGCTCCGTTTGTGTGTTACATGCATGCTCACGAGTGACCAAGTTGCAATTTAATAGCTGAATTTAACAAGTAGCGGTTATGGGCATGACAGATCAAAGGATTTACATGAGCGAAGTTCAACGTTGCTCAGCACGTAGTCCGACGTGATCAACATTATGGGGATAATTTGATAGCCGTAACACATAAAATTGGAGTTATGGGCTAGTTCTACAATGTATCCCCAACTTAGTGAGGCTTAAAGTCTCCCAGCTGATCCAACTTTGGTCGGTCAGGCCCCACAGCAAGCCCCCGAAGATCATGTAGAGGGAGAAACTGAGAGAGGTGGCAAGGAGCTTGAAGAAGAGTGTTGGGGCTTTGTTTTTTTAGAAAGTTCTTGAACTTCGGTCCATTGTCTGGATGACCTCTGGAGTTGAAGTGTTTAAGCCGAGTCAAGCAGATCTGAGGCCGAAGAAGCTGAAGAAGGTGAGTGCGGAATTCCTCCAAGGAGCGTGCAATGTATGATTTAGATCCCACCTGAAAGAAGAGGCAGAAGCGGAAACCCTGTCTGTAATTAATATGGTTCTTAACCAGAATAAGCAGGGCTGGTTTGAGCAATTTGCGCTTCAGCAGTGTAGAGGGTGCCAAATCTGCATATATCTTCTGGTGTAGAAAATTACATATTTCGGTTGGTCCTAATTGCCCTGGCCTCCCAGTGCACTATAAGCCCATTCAATTTCCCAAGAATTGTCAGGATGAGTCAGGAGAATATTGGAGAGTGTCTTATGGTTGAATGGTAGTAGGTCCGTTACAGACCTAGAAATGCCACGCAGGTGTATGTTACGGCGCCTTGATCTATTTTCCATCTCTTCCAGCTTGTTTTCCAGGCAAAGGATCTGTGAAGCATTTTGAGAGATATCACTCCTGTCATTGGCTTGAGTGTCCACATTTTTTTCTATGACCATTTCCAAGGCTTGCGTGCGCTGACCCAAATCAGCTAGATCTTGACGGAATTCCTTAATCGCCTTTGATAAGTGTAGCTGAAGGAGGTCCTCAAATTGGGACAAATTAAGGTTTGTCAGTTTTGCAGCTTGTTTAGGGGAACTTTGAAGTCCCTCTGAGTCAGAGCCGTCAGGAGGGATTTCAGTAGTTTCAGATGACGGAGTTTGGGTATTTTATTTAAAAGTAATAATTTCAAAATTGAGAAATATAAGGAAGTAATACCTGGCCGCCTTTTAATTGTTTTTGTTCAATTTTCTAATTTTGAATTTAAATCTATAAATGTTTATGCCCCACCGGAAAAAAAGAGAGAATTTAGTTTTTTTAAATCCTTAATCTATTTTTAGTTGACAATAATCCTTTGATTTTAGATGGAGATTTTAACTGCGAATGGCCTGTTGAATGTAGAGGAAGGGAAAGTACTCAAACAAGATATAGGTCTGTGAGTATATTAAAAGCAATAGTAGAGGATGAAAGCTTACAGGATGGATGGAGAGTGTCAAAAGGTATGAATAATTGCTTTATGTGGAGCAATGTTTTATCCAAATCTCAAATAGATTATTTATTTTTATCAAAGGACTTTAACATTTTAAATAGTAAATTATTTGAAAATATTTTCTAGGACCATCATTTATTAACAAAAAGATCAAAAAATACTTATTGGAAGCTAAATATGTCATTTTTAGAAGAAGAAGAAATTAGAGAGGATTTTAAACAAAAAATAAAACAATATTTTATACAAATTGGCCTAAAAAAGGCAAGAGAAAAAAGAGAAGAGTATATTAAAATTTCAGTCTGGGCTTTGAGGTTGAGGAGGGGTTAACTAAATAAAAGAAGAAAGAAAAACATTTTAAAAAGATAAAGATAAACAAATAATTTTTAATTCTAGAGTAAAAGTTTTAAAAGAAAATGAAAAGTGTTCCCATTATTTTTTTTTAAAAAAGGAAATAAAAAAACACATTATTGAAAACATGAAAAGAGATAGAGAACCCAAAAAAAAAAATTAACAAGTGGAGCCTCATTCAATTGAGGCATCGGGAGACCTGGGCTTCGGAAATGGAGGCCATAACTTATTTTGCTATTCAAATGGCGTCATTTTGTGCGCTGCGATCGGGTTATGGGCTCCGGGCTACGATTCATTGGTTAACATCGCAAGGTAAAGCCCTTCCAAGCCTTTGATCTTTCACGGCCACAAAAGTTACGATTGCAAAAATCACAAATCACTATTCAATTGCTCCGCTTCCCCCTTGGTAGGGGCCTCATTCAAATGTGATTTGGTCAATTGAATAGGGCTCTATATAAGCATATTTTTTTACAGAAGTTTTTAGTTAGTGAACTCTTATCCAAAAGTAAGGTCTTCACTAACTAAAATCTTCTGTAAAAAATATGCTATGTGCTTATATAGAGCCCTATTCAATTGACCAAATTGCATTTGAATGAGGCCCTAAGCTAGCCACCAAGGCCCCAAATGGCAAAAGTTGAAACAGAAGTTACGGGTTCCAAGGAGGATTCTCAAAGGGCTTAAAGACATGTCCGGAGCACTTTAAATGCACATATACACACACTACTGTACTTTTATTAAAAGGGAAAGTGATGTTAGGTCTTAGAATTAAAAGCACAACATTCTCAAGCTTGCAAATCTGCAATCTGCAATTCTTTTTTTAATGTTTCATTTCTGTGTTATATCAATCCTGGCAGTCGATGTGTTAATACATACAATGGAAATTGCATGTAATAGAATATCATATTTATCAATATTGCAATATTTCAGGAATGTGGGTCCAATCGTAACTGGTAATTGAAGCCCGTAAGACTTTGAAATCCAACCTCCATTTTTTATTGACGTTATCATGACGATCTGTGTTTCCATTGGCTGTTTCTAATTAGGGAGTTACGGCCTTGGTTAATTGATCATGTTCATGCTTGCAAATGCTACATACAATTCATGGTTTCCGAATTTCACTATCGGCCCCTAACTTGCGGTCTTGCTGAATTAAATAGCACTATAACTCGAGCGCGCTGTGGGCCGGCAGGAGGCCCGCAGACATATGGCCTACATCTCAGGAGTTACGAACTCTAAATTGAATGAGGCTAGTAGAAAAGTTTTTTAAAAGGGAAAATGCTAGGAAATGATGTGTTACCTATTGAATTTTTTAGTACTTTTTGGCATGTTTTAGATAAAGATATTTTTTATTTAATTGAGAAAGTCTCCACTTCCAATATTTTACCAGCTTCATGGAAGCAGGGGGTGGTAGTTTTAATTATAAAAAAGCGGGGAAAGAAAATATAACAAATTGTCAACTTATAACTCTTTTAAATTCTGATTTTAAATTAAATAAAAAAAGATAAAGTAATACAAGGAATAAAAGTGCCAGGCGCTGATGGTAACCAAGCAAAAGTTTTCTCATATATGGTTGATGCAACAATTATGTGTTGGGATGCTGTTTCTATAAAGCAGTGAGAGTGGGTGAATGTTTTTTTTTTGAGAGTCTGGTTTAAAGTTGAATATTGAAAAAAGTGAACACATGTGTGGAAAATGGAAAAATATTTTAGATATCACTATCCCAATACAAAGTGATAAAATAAAAAATGTAGGTTTTTATTTACAAAAGACATGATAGATGACTTGGGATAATATGTTGAAAAAGATAAAGAGAAAAATAAATGTATAGGGCTTTAGAAAGATGACATTACAAGAAAAAATTGTAATTATAAAGCAAATTATTTTACCTACATTTTTATACACTTTCATAATTTTATTTCCTCCTATTTTATGATTAAAACTTATTATTAGAGAGTGTTTTATCTTTTATGGGATTCCAAAATGGAGAGATTTAAAAGGGTAAAATTGTGTTGCATTACAATTACATGCTAATGGAGGAAAACATCCTATTGATTTAAAAATGTTTTGGAGTTTTAAATTTCACGCTTTTAATATCAAAATGGCTCTCAGTACTGATGATTGTATAACTAGTTATTTAAAAAAATATTCTATTGTTTTTTAATTTCGTAAATTAAATGAGCTTGTCTTTAAATGAACCTTATGCTTTTAGCCCTCCAAAAGATTATGTTATTTTAGAAAAAATAATAATATAGATTTAGAAACAAGATCTTGTCTCAGAGAGAATTATCCTTTTAATTGGCAACAAAACAGGGTTTAACCACCATAGTATAGAAACATCCTACACCTTTTACCAATTAATTAGACAAAATTATGCAAAAGTATACAAACAAATTGGGGATATACTGAAAGATTGGTCAAAATTAAATTTTTCAGGTAGTTCTGGTAGAATATCTGAGATTAAAAATGTCAATACTATCCAAAATGACCTACTTACTTTAAAAATCCCTCAAAAGATATTGTTAAAATTTCAAACTCTAATAAATTATTTTATGAATAACAACAAAAAACAAAGAATACAATTGGATTTACTACAAAGAAACTTTAAGAAAGGTGGTTTAGCAGTTCCAAATATTCTGGAATATGCTGAAGCTGTAAGACTGACTCAAATTTTATCTTGGTGTAATACCAAAGGCATGATAAAACAAAACATAATTGAAAAAGATCTTACAGAATATCGAAAACTTGATTACTTAATTTGGAGTAAAGATAAAGATAAACAGGATGTCAAAATACCTTCCTCAGTGATACATTTTCTGGTTAAAACTTGGTCCAAATACAATATTAAATGGGGATTAGTAAGCTTTCCCTTTCCGCTATCGCCTATATTAACACTAAATGAAGGACCTTTTAAATGTAGTTAAAGTAACTGGGAGAGATGGAACCTTAAGAGGTTAGCAGACTTGTTCTGAAATGGGAAAATAAAAACCCTTGAAGTACTGAGGAGAGAAAATGGTCTCCAAGGAGAAAAATGGCTGGAATATAATGCTTTGTTTAAAGTTTTATCTAATAATGGGTATCAAAAACTAATAAGACCAATTACGAAATTTGAAATAAAGTTATAAAGGACGGAAGGAAAAACACAATAACACAACAATTAAACATTTTAGGAGACATGAAAGAAGTAAAATAAACTATAAAAATGAGTAAATGGGAGGAAGAATTGGGAAAGCAATGGAGCCATACTTCATGGTATAATGCTTTTGAGGTGACCGCCAATACGCTAAAATGTGTTAACTTAAAAGAAACGTATTTTAAAGTTATCCAAAGATGGCACTTAGTACCTAGCCAAATCTCCAAATTTAGTAAAGGAAACAATGTAGATTTTTTTATGTGAATCCGAAACAGGTTCTTTTGAGCATTTGTTGGAAATGTGAAATTGTGCATAGTTTTTGGTCTTCATCTATAGATAATATGAAAAGGATTGCAAAGTGTGACATTGATTTTACACCTGAATTTGCGTTGTTCCACATGTTTCTAGATTATATTTGTTGTAAAGTTAAATACATCTTAGTTCACATCTTATCAACCATGAAATAGCTGATCACTTTATATTGAAAAAAAAACTCTTCTCACGTGGGGAGAAGTAAAAGATATATAGCCTTAATAAATTGCTATTTTGCCAAATGAATAGGGCTCTATATAAGCACAGACCATATATTTTTTAAAGAAGTTTTTAGTTAGTGAAAAACTTGCTTTCGGATAGAAGTTTACAAACTAAAAAGTTCTGTGAAAAAATATACTCTGTGCTTATATAGAGCCCTTTAGAATTGGCCGAATCGCAATTTAATAAGGCTGATAGTGTCGAGAAATAGAGTTATCAAAAAAGATTTCATTGAATTTAACATGAATACACAACTGAACTAAACTAATATCGCCTGGAAAATGTGGGATGACTATACAGAAACACTTAACTAACTTATGGCTCGCTTCTTCATTCTGTAGTCAGTGGATTTAAAGATCGATATGTTTTGATGGAAAATCAGTATGTATGTTTATGTTTTGTATGAACATAATAAGAGAATATAATTTACAAAATGTTAGTGTGGAAATTTTAAAAAAATCATATGAATATTTTTACAAATTTTAGATTAAATTAAATGGTTTTATTGGAGGCAAATTTAAATAGTGATGTCTAAAAACCAATTTGTTATATTTTTTATATTTATTTATTTATTTATTGAGTAATAGCCAGAAAGATCTGGCTTGGGCAGCAATTACAGACTGTCTACCTACAAGAGAATTCCAGCACAGACGTGGTTTGGTCATCCGGGCGAAGTGCCCTAGATTGTAGTGTAATACTGATGATACCCCTTTACATGTATTTTTGAATTGCTGGTTCGCACAGGAGGTATGGAAAACTATTGGACCTCTTTTAAAGTGGATGGGTAATCTTAGAATTTTAAACCACAAAACTGTTTTATATGGGAGGGTGCTATGCAAAGTGAAAGAGTGCTTTTTTTGAAAGTTGGTTAATTATTAATTGTTTTAAAGAAGCTTTATGGAAAGCAAGAAATATTTTATTATTTTTGAAAAAATGTAATTTTACCCAGGGACTGTATAAAATACGCTTTTGGTTTATTATATATTTATTATTTATTGGAGGGATCAAGGAAAAGAAAAAGCACAACAGAAACAGAAGTTGCATGCTTGGAACAGGTTGTTATAATTTAATTTTTTCCTTAAAATGTGTCTTTTTTTATAATTTTTTATCCTTTTTATTCTTTTTTATCCTTTTTTTAGAGAAGGGATAGGATAGGGTTTTAACATCAAAATAAGGGCTAGAAAGAAAAATGGGAAAAGAAAGGGAAAAAGATAGAAGTTTTTTACTAGGGTTTAGTTTTTTTTTTATTTGACTTATTTCGACCTAGTAAATTTAATTTTTCTTGTTTTAGCATACCATGATGATGCATAAATGATAAACCTTGATTTGGCAATATTGCGAAAGATTAAGGTAATCAAATGACTGAATGGTAAAAAGAAAGAAAGAAAAACAGTTCTGTATGCAAGTGATACTTGGTTTGTGCAGAAATCCAAACCCATGCTTTTAAATACAGCAAGCAAATGCTTTACAGGAGCAATGTATAGAATTGCTATTTTTTGGATCCAAAGAGTAAGGTACATTTTCTTCTCATTTGCATCTCCCCACCTTTTAGACATGCAGATGAGTTTACAAATGTATTATTTGTTGTATATATATATATATATATATATATATATATATATATATATATATATATATACATGTTTACATTCACATAAGAGCAAATTTTAAAAAATTGCAATAAAATCAATTAATAAAGTAATTGCAATCAATCAGTCCCAAATAAACCTAAACTAAAATTAAATAAATGCATAGTAAAAGTAGTAGGTATCAAAAGATAATCAGATTTTGTTTGTTACAATATTATTATGATAAAAAAAAACAATGTGTTTATTTTGTAAGAATTAAATGTGATAAGAGCCAAAATGTATTTTGCAAGCCAAAAGCAAAGAAATAATAAAGACAGTATTTACATTTTTACCTTGTATATTCAGTTATTGTTTCCAATAGCTCTGCTGAAATCATTGGCGGCTATAGCTGCATCCTCCCCATTATACAGTCATAACTTTCCTTTCTGCATCTCACACTCCTCCCATCTCAGGAAGTTGTTCAGCAGCACCAAAATAGTCGATTCCACTGCAGCATAGTTGCCCATAGAAAGTAATCACATATATAGTTCTCAGCAATATGGGTCATTGCTAACACTTGCGGGCTCGCATTGAGTGCCCGCTGTTACTGCTGCCCTCGTGAAGCGAGGGTCGCAGTTGCTGACAAAGAGCGCCAAAGGCGCTCCTTGCGCTGGTGGAGATGTGCCCCATAAGCGCTCATCCCTACAACCCTGTACGACTTTCGGACCCGCATTTGCACAGGTGGAGGCTCTATGGCTCCTCACAAGCGGTTACAAACAATACGAACTTACACAAAAAAATATGAGCCGCGGGACTTAACGGACAGCACGCGCACAGAAAAAAACATTAAAACACAAAAAACTAAAATAAAAACCTTACCCACAGCAAGGGGGTACACCCAGAACGTCTGGAAGTGAGGTTACACCTCGATTTCAGTCCAATTTAAAAAGTTTAGACACTCGAAAATCCCCTAAGCGAGAGAAAATATGGCAGCCAAAAAAAAATTAAAACGAGTCTACGCGACCCCTAAAGCCGCAAAACACTGCCAAGCACATACGACTTTTACAAAAACCTGTACGAGGTACAACATACACCATTAGCAAGGACGCTAAATCATCCACACCCGCGTACCACATACACATTCGCCACCATTTTACAACACTAACTTACAGAATGCGGAAGTACCCAGCTACACAAACGGTTTCCCCTCGCGCACGCAGCCTATTTACACTACACACTGCACACATTGCTGACTCTTACACCTCAGCTCAACAACACTGCAAACCTACATTGTATGCTGCAGGAACATCAAAACAGATTGTTAGCTCTTCAGCACATTCCTTGCTGCATATATTAATTACAAACAGGTAAAGTATATTAATTTATGATTTCATTAATTAATTAATTAGCATAAAAAAATATACACAAAAAAAAACAAAAAACACCACAGTATTGCAAAAAAACAAAGACCTTCACAGCGCGCCTCAGAAGGAGTGCCAACTGTGCTCATAGGACTCAAAGTACACCAGGGGAGAGTCTTGCAAAAAGCTCCAAAAGGTGATCAGCGCGGACCTTACAATAAACACAAAAGCGCCTCTGATAACAAAAAATACACCAACCCAGAAGCTCGCAATGAGCGCTGAAGGATCTTAGACGACCAAAACACTTACTCTCTGTGGCAAACAGCATTACCTGCCTTACAATTGTATTATAAGTCGCTAGTATAATATTATAAAATAGAAGCTGCCTAACTTTTTTTCTTTTAGATTTTTAAATCATTACACCCCTTTTCATGTATAAATCTTCAAAAGAGTATTTTTTAAATAAATGACAATTGGTAATTTATGCTCTCTAAATTTGTTTATTGAATATGTGTATTATAGGTTTGAAGACAATCTATTTTAGTAAGAGATCTTCAAAAGAGTTTCTTACAGCAGTAATTAATCTGTTGAACTTCTTCTGATGTGTCTATTATTTTAAATCTTATCAGAAGGAGTTCCAGAGATTTTCAAAAGTTATTGTTGCTCAGGTCCTAAAAGTAATTTTCATATGCTTCAGTTTAAATAAGTACGTTTTTAAATAAGATTTTGTTTAAACAAATGGACTTCAGTATTCCTTTAATATAAGACTAAAATGAACTCTTTGTTGAGATGTCTCCTGCAGCCCCTGTTATAAGACTAATAAGACTAACTCTTTGTTGAGATATCTCCTGTAGCCCGTGTTTTGTATGCCTTTTTGACAACAGTTTTGGCAGTCTTGACGGTCTTGGCTAACACTGCCATTTTAACAGTTTCTGTCTGTTATTGAAGAGCTAGCTTATAAAAGCTGATTCAAATGAATTCATTATCTCAGTGAGGATGCACAAAGAAAAACCATTAAACGTCCTTTGAAAAGTACATTTTTACTACTGTACATGCTGTGTAGATTTTGCTTTTGTAGAAGCTTTTCATGCCTAGGCTAGGAAGTAATTGCAACAGCTGTGTTTATAGTATTTCTTACATCTGCTCTGCAGCTCCAAGTAGCATAAAAATTGTATAGGCCAATTTTTGAATGCACAGCTACCAAGTAATGTAGTGCCAAATGTCATCAACATTTAACTTGGACAACATTAAAACAGTTTCTCTGTGAAAATGTGAGAAAAAAGCATTTAAGGAAATCGAAGTTTATGTGTAAAAATATACATATGTCCACTCTCTATGATAAACAAGATATTTTTGCAGATATGTGCTAAAGCCAGCAGTACTTAAGTCTTCCTTAAATAGATGCGGTCAACACAACAAGAAGTTGGTTCTTTATCTTAAATTGTCTAGACATTGTGATAGTCATTATTCTCTACAGTAAAATCTTTTGTGAGATATTCACCACTGATTGGGCATCTCCTTTATGCTAATGTGTCATTCAATATGCTAGTTTGGGTGTCAGAATAGATATATTGTATATACATATATACAGTATATAGTGTATATATGTATATAAGGTACAGGCGGTATTAGAAAAATGTGCAAAAAGTTTCCTAAAATAGTGAGAAAATGTAAGTTGCTATACTTAAAACAAAAGATGCACTCAGACAAGTGGAATTATAAATGCATGAAAAGATGAGTAGTGGACAGTGGACAGTGTGCTTTAATTTGTAGGGGATCCTGCCAGTTAGTCAGGTAACAGATAGATAGATATTCCTTCACATTACAGATATATAAACACTGTTTCATCCACACTATAATATAAAGTATACAGCTCCAGCTCTACACAGTTACCACTACACTATATTATTATTATAGTATATTTGTAATGCGCCAACATATTCCGTAGCACTATACATGGGTTACGATCAAGGCAAAGAATAATGGCAATATTAACATGTTGCAAAGGATGGAGGGCTTTGTCTTTAAGCTTAGAATCCAGTGTCCAAGGTGCCTTCCCCAAAGCACCTTGCAAGATTGAAAACTTGTAAACTTACAAGGAGATGGCTCAAGAAAAACAGGTTTTGATTCCTGTTGTTTAGTCATTCAATCATGTCCGGTTCTCTGTGACCCTATGGATTGCAGCACACCAGGCGCATCTGCCAGGCACTGCCCCTCTGAGCTCTAGCAAGTTTATGTTCATTGCTGCAATGACCTCATCTATATATCTCTACCTCTGCCCCCTTCTTCGTGTGAATTCAATTGTTTCCAGCATCAGAGTCTTCTCTAGGGGATCCTGTCTTCTCATGGTATGGTCAAAATATTTGAGCTTGACCTCATGATCATACCGTCCAGTGAACAGTTTTTCGTGATTTCCTGTATTACTGATTTATTAGATGTTGTTGCAGTCCAAGGATTTCTGAGCAGTTTCCTCCAACACCACGATTCAAAAGTGTCAGTGTTACTACTGGGAATACCATAGTTCTAACTATGCTGACCTTTGTTGAATAGTGTAGCATATTTTCCTTTTACGAGCTTGTCATAACTTTTCTCCCCAGACGCAAACAACCTTTCATTTTGTGACTACAGTCACCATCTGAAGAAATCTTCCCCATCTATTTTACAGGAACAGAGATTGCCGTTTGCCATGATCTTTATCTTTTTAACGTTGAGCAGCAGATCAGCTTTTGCACTTATTTCACCCGCATAAATAGGTCCTTTATTTTCTCCTTACTACCATCAGAGTAGTATGATCCGCATATCTGATGTTGTTGATATTTCTTACAGTAATATTGATTCCGGCTTTGGATTCATCCTGTCCAGGCTTGCAAATTATGTACTCCACGTATTTTGTATAAATAGGGTGACAATATACATCCTTGTCACACACCTTTACCAATCTTAAACCATTCTGTTGTTCCTTATTCTGTTTTGACCTCTTGGTCCACATACAGATTGATGAGGATGAGATGATCTGGCACTCCCATCTCTTTAAGAACTTAGCACATTTTGTTGTGATCCATACAGTCAAAAGCTTTAGAATAGTCTATGAAGCAGAAGGAAAAGCTTTTCTGGAACTCTCTTGCTTTCTTCATTATCAATCGGACATTGGCAATTTAATCTCTTGTGCCTCTTCCTCTGCTGCACCCAGCTTGCACATCTGGTAGATCCCGGGCCATATATTGTTGGAGCCGAGGTGGTATCTTAAGCATTACATTACTGGCATTGGAAAAGAGTGCAATTGTTTGATAATTGTAGCAGTCTTTGGCACTGCCTTTTTGGGATTAGGATGTAGATCTCATGTAATAACTTGCCTTGTTACCAAATTTGTTGGTATAAGACAAGCAACACTTTCATGGCATCATCTTGTAGGATTTTGAATTGTTCAGCTGGGATTCTATCAACTCCTGCAGCCTCATTATCAGCAAGGCATCCTAGGGCCCTTCTCACTTCACTCTCCAAGACGTCTGTCTTCAGCTCCTTGGATAAACTATTGAGATCACCAATTTTATTAAGATCCTTCCTGTATAGATCTTCAGTGTAATCCTGCCACCTCTTCTTTATCTGATCTTCTTCTTTTAAGTCCCTATCCTTTTTGTATTTTATCACTCCAATTGTGGCATGAACGGTTTCTTTGGTCCCCAATTTTTTTGAAGAGATCTCTCGACTTTCCCATTCTGTTATCTTCTTCTATCTCTTTACTTTACTCATTATAGAATGTCTCATGTCTCTTCTTGCTATCTTTTGGAATTCTGCATTCCGTTGGACTAATCTGTTCCTGTCTCCACTGCCTTTTGATTTCCTGGGCTACTTTCAAAGCCTCATCCATCAGTTAGTTTGCCTTTTAGGTTTTCTTTCTATTGGGGATATTCTTTGTTGCTGTTTCCTGAATAATGTCACAAACTTCAATCCAAAGCTATTCAGGTATTCTATATTCCATGGCTTGTCCCTTAAATCGATTCTATACCCCCACTACATATTCACAGGAGATATTGTTTGTTTTGTATTTGCTTGATCTGATGATTTTCCCTCTTTTCTTCACTTTAATCAGTTAGTTGTTGTTAACTCCTTGAGGTTGGTTATTTGACAGTATTTATTGGTGTGAGCAGTAACCAATTGAGGTACTTGATTGAGCCATGATATTTATCGTTGGGGAGGGCAGATAGATTTTTAATATCTACTAAGGGCTTTGACATGTGTAAGACTCTTTCTTGTGTATGGTCCTTTACATTGGCTTTCCAGTATAATTTTTAGCATGTAGTAGTTATTAACTTTGACACTTAGGTCCACTTACTTAGGGCCAGGTATCCTGTGTACTCAATAAATGTTGACAATTAGTGTGCACTGACAGCTGCAGACACTTGCTAAAACTTAGGGAGTGTCATGTAATAGCTATACACGTTATTCCTCTTGTAAAACAATAGAGAGCTTTATGTATCTAGCACTCACTAAGCATTGGCTCATTTGTTTTTTTTATTCTACCGAATGTGTCAATTATTGCTCAAAAATACTAGGAGTCAAGAGATTGGGTCCTTAGACTTTGAATGCTCATCAAGGGCTACTGGAAAGCATCCACACAAAAACAATAAAACAATATGGAAAAATTAAATTGGGGGAACATATTATAATTGTTTTATTAACAGCAACTTAGTGCCCCTTAGAGGAGGTAACCTGGGCCATGGCAATCCTCCGCATATCACCCCTCCCTAAAAACGACCATGTCTAGATGGACTGGAGTCCCCAAAGACATAATATAACATTTACATCCCTTGCATTTGAACAATATCTTATATGTACCTACACATTTTAATATACTTGTACACAGGTATACACCATCTATAATTATTTACCACCATCAAGATCCTCTTCTCCCACTAGTAGAAACAGACAAACATAATTACAATTTGTGCCTCCCATTACAACATGATGGAATTTAATAGTTAACAAATTTAAGGCTGAGTTTTTTTACTTTACTTTTTAATTTATCACATTTTTTTCCCTAGTTGAAATATAAATTGTAAGCACATTGGAGTAGGAAGATCCATTATTTTGCATCACATTATCTATCATCTTAATGTATTGTATTGTCTTTGTATTTCTGTATATCTTATAATTAGTTCTCTCAGTTTTATTTCATATTTCCAAATTTACGTTGCAATACTCTTGTTAATAAAGCTGCAAAAAGGTTGGGTCTTTAAAAATAAAGAGTAATAATAATAATGTCTACAGTATAATTTAAGTCTGAGAGTACACAAATACTTTATTTTGCTATTGTTGCATATTTAACTTACAAATAAAAAAATATATATTTGACAAATTAAACATAAATTAGACTCATGAATTGTGATTCATTTTTTAAATTTCCATGTTTTAAGAATCTATTCAGCAATATGACACCAAAGGATGTAAAAAGACGTGTACATTCTATCACACTTAAAAGCAATAGGCAAAGAGAGATCAGATTTTAGAAATAATTAGCAAGTTGTTGTACATAGCCTGAGGTAAAGAATGTAGGTCAGCCTTTGCAAATTAATTATAATACACGCAACATACTGTATGAGGTTTATTTTTGGCATTCTTTGTTAGCTTTATTAGCATGAATATATAACTAGTTCACCTTAGATCTGAAGGCATACCTTACTTGTAAATGCTGTTAATTTTTTTTTTATATATTACTGTAATATGAATATGCATTTTATTAATACAATTGTATTTAGTTATCTAATTGCTTAGGTTAAAGTCCATCAGGTCCAGTCTTGTTTGCCTTACAGTTACCAAAATTCAGTAGGTCTCACAGCAGCAAAGTGCTCCTCTGACAATGTTATTTTTTCCAGTTGTAAGGTTAATAAGAAACAGCTGTCCCAGACTCTTAGAAACAATTCAGTCACTGCAGAACTTAGTGAATTTTGGCCATTGATCCAGAGATAGGCAAACAGAAAACATTTTACCTTTTTTGTTTTGTTTTGCAGAAAATACATTCCTTCCTGATCATATCAAAACAGACATTCTAAAAAATAATTTTCACATGTTCGATTATTTTCAGGAATATGCCTAATAACTCCAATCAAGCAGCATCCACTGCATTGAAAGAAACTCAGTGCAGCACTTATAGAATGGGTGTTCTTGCAAGCATTTAATTAGTTTTCATCAGTAGCAACCTCATTCAATTGAGGCTTTCAGGAGATCCGGGCTTGTTATTTTGCTATTCAATCGGCGTCAGTTTGCGGGATTCGATTAAGTTAGAGAATCCAAGCTGCGATTTATAGCAATTTTAAAAATCGCAAGTTAATACCGTCCAAGCCTTTGATCTTTCACTGTCGCAAGGCTTAAATCGCAAATTACTATTTAATTGCTCTGATTCCCCCTCGCTAACCACTCCGTCAAGGCCGCAAATGGCAAATATCTAACCACAAGTTTATGGTACCAAGGAGGTCTCGCAAAGGGCTTAATGACAAATCGGAGCACTTTAAAAGCAAATAACAAAGCAATACTGTACTTTTCTTAAGAGTAAAAGTGATGTTAGGTCTTAGAATTAATAGAACAACATTCTCCAATACTTTATTTCATGTTCAATTTTCGTGTTATATCGATCACGGAAATCAATGTGACATCCTACGGGCTTTAACCTCCAAGCCCATAAGACTTTGAAATCCAACCTCAATTTTTTCAAAGACTTACAGCCTTTACTTACGAGTTACGAACTTGGAGGTTGGTCATGATGACAATCTCTGTTTCCATTGGCTGTTTCTGCATTGGGAGTTACGGGCTTGCTCCCCTAACATGCTCAAGCCCAGAAATGCTACGTTCAACTCATGGTGTTCCTGCGGGCCTGGCCAATTGAATAGCATCGCTATCGGAGACCAAATGGAGCCCGCAATTCAATTGCAGGCATTTGGGTGTCTCTGTGATTGAGTTGCAAGCTCCGAATTTAATGAGGCTCTAGGTTTGTAGTAACTTGGATCAAGACAACTGAATCGAAGTAGTCTTTTTGGATTTTGCACATGGAAGACTACTGTGCAAACTAGGGGATACAGGAATTGCAGTAAATATCTGCTCATGGATCGAAAGCTGGCTAAATGACAGGAAGCAAAGGGTTGTTGTAAATGGAACATACTCGGATTGGACTAATGTGGTAAGTGGGGTTTCTCAGGTTTCAGTATTAGGTCCTCTCCTTTTCAATGTATTTATTAATGACTTAGAAGTAGGACAGGAAAGTATTGTCTTCATTTTTGCTGATGATGCAAAGTAACTCAATCAGGAAGTTATGTACTTTCCCTCCAAATGGATTTGCATAAATTAGAGAAATGGGCAACTAAATGGCAGATGAGATTTAATATGAATAAATGCAAAGTTATTCATCTGGGAGGGAAACACAGCCA
Source organism: Discoglossus pictus (assembly GCA_027410445.1). NCBI lineage: Eukaryota > Metazoa > Chordata > Amphibia > Anura > Alytidae > Discoglossus > Discoglossus pictus. Next base: position 240,823,047 of record CM050163.1, read on the forward strand.
TGCAATTTATAATCGTAATGGAGCAAATGTAAGGGTATTAAAAATAAATAATAAAGGAATTTGGGAGTACTCGTGGACAACCACCTAGGTAGCAGTGCTCAATACCAAGCAGCAGCTGCAAAGGCAAATAACATATTAGCATGTATTAAGAAGGGTATAGAAGCAAGGGATATAATATAATTCTGCTACTATACAAATCTCTAGTACGCCCTCATTTGGAATATGGAGTACACTTTTGGGCACCACTTAAAAAAAAGGACATTTTAGAGCTGGAAAAAAATACAGATAAGGGCAAGGGGATCTGATTACCTTATATAAATATATCCAGGGTCAATATAAGGTTTTGTCAAGTGAACTTTTTGTGCTAATCGGTTTTTAACTGACAAGAGTACATCCTTTGAGGTTAGAAGTAAAAAGATTCCACCTTAAAGAAAGAAAAGAGTTTTCACATTAAGGGTGATTAAACTGTGGAATTCTCTATCAAAGAAGGTAGTGACAGCGGATTTAATAGAATGTTAAAAGGGGATTGGATATTTTTTTAAAAAAAGGGCCATTCAGGGTTATCCTGGATAACTAGCAAGGGAGTATTGATCCAGTGAGGAATCAGATTGCCAGTACATGGGGTCAGGAAAGGAATTTGATTTCTCCCCCCTTTTCAGACATATTTTTTAATTCAGTATTTAATGTTTTGAAAAGATTGGCAAGTAAATGTAAAGGTATATTTAAGTTTCCTGCATTATGAGTGCATCTGATAGTGGAGATTAAGTAGTGTATGAAAAAATCCAAAAATAAACATTATTATACTTTGCTGAATCTCTTGCAACTAGTTGATTTTCAGAGTTATCACCCCTAGAAATTCCAAGCTGAATTAGCATACAATTCATATGTAGTTTGTGCCAATGACAGGCAACAGGTACAACAATGTATAAAAAGTTTAACAGTGTAGTGAATCTGCAGAATCTGTAACACGTTGAGCCAGTGTGTGAGTGTGTCATGCTGTGAGTCCCTGTCAGTGTGTGTCTAGACATTGCAATGTGTGATTTCATTCCTGTAGCCAGTGCCAGATCTACCTTTTTGGAACCACTTGGCATTGAAGTGAATGTGCCCCTGCAAGTGCTCAAGGTCTGCACACACCAATTTTTCCTTTTTCTGTGCATGTATATCGCTGTCTTGCTGTGTGAGCAATAAAAGCCATTTTAACAACATACTGTAGGTACTCATACATACTGCGAGCTATTACTTGTTTATTAAATGCATTTGAAGGAGGGCCATGTGGTTTACATTTTTTTATGGGAGGACAACAAACATATGTTACACAAATGCATATCATGATCACTTGTATTACAAATAAAAACTAAGTAATTTTCAGAATTAAAGGGCCGCTAAACAATGAAAAACGAAATTTACTGAAAAAATAGTCTAACCAAGATCATAAGTAATCAGGAAAAAAGTAGATAAAATACATTTGGATGCCTCTGCTGAGCCCTGGAGAAATCCATAATATGTATATATATATATATATATATATATATATATATATATATATATATATATGTAGTCAATAAAAAGTACATCTGTGTTCACATTTAAATGTCTAAAGCAAGTTAAAAAACCTGCTTCCATCTCAGAGTTCCGAGAAAAACAGGTATTACACTGCATTCTGGGAAGTTGAGCTGGGACACACAAATATGCGCCAAGGTTGGAATAAACACAGGCTGAGTATTCAATCCATGTACAGCTGTTTCAAGCTTACTGGCTATCATCAGCATGGAGCGGGATCTCAGCCTGTGTTGTGGAAATTATGAGTAGGTAGTAGGTAGTAGTAAATTTACACTGTTATACAGGCTGTACACTTCCTACTTTGCATTGTAGCAGAGGGTAATTTCTTCAGTGTTGTTACATGAAAAGATATAATAAAATATTTAGAAAAATGTGAGGGGTGTACTCACTTTTGTCAGATACTGTATACAGTGCCTTGCAAAAGTATTCACCCCCTTGACTTTTTACCTATTTTGCTACATTACAACCTTAAGATCAATGTTTTGTTATTCTGAATATTATATGATGGTTTAGAACACAATAGTGTAAGTTGGTAAAGTGAAATGAGAAAAATATATACATAACCCTATTTTTTAGAAATAGAAAACAGAAAATTGTCATGTGCGAATGTATTCACCCCCCTTGTTATGAAGCCCATAAAAAGCTCTGGTGAAACCAATTACCCTCAGAAGTCACATAATTAGTGAAATTATGTCCATCTGTGTGCAATCTAAGTGTCACATGATCTGTCATTACATATACACACCTTTTTTGAAAGACCCACAGGCTGTAACACCTAAGCAAGAGGCAACACTAACCAAACACTGCCATGAAGACCAATGATCTCTCCAAACAAGTAAGGGACAATGTTGTTGAAAAGTACAAGTCAGGGTTAGGTTATAAAAAAATATCCAAATCTTTGATGATCCCCACGAGCACCATCAACAGCAAACCTGCCAAGAGACAACCGCCTACAAAAACTCACGGACAGGGCAAGTAGGGCATTAACCAGAGAGGCCTAAGACACCACAGAGACCTAAGGTAACACTGGAGATGCTGCAGAGTTCCACAGCAGAAACTGGAGTATCTGTACATAGGACGACAATAAGCCGTATGCTCCATAGAGTTGGGCTTTATGACAGAGTGGCCAGAAGAAAGCCATTACTTTCAGCAAAAAAACAACATGGTATGTTTTGAGTTTGCAAAAAGGCATGTGGGAGACCCCCAAAATGTATGGAGGAAGGTGCTCTGGTCTCATGAGACTAAAATTGAACTGTTCGGCCATCAAAGAAAACGCTATGTCTGGTGCAAACCCAACACATCACATCACCCAAAGAACACCATCTCCACAGTAAAACATGGTGGTGGCAGCATCATGCTGTGGGGATGTTTTTCAGCAGCCGGAACTGGGAAACTGGTCAGAGTTGAGGGAAAGATGGATGGTGCTAAATACAGGGATATTCTTGAGCAAAATCTGTACTACTCTGTGCATGATTTGAGGCTAGGACGGAGGTTCACCTTCCAGCAGGACAATAATCCCAAACACAAAAGTTGGCTCTACAAAGTATTGACTTAAGGGGGTGAATACTTTTGCAAGGCACTGTATATATGTGTGTGTGTAAATATATATGTAAGTAAATGTATATGTAAATATATGTATATATATATATATATATATAAACATATATATATACATATACATTTAATTCTATGATTAATTCTATGAACAATTTTTTGCTGTGTGTTTCCATATCCCTGACATCATAGTCACTTGTAATTGGCTGTGGTGATTGTTTCGCAGATAAACATTGAGCTGTATCATGATCATTGTGGATCATGGCTTATATCAATATACAGTGTGAGAAAAAAGTATTTGATCCCCTGCTGATTTTGAACATTTGTCCACTGACAAAGAAGACCATAATTGTAATGGTAGGTGTATTTTAACAGTGAGAGACAGAATAACAAAACAAGAAAACACATGTCAAAAAAGTTATAAATTCATGTGCAGGTCAATGAGGGAAAAAAGTATTTGAACTCTTCAACTTATTACTTGGGGGCAAAACCCTTATTGTCAATTACAGAGGTCAGATGTTTCTTGTAGTTGGCCGCCAGGTTTGCACACATCTCCGAAGAGATTTTGTCCCACTCCTCTTTGTAGATCCTCCCCAAGTCATTAAGGGTTCAAGGCTGATGGTTGGCAACTCAAACCTTCAGCTCCCTCCACAGAATTTCTATGGGATTAAGGTCTGGGGACTGGCTAGGGCACTCCAGGACCTTAATGTGCTTCTTCTTGAGCCACTCCTTTGTTGCCTTGGCTGCGTCGTTTGGGTCATTGTCATGCTGGAATACCCATCCACGACCCATTTTCAATGCCCTGGCTGAGGGAAGGAGGTTCTCACCCAAGATTTGATGGCACATGGCCACATCCATCGTCCCTTTGATGCGGTGCAGTTGTCCTGTCCCCTTAGCAGAAAAACACCTCCAAAGCATAATGTTTCCACCTATATGTTTGACGGTGGGGATGGTGTTCTTTGGGTTATAGGCGGCATTCGGCTCCTTCAAACACAGTGATTTTGAGTTGATGCCAAAGCACTCGAATTCTGTCTCATCTGACCACAACACTTTCACCCAGTTCTCCTCTGAATCATTCAGATGTTCATTGACAAACTGCAGACGGGCCTGTACATGTGCTTTCTTGAACATGGGGCCTAAATTCACTGTAGCTGATTGTTGTTACAGTTTAAACATACATCAGCATTGTGTAGAATGGGAATTATTGCAACAGACCCTGTCTGATACTCTGCTGCTAATTCACATAGAGTGTTCTGCTGAACTGTTTTTTGAGTACTAGTGGTTATATGCTGTACTCATTCTTGCTAACAGGGATTTTCCAAAGAACCTCATTACCCACTGGGTGACATTGATTTAAGATCTTTCTGAGCCCATCTGAAGCAGTAGGATCATAATATTGGGGTCTGGGAAGATGTTTAAAGAAGATATGGTTTTGGATAATTTCCTGCATGTTGAAATTAGTAAAACATGGAATTAGACGTAACCTGCAATCGGAGGCTACAAATTAATGAGTCATTTTTGCCAATCAAGCTGGCAATCAAGCAATCTAGCATTTATAAAATACATTAGAACATCTGTTCTAGTGCATGTGGGTTTTATGATATTAGGCATTAGGCCCTTGAGTCCCATCAATATTACTCAGAAAAAAAACAGTTAAAAGTAATATTTTTAATTGCATATTTGTGGGTTTGAGACTGTTCTGAAATTTATCCTAATGTCTTTCCATGACTTCCCATGCTTTTAAAGTACAGTAGTGTGTGTTTAATTGCCACTACAGCTATAAGAAGTGTTTGAAAAAGCCTTTGCTAGTCAAATTTAGTACTTGTAATATTTTTGACAGAAACTTAATACTTTTTCTAGTTGCAGGTCAGAATTAATATGTGAGCTAGAGATTTTGTGTAACTTTAATTATTTAGCACTTGTACTGTTCAAGCTGTGCTAAAATCAATGGAGATGTAAACCCTAAGTAGCATCTTTGACTGGACCGTTGGGTATTGTGGGCGAGTAACTCGTAATCAGAATACTACTAGCTTATAGAATGTGTGGCAGTTTTAAGAGTGACTTAAAGTGTGTGTAACTTTACGATCTGGCCAATAGAATAAGTATGCTCTCTCTGGGACACATAGCATGGTGTGTTTCTATGAAGGGAAGGGCTTTTTATTGATCGCCTGCTGTTATCCTGTGTGAAGGGATTGAAGAACCATTTTAGATCTATAAGTAAGACTGCTTTTCTTGGCCTTTTTAAGCCCCACTGAAGAGCAGATATTTACAAGATATTGATCTCGGTGCAGAAGCAAGTATTTATTATGGGGATGTATCCACGTCGGAAATTCAATTCTTTAGGCAGATCGGAGGGGATACCGAAATGCTGCACCAATGTGGTCAGTTCCTGGAAGGCTAAGAGCTACTCTAGTCCACAAAGCAACTGAATGCGCATCTAATCAGGGAGAAGTGGAGTATGGTCACCTGAAAGAGAGAGCTGCAAAGGAGTAGAAACACTACCGTAGACTGGGTGGAGACCCTCATGGGCCAGCAAATGGCATCCCTAGGGATTCTGCAAGGCGATGAGCCAACAGACTAGCTGGAGAAGCTTGTATGGTAGGAGATCATGCAGGAAAAGAGATATGATAATCTTATGGCACCTGCTACTGCATCCAATGTCATCCCTACTTTGGGCTGGGGTTGTTTGATGGGCTCCAGGAGATGCTACATGTTGAATCATAGTGTGCCATCGGGACAAAGCAACACTGGAGGAGCCTGTCAGACAGGCACCAACAGCAGCTAGAGTTCCAGGTACAGCAGCAGCAATGCTGATTCAACATGTGATTGAACAGGAGATGAAGCTAGAAGGGGAGTATTCAGAGTTCCTGAATGAGGCGACCCTTGATGGACTGTAGTGGCACTCGATCTATACAAATGAAGAGGTTCCTGAGATACCTAGCTCTACAGTCAGGGCAGGATTGGAAGAACTGCTAGCAGCCAATCATGGCAAGGGAGCAGAGGAAGCCAAGCAATCTCCTTCAGTGACAAGGGCCAAGAGAAACTGTAATCCTAATGGTCCCACTGAGAGATGTGAGACTACCACAATCACCAGAAGAAGCTCCATCAATCGATGGCAGCCAACCACAGTCAGCAATCAGGGAAGGGTCAAGACACCAGGGAAACTGGCTAATTTCCAATAGAAACAAAACAGTTGGGGGTCTATCCCAGGACCAAGAGGATCTAGCTGACATACCAGGCCGGGGCAAGCAAGCAAGCCAGATAGTGAACCCCCAGCACCTTCAAGGATCTGATGCCAGCAAAAGGTGGCAATCCAGAAGAGATTGTTGGAGGAAGGTCAGCTGAGGAGCCTCCTGCCACCTGAAGCAATCCAACAATAGAGTTTCTCCCAGTCAGTGCCACCGGAAAATTTGAAAGGGGTCAACCTCCCACAGTCTCAGAGGAGCCCTTCAGCTTCCATGGCTTAATGGCCATGGTTGCTGCCTAAATGGCATCTGAACTGCCAGATCTTTCACCCTGCAGTCCCAGGAATTCCTTGATTCACACAGTAAGGACTCTCAACAGGCCCTGCATTGGCTGCCTTTTTTCAATGCTTTTAGTACTTGTGTCTCTGAGGGAAATTGCAGTCCCCAGATTCTCAATGAATCCAAACAGTTGCCAGTGCCAAAGTGGGAGTTTGGAGTGAATTGGGACCTTTATAGGTGATGATGCTGAAAAAGGTACTTGTTTTGTTGGGTGGTGGTTGGATTTGGATGTGGACCAGCAGCACTGGATGAATCCTTTTTAATCCTGCCAGCTTTATGGGGCCAGATGCCACCTAGGCGCCACCTCAGGACTTCTACTTGTTATCCCCCCATGAACAGTAAATCGATTGGGAAGACTCACATGACAATTCCAACATTGACATGGGCCCCAGCATGTTTTGCCATGGTTTGGTGTGTACTTTGGACTCTGGCAAAAGAGCACAATCTTGTCTGTCCCTGTCAAGACTTGTGGGAATCTAAATGCTCTTGGACAATTTGAAGGGGGTAGTGATTGTGACGATCGGCTTGAACCCTGCTGTATGTCATTGAAAGCCTCTCCCTGAAAGAGCTATGTTCTTTTTACCCTCTCCCCCCCCCCAATTATCTCTCCAGCCCCAGCCAATACTATGACCAGATACAGGAATTTGAACATTGGACTTCATATTGCTGGACTGATAAGAATTATCTAGCTGTGGATAGGAAATTTAAATAGGTTAAGAGAGTTAACTGGTTTAGAAGGGAACTGTGAATCTGTTTAAGTTTGTGAAGTAATTACTAGCTCCCTCTGTGATGTTATTAACTCCCACACCCCACTAATTGGTTAATGAGGTATTGCAGAGGGCTGATTGAGTTAACTAGTTAAATGTTAAATGCAGGTAATTTAATCATGTTTGTGGGTTGAACCAAAGTGGTATTGTTCTGTTTGCCTATGAATGTTCCATATTTTCCTAATAAAGACAAAATATTCTAGAGAACATAATCAAGGTGTTAACTCTTTTATTTAGGGCTTTAACCTCTGCTTGTTAATTTTAAGTTATGTTGTTGGGTAGATAACCCCAACTATGGTGTAGCGCAGGGTTGAATGTGATGTTTCAGATGGCCTAGGATACAGTGGTGGACTAGATGTTCCTATAACTGGTATGTATTCCAATCTTAGATATTCAGGATCTTGATAGCAGTTACATGTTAAGGTGTCCAGTTGCTTCTTAGAGAAACTGTGTATCTAGAGTTCCCTCAGTTTTGACGGAGGTGTGCCACTTTTAATGGGGCTCTGTTCACTTGAGTGCCCAATGTTCGAGTAGAAAAGAATATGGTTATTGAGTGGAAAATGCGTACATTCTTGTGGTGAAAATAAATAAATGAGGGACAGGTGGACACCCCAAATGGAGCAATATGTTTGCTAATGTAGGCTCTAATGTATGTGTAGTATTATAAGAGTACAATAAAACCAATGTCCAATTGGTAAGTTGCTTCTTTGTGTGTCTGTCATTTACCATCTTGCCAAATATGGAGTTGGTTTAGGAGAAATAAAAAATGCAAGCCTCTAATTGGTGGTGTAGCTGGTCCTCCAATATATGTAAAAAAAATATAAAACAAATTGTATAGAAATGTTTTATTCATAAAATGCAAAAGTTCAAATTTCCAGGTAAAACAGCTTATGTTCTCGACATATGTTCTCGACATAAAATCATGTATGCTGCCATCATTAGCACTATTAGGAAAAATGTGTGTACAATTCAAATGTGTACAAATCAAACACGTTTCAACGTTTTTTGTATGACTTCCTCAGTGATAATGATGCCCTGGAATAGATTCCTCAACCTCTGTATTGGCTGTCTGTTGCAGGGATCATTGTTAATTTTAACCCCTTGATCCCTGCTCTGCATCCTGATGGCCCTGGAATAAACGTCAGTCACCAAGAATCCTATCCACTTCATTGTCCAAGGGATGATTCCTGTAGCCGGAGCCATGAGAATTCTGAAGTTAGTTTTGACCCCCTACCTGGGTCATGACAGTGGGTTGAAAGTTGACTTACCAGACCATATTACTTTTTTCATTCTTTGGAGTTCAGGTTTTGTCCTGCTTACACCAAGTTTTCTGAATTGCACTTCAGCCACTAATTTTAGCTTTGTGAAGCTTGTGATGCATAATTTTTGCTGAGACTGGGTCACGGAGGTGCTGATTGAATTCTGGTAATTTTTGAAACTGTATTTTTGTAGCATTTAGCAACCATGAAGTGTCCATCTTTGCTGATGCAGTTTATCCATGTTTGGCATAGACTGCTATTGGCCTAATTATGTGGCCTCTTTGGAACTTTGTTAGCTGTTTCATGTTGCTTTGAAAATTCTATCAAAGTGCTAACGGTCAAACCTCTTTTAGAGATTAAATATAATGAAAACTAGTAGTCAACATTATACGTCTCGCCTTTGCAGCTGCATCTGTAATTGTTATTTAGATACTTCAAAATTAAAGGACCACTGTAGTTTATTTACAAAAACTCAGTTTTTTGTTTGCTGAACATAAGTTATTAAAACAGTATGCAGTTCAATATATATAAAGATTAACATGTTTCTTACTGTTTAAGCTGTCAGGGGCATGATATATCACTTGGAAACAGGCTGGGTTGATGTCACTAGCCCTGCCACATGACATTATTGTCTCTGCCTGCACTTTCTGCACAGAGGTAACAGCTCTATTGTAACATGCTTGCAGCTGCCCCATAGGCCCAGCCTATAACACTGCATGAGCCATCATAGCTACTAGTTAGACTTTATTTTTAGTCAAGCTTTCAGACAGGGTTGGCTACCAGGGGTGGATTTACCAGTGGTGCAGGTGTTGCAGTGCACCAGGACCCTCCTCTGGGGCGGTCAAGTGTTGTGTAATTTTTTTTACATTTTTTTTCTGTAGTGTCGGGGCACCCTGGGGACCGCCCCGAGCCCAACCCACCACACCCTCCCTGTGCTCCCCTTGTGCCCCTTGTGCCTCCTTGGAATTTTAAAATAAGAGCATTTTTTACTGAAGTTCCAAGAAGTGGTAGTTTGGAGCAGTTCAACACATGGGGGATGTTTATCAGGGAAGAAAATAAGAGAGTAAGGGCTGCAAAGTGGTAGCAAAGTACAGGGGGATGTGTTCTGTGAGGGGGGAGAAAACAGAGATACGGATGGGTGCTATGTGAGGTGGGTGCCAAGAGGGGTTGGGTGCTGTGCGGGATGGATGCTGAGAGGGGATTGCTGCTGACATCGACTTGTTGGGTAATGGATGCTTGGTGAGTGCAGTGTTTATACCTGTGTTAGAAAGCAGTCTTGGGGATAGAGCAGCAATGGGTAAGGGTCTTGGGAAGATTTATTGTTATAATGAAGGGGTCTATGGAGGGGGCAGTTATGGGAAGGGGTCTGGGGGAGGAGCACTAAGTGATTTGGTCTGGCAGTGCCCAGTGAAAAACATTTTTTACAATCCCCCCATACGAGGGGGGGGGGGGACATTTTTTTGCACCAGGGTCCTTCATTCTCTAGCTCTGCCCCTGCTGGCCACACTCCTGATAGACACAGGAAGGAGGAGATAAGCTGCTCTGCTTGAGTGGAAAACTCACAGTTTAAAATAAATAAACGTTGACATTATTTCTTAGATTTTAAACTGCATAGTTTTTAATTGCCTATACACAGCAAAGAGACATATAAACCTTATCTGTAAATATATTACAGTGGTTCATTAAACTCCTTCTTTGTGTGGTATTCCTTTTTTTTTTTTGTATACAATATTTTAATTTATACGTGTAAAAATGTTATTTGTGCCTGAATAATTGTTGATTTTTTTTTACTGTGTAAATGTTATCATTAGAACATTTTGTTAGGCGACCACAGAAATACTATAAGATATTTTATCACTGCAGGAAGCCTTCAGTTTGGCTTTGATATATAGTTGTAAAGTTATTGCTGTGATTGAACGCTGCAAAGAAGTTTCAGTATGTGTCTGCCACTGTCACCTTCCTTTCAATAAGGCCTCTGAAGTTATGGCACAATTGAACAAAAAGTCTTAGCTAGAGAGCAGACAGTGAGTTAGATCATATTGTCACATGAAAAACCTTAATTGCTCCTTCCTTTACCCAAGTAATAGAAAAAGGGACATCATCAAACACAGTTACCTGAGCACAATGGGAAAAAACTGAGACAAGTTTGAGTTGATCAAAGCAGGGTGGAAAGAGTGAAGGAAAATAAAATAATTCAGTAGCTTTTAGAACCAGAGTTGTGCAATATATTTCTTTACTGAGGTTAAAGGAACGGGAGATACAGAGTTCCCAAAGGCATATTGTTCCTGTGGCAGTTTTCTGACAAAAGTTTAGTGCAGATCAGTTTTTAGGATAGACATATGGTACAAGGCTAATATCATGGGTTGTCTATGTGTTGTGAGTGTTTGTTAGCAAAGCAAAAGCAATCAAAAAAATTGATTTTTGTTTGAAAACATTAAATCTGACTAAGAGCATAAGTACCTCTTCTGGTTCCTGGACGCATGCAAGATATTTTGATGGGTGTTGTGTTTGTGATTGTGTGTGTGCTGGAGAGCAACCCTTGAATTTCCTAAAGCAAGCATCCTGCTTCTGTCAGTGAAGGAGGTCCCCCCCCCCCCTCCTTCAACACATGCAACCTTATAAAATTGCGATTCTGTGAATTTAAAAGGGCTCTAATTAAGCACACAGCATATTTTATTTACAGAAGTTTTTAGTTAGTGAAGACTTAGCTTTTGGATAGAAGTTCACTAACTAAAAACATCTGTAAAAAAATATGCTGTGTGCTTAATTAGAGCCCTTTTAAATTTACCGAATCGCAATTTAATAAGACTGATGAATTCTTCTTCTCGTAAAATGAGTTCAAATATTCAGATTTTCCTAAGGATATTCTTCAAATATTCTGATTTTACACAGCTGCTAATGATGTTAGTTTGTTACATATATCACAAACTAGTGACTTTTTTACTTGAACCACAGTAGTTCATTTAACAAGAGATTCTATTTTAAATAAAACGACTGAAAGTCAGCTTTGTATTATCTTTAGTTTTACTTCCAAAATAACACACCCTGAAACTGGAGTGGGGATGATTAATATTATTTTAGGCAGCTAGTGAAATTTATTGAATGTTTTGACTGGTAAAGGGACATGGAGCACACTTTTTTTCATGCAATTAAAAGAGCATGCTTTAAAAATCCACAAAGTTATGTTTTGCATGAAAAAAAAAATTAAGTAAAACATGACAGGAAATTGACAGGAAATGCACAGAGCGTATTTACATCTGTAGATTTAATTGCAAACAAGTATAACTCATACATCTATACTACCGCTAATTTATTCATGTGTAGTTAAACATTTGAATGAATTTCTTTAGGTTTTGAGAGCATTATTTGAAAAAAAAGAAAACACAGTGGCACATTATCAAATACTGTATATATACTCAAGTGTAAGCCAAGTTTTTCAGCCCTTTTTTTAACGCTGAAAAAGGCTCCTCAGCTTATACTCAAGCCACTCTCCCCCCGTGTCTCTCTAACCCCCCCGTGTCTCTCTAACCCCCCCATGTCTCTATACCCTCCTGTGTCTCTCTACCCCCCGTGTCTCTCTAACCCCCTGTGTCTCTCTAACCCCCGTGTCTCTTTCCCTCTCCCTCCTCATCCTCAACCCCCGCACCTCTTTATAATCCCCCCTCCTCATTATAATCCCCCCTCGGGGGAGGTATTTAGAGGGGTAAAGTGAGGAGGGGGGTTTAGGATGAGGAGGGAGGTTGAGGATGAGGAGGGAGGATGAGGAAGGGTGTGGGGGTTGAGGATGAGGAGGGGGGTTGAGGTGGGGGTTGAGGAGGGAGGTTGAGGATGAGGATGGGGGTTGAGGATGAGGGGAGGGTCCTTGAGGATGAGGGGGGGATGAGGAGGGGGTTGAGGATGAGGAGGGGGGTTGAGGAGGGAGGATGAGAATGAGGAGGGAGGTTGAGAATGAGGAGGGGGTTGAGGAGGGAGGTTGAGAATGAGGAGGGGGGTTGAGAAGGGAGGTTGAGAATGAGGAGGGGGGTTGAGGAGGGAGGTTGAGAATGAGGAGGGGGGTTGAGGAGGGTGATAAGGGAGGGGGAGAAGAGACACAGGGAAGGGAGAGGAGGGAAGAGACACAGGGAAGGGAGGGGGAAGAGACACAGGGAAGGGAGAGGGGGGGAAAGAGACACAGGGAAGGGAGAGGGGGGGAAGAGACACAGGGAAGGGAGGGGGGAAGAGACACAGAGAAGGGAGAGGGGGGAAGAGACACAGGGAAGGGAGGGGGGGAAGAGACACAGGGAAGGGAGAGGGGGAAAGAGACAAAGGGAAGGGAGAGGGGGGAAGAGACACAGGGAAGGGAGAGGGGGGAAGAGACACAGGGAAGGGAGAGGGGTGAAGAGACACAGGGGAGGGAGAGGAGAGAAGAGACACAGGGGAGAGAGAGGGGGACACAAGAAAAGGGCACACAAGAGGGGGACACAGAGGGCACAAGAGGGACAAAGGGTCAGCACATTTCCCACCCTCGGCTTATACTCGAGTCACTCATTTTTCCCAGTATTTTGTGGTAAAATAGGTGCCTCGGCTTATACTCGGGTCGGCTTATACTCGAGTATATACGGGTGCTTTTAAGAATAAAAAACTGTATTCAGGTTATTAGACACAAGCACACAGCATTAAGTTATAAATATGCATATTTACAAAGCCATTTGTTTACACTGTGTGCCAGTACTGAGATGTAAGGAAGGAGTGACATTCTGTATTTCAAGGACATTTTTCTAATAAGTTTGATTTTAGGAGGTATTACAATTTCTTCAATGTTGTTCTCTGTCCATGCAATTTGCTCTTGTTGGGCTTGACTTATTTTTTTGCTCAAAATAATAAAACAGTAATAAATTCAACAGCATTTTGTTGCCTGCTAAAATATATTAATAATAACATTTTTAAGTATTCACAGTAAATGTTTAAATACTTACTGTTGTACAAACACTTTAATATAATACTATACAGAAAAGGTCGACAGGATGACAGATGTACCCAAAAATATAAACCAGAATATGTACGTTATTCTCAGAAAATCATCTGTTGATAGATGAAGTATAGCTCAGGAATACATACTGAAGAGAAGTGTTCCAAAGATTTATTGATCTTATTCGTAACTGTCATAATTTGTCATACATCAAATATTTTTCAGTAATTATTTATGTAACACTTGATTGATTCTTATAAGATCTTGACAAAGTTAAAGGTACAGTAAAGCTGTAAATTTAATTACATCAATTTAAAAAAAGCATGTTTTAAACATTAGAAAAAAAAGGCCTGAATAATTATATATATTTTACATTTTTCTCCTGCAGTACAGCTTCACTTTGCATCAGTTTAAAGAAAATGAAACCAATAGCACAACAAATGTACTGACAGTCTGAATATGCATTTTGCATTACCAATCAGAATTCACAGTCAACTATCTTGTGGACTGATAAACATATATTTTATTAATATATTAATTATTTATTTTTATAATATATTAATTTGAATTCATTGATACTGAAGTGTCCGAAACCATCCAGTGCCATTCAGGGGTATGTGGATTATTCCCTTTAGACTGGGCATCTAGACTATTGGGCTCACTGTACTGGTGGTACCATTTTTGGTTCTGGGTGTATTTAGTGTTCTATAGTACTGAATATAATATTAGGTGAAATGTAATTATGGTTAACAGCTTGTCACATTGTGACCTGGTCTATGAATATTTAAACACGTTACTGTTTGCAAACTTACAACAAAGAAATATGACACGCGTTACGACTCATTACGACCTCGCAAAAAACGGCAGAAACCCGCGCACATGAAAACATGAAAGACACAATAAAAACAAACAACAAATACATAAAAATCTTACCGACAGCAAAGGGGAGGCACCCAGGACCTCGAAAAGTGAAGTAACAGCTCAATTAAACTGAAAATAAAAGGGTTTAGACACCAGAAAATCCTCTAAGGGAGAGAACAAAAAGGCAGCCGAAGAAAACGAGGCTACAGGACTCTAAAGACGCAAAACACCACCAAACTCCTACGGATGTACCGAAAAACACCTACGACATCCGAAAACAAGGACGCAACCTGCGCAACACGAAAATCATTACAAACACAAGAAATATACACAACAAACATATAAAAAGCTTACCCACAGGAAGGGGGTGCACCCAGGACTTCTGCAAGTAAAGTTGCACCTCGATTTAAGTCCAAATCAAAGACTTTAGACACCCGGAAATCACCTACATGATAGAAAAAATGGCCGCCGAACAAAACGAAAACGAGGCTAAGGACGCAAAAATACTCCAGTTACTCGCAAAATGGAAAGAACGCTGCAGTGAACTTCACAAGGCACGTAGCACACACTATGCGGCACGTACCACACTGCTATTAGCCACCATTTTACAGGAAAAAGACAACTATTAGCCAGAAAATGGTGGCTGGAACGCAAATTTAACGCTGGAACGCAAATAGCGCATGCGTATTGCATTCTAACGGTCTCAAGCACCTCAAACTTTATAAATACTGCCTACTTTCCAGAAAATTCTACATTTCTCCTCAGCTGATGAACAGTGTGACTGGATAGTTCACTGCTGCCGTTACTTCAGAAGATAATTACTTCCTAATTTACAACTTCACAATCTGCAAATTCAAACTGAGAGGTAAGCTATAATATATTTAATTTAGTAAGAAAGACACCAAAAAAAAAACAAAAAACATTTCAAACATTCCCAATCAAAATGTGATTCATGTATAGTGACATGTGAAATGCACATTTATGTGTATAGGCCCTACAACAACCAAATCTTAACACATCCCACCTCATATGATTTGTCACCAAGATCTTATATAGGCTATATTTGAAAGTACAATAAATAACCAGGACTATTCAGAACTTCCCAGCCAAGTCATCCTAACCTGTAAAAATAAGGATGCATTAATCCTCAATAATGAAATATAAAAAAAATTAATGCACCACAAAGAAATTATCACAGTGCTGATTCTGTACTTGCTGATGACAAAGAAAGTCAGGCAAACTTTTCAACTGAATTCATAAACTCATTAACTCCTTCTGGAATGCCACCACATATTTTGCAGCTAAAGAAAGGTGCAATTGTCATGTTACTGCGAAATATGAACCCCAAAAAATGCCTATGCAATGGGACAAGATTAATTGTTCAACAATTAAAGGACCATTTCATAGATGCTGAAATTTTAACTGGTACCCATAAAGGAGACAGAGTTTTCATACCAAGGATAAATTTAGCACCAAGTGAAAGTAGTCTCCCTTTTATACTTCAAAGAAGACAATTTCCCATCATTATGGCATTTGCCATGACCATTAATAAATCACAAGGACAAAATTTCAAATCTGTGGGTATTTTCTTAGAACAACCAGTATTTGCACATGGCCAATTGTACGTTGCCTTATCACGGTGCAAAAATCCACAGGCTATTAAAGTTTACATTGAAAACAATGAAAGTCAAGGTGATTTATTACAGGATGGACGCATTTTTACTAAAAAATATTACCTACTATGAAGTACTATAACTTTCCATCAAACAATCAAAAGACATGCAAAACCAATTTGACACCAAACGCAAAAAACTAAAAAACAACAATATAACCCCAACAAAAATTTCACTAAAGTACGCACAACTGTCCTTTTTCTTCAAAAGTTCATTATTAGGCCACAGAAATTAGGTTTACAACAACAATATTTTCAGATTAAACTACATGACATTGTAAAACACATAGAGAACAGTGTTTACACATCGCGAACCACCATTAATGTCTTGTGTTCTCTTTTTAGAGAACCACTTTTCTACAGAGGAAACTCTATGTGCCATTTAAAACAATAACTACACGAACAAACAAACGTCACCCATTCAAAAATAATAATAAAGAAATAATTCAGTCATAATTCATGGAAGTACTGTTTATGCATGATAAGCCCCACAAAACACTTGCCTTGCATTATTTGACAACATTCTGTTCAAATGTTAATTAACTATGTTACTGATTACATTCAATGTATATTTAAGTTAACAGTTCTTGACCTACAAGTTGCATGTTAAAAAAACATTCCATCAAGTTTACAATAGTGATGAATCTAAAGTTGAACTGTTCTTAAATTCAAATGTTAATACTTTTACTACAAATATATTTAACAGTTACTGAATAAGAAAAGAAAATGTTAAATTCTTTCAGGTTCCTTACTTAGACAGATAAGAAAGTTAAAGTTTACAAAAATATACTTTAAAGTTACTTACTTAGACATATTACAAAGTTCATGTTAAGAGCACAACCACCTTTTCTGCCAGAATGTAAATATTGTATTTCATGTTCAACATTAATCTGGGAGTAATCCGATCGCCAGTTAATGGGGTCAGGAAGGAATTCATTTTTGCCCCCTTTGATACAATTGGCTGTTTGGGCTTCCTATTCAAGAGTTGGCGGCTTGGAACACACAGGCCCCAGTCAGAATTTTGGGGAGCCGTACTGGAAGTATCGCACACAAAATCATTCTCAGTACAAATTAAGTTTATTGCTACGTCATAGCATAGGTTATATACTTGCTAAAGAAGGCGGATATTAGAGGCGATTTACACAGTACACGTTACAAGGACAGACAATCAGGTGTTTTCTGTTTCTTAGAGCAACTAGAAATGTTTTGTGTTTTAGTAAGGTCGCAAGATATCCCAAGGACATGAATGTGTTTTTATGGTTAGGCTATATCTCATGTGAATATGTCAGCAAAATATGTTAACCCCTTCATCAGCAGAATATGTTAACCCCTTCATTCCCCTCTTAGATCACAAAGTGATCTTTATTTGGGATGTAAGCAGTGGTGTATATATATGATAGGAAGCAGACTGAGACACTGGAAGGCGATAGACCCTCAAGGGTATCAGTACATGAGATATACTTGTGACCAGGTGGTGTTAAGTCACAGTATTTAGCTGAAAATTCTTAGTAATAAAGCCTTGCAGCATGTAATAAAAACACCAAGGAATACAAGGGAAGCAATGACACAGAGCAAACAAAATTATCATCAATATAAGAACAACATTCTTTACCTATTAAAGCACACACACCACCTTTGGAAGCTAAAACATAATCTAAAGCCATTCTATTCTGCAAAGCGACCATTCTAGTTTGCACCTGGTCCTGGTTTAGTTTCTCAATTGCTTCAGCAGAGTTATTCAAGGCCTTCTGTACTAGTAGAGAAAGGATGGATAGTTCTACCTGTAGTTTCCCTACACCTGTGGGAAGGTTATACCTAGTGTGTCTAGGAATATTTTCCACCCGCTTTTCTGCTCTATATCCCTCATGTTCCTAATGCGGCCTTGTGGAAGTGTTGGGGTTGTGTATATATATGGGATTACTTGACCTAAATAACAACTGCCCACCCAATTAGGGGGCAGCCATCAATAGGCGTTTCTGCCACAGATAAAGTATACATCCGTGGCTGGAGAAGGTGGCATAAGGTGGAAGAGATTAGACACGGATCCATTAGATTCACTACAACCAGTACCATTAATTGCTATATTATGTAAAAGGAAAAAATAAGTAGGGACATCCGGGACCACTACAGCTCCAAGGTGAACAACTCTTGTACAGGTCAGAAAGAGAGGAACCAGAGGAGG
This sequence comes from Discoglossus pictus, assembly GCA_027410445.1. Classification (NCBI taxonomy): domain Eukaryota; kingdom Metazoa; phylum Chordata; class Amphibia; order Anura; family Alytidae; genus Discoglossus; species Discoglossus pictus. The sequence continues at coordinate 240,841,374 of CM050163.1, forward strand.
TCCTATAAAAAATAGGTGTGGTATTGGAGCAGGTGGACCAACCAACAGATTTACCTTTTCCATGGGCCCTACAACAGGTATACCCTGGGTCAGTGTGGGTTAACATAAATTATACACTCTTATTATATTTTGATGGGAAATACATGCGTATGAGGTGTTGCATCCATATAGAGTTAAGTGGTGTGGCTGATTGTACAAACGTAAATAAATTCCATGTACAGGGTTGTGTACTGCCATTGTAATATATGTGACTCTGGGTGAAGTTTTCTGCTGGAAGGCCAAATAGAGGCATACCCATTTCCCCATGTGTAGAGACGTGTGCACTTACCCAGCAATTGGAAAGGTTAAAGAAGTGAGCATTTCCTTGTAACATTATGGAAAATGTACTGCGTTCCCAGGGATGATTTTTTATAATTGTGTTATCAAGTGTGGATCTCTTGTGCCTATGAGGTGAACTTAGTATTGGTGTAAGTGTTATTGTGTTTATCACAAACAGAATTTAATGGTCCCAGTTCGTCTGGGTCATTATGGCAATTAAGAAATGTCCATAAGGGCAAATAAATCAGGAGCATAATGCCCATCAAAAGAAGAAAGTTCTTCTATGCATTCTGTGGATGCAGGAGTAGGTTTGACATTTTTATTATCGATGTCTTCAATCGCTTTCACTGGGACTTTATCACCTGCTTCACCCCTCTTTGAACACAGCTTCAGACGTGATGCGTGGATCCAGATGTCCTGTGAGTCAGTGAGGACGGCTGTCCTGGTTACTGCTACAACGGTAGTCGGTGGTCTGAATGGGAAGCCTCCCTTCTTTGCTTTGTTCAGTTGTCGGACACAGACGAGGTCACCTGGCTGGAACGGATGTGTTGGTTCCTGTGAGGGTAAAGGAAAGCGAGCAGACACATCACCATAGATGCCATTCAATTTATCAATCAATTGTTGCGTATATTGTTCTCTTATAAGATCAAGATCACCAGACATAATTACAAGTGGGCCTTTTACCCAAGGAGTTGGAAATGGTCTTCCCATTAGAATCTCAAAAGGGGACAATTTAGTAGACTTATTAGGAGTCATCCTAATTTCTGCTAGAATGGCAGATAAGTATTTCTGCCAGTTCACCCATGTACCTGCAGTGGCCTTTGTAAGTTTCTCCTTAATAGTGCGGTTCATTCTTTCCACTATGCCTGAATTCTGTGGATGGTAACGGATATGGAATTTCCAGGTTATCTGTAGCCATTGTACCAGTTCCTTAATTACCGCACTAATAAAGGGCATCCATATCTCGGTAGTTAATATTTTAGCTACCGTCTTAGCATCCTCTCTTTGTGTTACAAAGGCCTCAGGCCACCGTGAGAACTGGTCTACTATCACCAACAGGTACAATTGCTTTGATCCTGTCTTTGGGATATGAGTAAAATACATTTTTAAATGGGTGAATGGAGCTGTGGGTGGAGGCAAGTGGTCATGTAATGCTTTGTTAGGTACTGTAGAGTTATTCTGTAGACACTGTATACATCTTTGTATGTATGTCTGGCAGTGTGATTTTAAATTTCTGATGCAAAATGACAGTTGCAGATGTTTGCTACCCGGTCAGCTAGAGCATTACCTCTAGATATAAAATCCTTGCGATTCTTTGTACTTGCTATGTGTTATCAGTTTTTACTAGTTTCCTTTTCAGTGTACTGGTATCCGTACTACTGCATGCAGGGGGTTTAAGGGGGATTGGAGCTGCAGCTTGTGTTTGCTCTATCAGTCCTTCTGCCAGAGCGGGTGAAGGAGAGGGGGGGCACTAACAGTGTCGATATGTGCTTCAGGCTGTTGTACTATGGGAGGATGTCGGCGCATGTTATTGCCTATGGGTGAACTTCCATATCTGTGTCCAGGCTAGGGTATAGGGCTGTTGGAAGTCTACAAGTAGGGGGTGCTGTCTGTACGGCCACAGCACAAGCAGCCAATGCTCGGAGACACCCCGGCATCCCCTAAAACCGGAGTAGGGAATACTTTGGGGAAAAAAAAAATGCAACAGGACACATGCTACCTCGTGATCTTGGGCACGTTTCAAAGATGGTTTTTACTGTTTGCCTTCCTCTGGATTAAATGTATATTTAAGTTAACAGTTATTCAGCTACAAATTGCATGTTAAAAAACAATTACCTCAAGCTTACAATACTGCTTAATCTAAACTTCAACTGTTCTTGCATTCAAACTGTAGTACTTTTACTACAAAACTCAAGAAGAAAAGAAAATCTTACAAAAATAAACATAGTTAACATAACAATTGTACTTATTTCGACATAACTAAAACCTTACAAGTGTCAAATACGTATATTACTAACTAAACAAATGTATTTGACGGGCAAGTCGCTAGTTATGAATAATTACTGACCAGAAAGCTATAAAACATTAGTTTGTGTGGGGATCAGAAAGGTTGACTGATACCTAAATATTGCAAGAAAGTAAACTTGGTATCACTAAGAAATGCATGGGGAATCATGGCTTGTGGAATTTGAAGGGCAAGAGTGCACACTTTTAATGTTAAACATATATTTATTTCACCAATAATTAAAAACAACATCATTTAAAAACACAGTTTATCTTATTCATGGCCTTGTTGCTACGTATTTTTAAGAATTATTAATGCTGAACTAAAAAATAGGTCTAACATGAAAATCTCTTACACTGGCCCTTAAAAGGACCACTGTAGTGCCCTAACAGGATTTGGATTAATTTCAATTTTGATCCTAATTAAGATTCTTAGTCAATGATTTAAACCAATCATTTGAAAGAATACATGTACCAAGCCATGTATATGCAAAATATTTGTGAAATATTTGAAAACATTTGGCAATTTGAGCTTTTTAGTTTTCCTTTCAAGAACATATTGACAATTGTTTAAACTTGCTTTACCAAAATACTGGTATACAATCTGCTCTTCTTCAGCACTAGAACATAAAAAATCTCAAAATATTTCAAGCAGAGAAATTGGAACAATTTCTTAAAAATAACTATTTTAATGACGGTTACCAACGTTATGTTATGTCAAATGTAGCAAATAGAAACTTTATGCGTGATAAGCTGTAATAACATTATATCGGTTCTATATCATTGTCACAATAAATTCTACTTTATCCTGCTCCCTGCAGCAGAAGCAAAAACTTGTATCATTTGAAATGTCTTCCACACTGAGAACTGCTTATTATTTTCTGATAAAGAAAAACAAGTCTCTTGGTGATTAGTGAGCTCAGAAAAATCAGTGTAGAAAAAGACAGTCTAGTGGTTATTAGATGTCTCCAGTTTAGCTATGAAACTTGTCTTTATGGTACAAAGTTACTACAAGCATGAGGAGGTGGAGAAAGGGGGGTTATCTCCCTGAATCACTCACCACTTTTCCTTACTTGACCTCTGAAAATCTGAATTTAAAGATTTGACATATTTCATCAATTATATGGTGGACAGCGCTCTATGTATATGTCTGAATTGATTGTGGATAATTAATCTATAAACATAATAAAGTTTTTTTTATATATATATCATAATTTGAATGAAAAAACTTGATAGGTGGAAATTGTTTTCAGAAAATACAAAAATAAATAAGCACAACCTTAAATAAGCAATTATTCTTTACTGCATGCTTCCTTATTTTTTGTTGGCACTTAACCTCCTAACTGGTGCTGTCCTCGTTCATCTCTCTGATAGGCCTGTCCCTCCCCACCACTACCTGCCCTCGGTATCAGGCACCTCATCCTCTGCCCTTGCACTATGTGTGCCTACCTATTGGGGCACATCGCTCACGCCCTCAGGTACACCTAACCGCCCTCCTCGTCCCTGAACTGCAACTATTGCCACTCCTAGGCCTCCCTCCTCCACTCCTTCATCTCCCTCTGTCCTCAGTGCTCCATTTCTCCACTCTCTATAAACTCCTATCCTGATGGCACCATCACTCTTCTTCTCTTCTCTCCTCTAATAAACACAAAATAAAATAGCTATAATAGTTGTCAGTGTTGAAAACGCTTACGATGTTAGCCACACTTTGTGGCCCATAGAGGCGAGCTGTTGACCATGCAGGACTTAGGCTGCAATAAGCTCCAAAGGCGCTCATTGCACTGCGAGCCTCGCGAAGCAAGGTGAGCAGTTGAGGCAGGCGGGTGTTAGCTCGCTGTGAGAGCTGCAGGCGCTCATAGAGAGGCCCGCGGCACTTAGCTGCAACTGGGAGCCTCGAAAAGTGAGGCGAGCAGTTGAGGCACGCGGGAATTACGAAACGTAAGACTTAGGACCAAAACCCATACATGTACTGTGCGCCTCGCAAAATTACGACTTTAACGGAAAAAACAAGAAATATGCCTCAAATTAACTTGCACTCACTACAGGGGGAGAGGCAGGGAGCATGTGAGTCATGTTGCAAGTTAATTTGATGCATATTTGCCGTTTTTTAATGATCGAAAATTGTCTAAGCGAGAAAAAAAATGGCTGCCTAAAAAAACGCAAAAGGACAAAAACATGGCACAAGGGCGTACAAGTAGTCTGAAGGACATAAAAAATAGCCCTAACCAGTAACACTTAACGAAAGCCAGTAACACTTAATCCAAGCCACTAACATTTAACCCAAGGCAGTAACACAACCCAAGACAGTAACACTCAAGCGCGAGCCCTATAAACTACACAGGGGGAGAGCGCCAAGGGTGCTCAGAGGGCCCATAGCCTCGCATTGTGTGGCAAACAGCATTGCTAGCCTTACAATTTTACTCCCATCATTTTTGACGGGCAATTTCCTCCTAACTGGTCCTGTCCTTCCTCATTTCTTTGACAGGCCTGTCCCTCCCCACCACTTCCTGCCCTCGGGATCAGGCACCTCATCCTCTGCCTTTGCACTATGTGTGCCTACCTCTTATCGCTCCCTCCCTCAGGTTCACCTACTGCCCTCCTCCTCCCTGAACTGCCACTACTGCCACTCCTAGGCCTCCCTGCTCCACTCCTACATCTCCCTCTGTCCTCAGTGCTCCATTTCTCCACTCTCTATATACTACTCTCCTGATGGCACCCTCACACTCCTTGTCTCCTCTCCTCTAATAAACAGAAAATAAAATAAGGATAAATCAAAATAATATGTATATGATGTAAAATAAAGATGTATGTCATATGTGTGATATTTGATGTAAGGGTAATGTAAGGTGGGGGGTAGGGAGTCCATAGGTGAAGTAGCTTACATCAATATATATATATATATATATATATATATATATATGAGTGTGTGTGCGTGTATAGGCCTATGTGTATGTGATATAGGTGTAATCAGTTATCTAAGTGTAAGTATAGGAAGTGTGAAGTATGTATAATATAAGTAAACTAGCGACTTGCCTGTCAAAAAATGATGGTCAATAAAATTTGAATGCTGTTTGCCACACAATGTGAAGGTTTTTATACAGTGAGGACCTTTGGCGCTCATTGCGAGCCTCTCCTCTGGTGTACTTTTGCTCCTCTGAGCAGCCTCTGCGCTCATCACAAAGACAGATACATATGTCTATATTTTTGTAAATAATAATCAATTAATTAGTTACTTAATTAATTAATATACTTTACCTATTTGTAATTAATATATCCATCAATCAATAGGCTGAAGAGCCAACAATCTTTTTTCATGTTCCTGCAGCATATAATGTCCAGTTGGCCTGTTGCTGGCCTGTGGAGATATTTTTATGAATGTCCCAACTGTGCATTAGAAGTAGACTGTGTGCGCGAAGGCAAACCGTGGGTTTATTTGTGTAAAGTGCTACTGTAGATGCGTAATGTTGTGATTTGCAAGTTCGGAGTGTAAAGTAGCGTCGTTTGTCTATGTACTACGCGATTCGCGGCTATTTGCAGTCCTTTGTAGTAGTGTATTTTGTACCTCGCACGTTCCTGTGTGAAAGTTGTACGCGCTTGGCGGTGTGTTGCGCGGTCCAGGGTCGTGTAGCCTCGTTTTCATTTGTTTTAGCCACCATTTTTATCTCGCTTTTCGAGTGTCGAAACTCTTGAAAATGAACTTCAATTCGCGTTCCACCTCATTCCAGACATCCTGGCTGTTCCCTCTTGCTGTGTGTGATGTTTTTGGTGGGGTCTTTTTTGTGTTTTTCGCGTATTTTGTTTTTCTGGGTTCGGCCGTTAACTTTGTTTTTTTCTCGTATTTTTTTTTCTAAGTTGTGCTTTTTTTCAACTGCTTGCAGCCTTACAGCCTTATTAAATTGTGAATCGGGCAATTGAATAGGGCTCTATATAAGCACATAGCATTTTTTTCCCCAGAAGTGTTTAGTTAGTGAACTTCTATGCAAAAGTAAGGTCTTCAGTAACTAAAAACTTATTTAAAAAAAAGATACTATGTGCTTCTATAGAGCCCTATTCAATTGGACGATGGCAATTTAATAAGTCTGTAAGGTGATACCACGTTTCCTAAGTGTTTGTAGGCTAAGTCCCGCGTGTTTCATTGCCTCCACTGCTAGCCTCGCTTCGTGAGGCTCGCAGGCAATGAGAACCTTTGGTGCTTATCGGCCAAGTGCTGGGAGTTGTAGTGCCTTAATGACTCGCCTCGCTACGCGAGGCTCCCAGGCCTTGCCTAAATTGTGCACGTTAGCGGCTCGCCTCACTACGCGATGCTTGCAGGCGATGAGCGCCTTTGCCGTTGAGTGCCTTTGCCACTCATCGCCTAAGTTCTCCGAGTTAACGCCAAGCTTCGCAAGGCTTGCAAGCGATGAGTGCTGAAGGCGCTAAGTCGTACGCACCACGCAAAACGCGACAACGTCTCGTAGTTCGACAATTATAATAAGTGATTAATTTCCCACCTGAAGCTCCTACTCTCTCTCATTGTTGGAGTAACAGACTTGCACTTTTATGACCATTCCCTGTTAATTAACTCTCCATTTGCTGTTTTCAATTGTTTCCTATGGCTGTGTGTAAGCTGGGCAATCAGTAATTTGCATTGAATAATGTAACTTTGCAAGTGTCCAGTAACTCTTTACCTCGTGTTTTACTGACAAGACATGGGTTTACGTATTTTGAATGAAGGTGATTGAATAACACTACAAAAAAAAACTGCCCTCGAAAATATGTAATTTTGTAAATTAAGTACCACAAATTGAACGATCTTGGTAGAATCCACAGTAACATAATTGCATATAAATGTAATAATTTAGATTCTATTATTTTTTTCTACATTCTAAAAACGAGTTGCCTATTTTTGTAGTTCTTCAAATGCGGATATTGCTCTTTCAAAGAGCCAATGTATTGGCTCGGTTGTCTGCAGATATTTTTTCTGGAGGGATCCATAATAATTTAAAATTTACACGCACCGGCGTATAACATGCACCTCATTTTAAAAAGGAAATTTCAGGGGAAAAAAAATAAATTTCAAATAAAGAACTTTGAAGCAAAATCCTCAACCTCCCTCCTCATCCTCAACCCCCTCCTCAACCTCCCTCCTCATCCTTCCTGCTCAACCCCCCCCATCCTTAACCCCCTCCTCAAACCCCCTCCTCCACCCCCCTCCTCAACCCCCCATCCTCATCCTCCTTTCTCAACCCCCCTATCCTCAACACCCTCCTCAACCCCCCTCCTCAACCTCAACCCCCCTCCTCAACCTCCCTCCTCATCTTCAACCCCCCTCCTCATCCTCAACCTCCCTCCTCATCCTCAACACCCTCCTCAACCTCCCTCCTCATCCTCATCCCTCTCCTCAACTGCACTCCTTATCCTCCCTCCTCAACCCCCCATCCTCAACCCCCTCCTCAACAGCCCTCCTTAAACCCCCTCCTCAACCCCCCATCCTCAAACCACCCCTTAACCCCCCTCAACCGCCCTCCTCAACCTCCCTCCTCATCCTCCCTCCTCAACCCCCCATCCTTAACCACCTCCTCAACCTCCCTCCTCAAACCCCCTCCTCAACCCCCCCATCCTCAAACCCCCCTCAACCCTCCACAACCCCCCATCCTCATCCTCCTTCCTCAACCCCCCTATCCTCAACCTCCTTCCTCAACCCCCCTTTCCTCAACCCCCTCCTCAACCTTCCTCTTCAACCTCAGGATAGGGGGTATCCTCAACCCTATTCCTCAACCTCAACCCCCCTCCTCAACCTCCCTCCTCATTCTAACCCCCCTCCTCATTCTAAAACCCCCTCCTTAACCTAACCCCCCTCAACCCCCCCATCCTTAACCCCCTACTCAACTTCCCTCCTCAAACCCCCTCCTCAACCCCCATCCTCAAACCCCCCCTCAACCTTCCTCAACCCCCCATCCTCATCCTCCTTCCTCAACCCCCCTATCCTCAACCTCCTTCCTCAACCCCCCTATCCTCAACCCCCTCCTCAACCCCCCTCCTCAACCTCAACCCCCCTATCCCCCCTATGCCGGTATATGCTAATGACGTGGGGCGCATGTGACGTCACATGCGCGCCAGGTCAAGGAGCGGAGGCCGAAGCAGAAGCAGGTAAGTGAGGGGGAGGTATTTAGGGGTGTTTAGGTTAAGGAGGGGGGTTTAGGTTGAGGAGGGGGGTTTAGAATGCGGAGGGGGGTAGAATGCGGAGGGGGGTTTAGAATGAGGAAGGGGGGGTTGAGGTTCAGCAGGGGGGAGGGAATATCGGCGTATAACACGCACACATCATTTGCCCCCTATTTTCAGGGAGAAAAAGTCCGTGTTATACGCCGATAAATACAGTATATCAAATATACTGTATATAAAAACATATGTATACAGAAAAACCTATATGCACATAGCTTTACACCTAAATGCTACTGTAGAAATAAGCATATATACACACATGAATATCTACAATTAGCACATATAAATGTGTTCACATATACTGTACTATTGGAGAAACATAGAGCGTGGATAAAACAGAGACAGGAAGGCAGACAGTGAAGCAGGGAGAGGGAAACTGAGAGGGAGAAGAGAGAGATATAAAGTAAGACAGAGAGAAGGATAGCCACAGACCAACAGGAAGACTGAGACAGATAATAGAGTAAAAGCCAGAAAGATGGATGGACAAAGAGACACACACACTTACGGAGGTAGACAAACAAAAAGACAGACAGAAAGAGACACAAACACAGAATAGACATAAATACAGAGAATAAAAGACACAAATTAAGAGAAAATTACACAGAAACAGCAAGACAAAGAGAAACAGTAGATGTCCGAGACAGAAACACTGAATACATGAAGTCAATTGTAAATTTAAAGGACCACTGTACCATAACTAACTCCATCCTTGTCGCTCTTTTAACTCTGTCTATCTCAGTATCTCTTTCTCTCTCCTTTTATATGCCTCATTGTATTTTTTCCTCCCTCCCTCTCTCTCTCTTTGTATTTCCATCGTTCTTCTCTCTTTATCTATATCTGTTGAATGGGTCTCTCGGAGTGCAGCCCTTTTCTCAACTTAGAAATATCCCTTTTCTATAGAAATATAGCACTTGTATATGATTAAAAATGTTTAATGTGTAGGTAAGTAATATACGTTGCTTTTTGACCAAAAAAACTCACTAATCTCAAGCCTGATTTCATTTAGATTATAATATTTTTAAATATCTTACTCCTTTACTTATTTATCCTTTTCAATTGATTAAAACAGCTCATATTGATGGATGTTTCATTGTTAAATGAATATATTACACAGTATGCTAACAAACAAAAAAATCTATCACTTGTAATAATATAATGGGATGTTATTATTATTATTTTTTAATTAACCTTTATTTGTAATGCGCCAACATATTCTGTAGCGCTATACAGGGGATAAGAACAAGAAAATATGCAATCACATATATAGTGTTCAGTGTTGGTGATGTTTGCAATGTTGGTAACGCAGTTGCAACCTCGCGAGCCTTACGAAGCGAGGCAAGCCAGCGGCGCCACCACACGAGCGAGCCTAGCAAAGCGAAGGCTGAAGGCGCTCATTGCTGCTAACAGCACTGTCACACATGCATACCTCGCGAGTCAAAGCAAACACGCAGCATTTAGGTGGCAATGAGAAACAAAGGCGCTCATTGCAGCCAGCGGTGCAGTGAGGGTCGCAACTGCGAGCCAAGTGAGTAAGTCAAAAGACCCTAAAAGCAAAAAGAAATACTTTAACAAATATAATAACACACTCAAAGACAGTACAGGGGGAGAGCCAGGAAGCCTGGGAGTGAGTTTGAAAGTGATATTGATCCATATTTGGGGGTTTTCATCAATCCAAAATCAGCTAAGCGAGGAAAAAAATGGCGGACGAAAAACGTAAATATTTCTGAAACTGGCTGAAAATGAGGCTAAGCAAAGCCAGGCACGCAGAAAATACACGACGGCAAAGACAGTAACACTTACACCAACGACGACAGGCACACGGGACTTTCAAAATAAAACAAACGGCCTTTAGCGCCTAACACGCAAACATTCAGTAGACACACAGAGGACAAACACACAGGGAAGGAACAGGGGGGAGATGGTGAGAAGAGACACATGGCATTCCCAAGCACTAAACTTGCAGGTTAACGAAACCTGCAATGAGCGTCCCGTACAGTAGGTGGAGGAAAGGCTCGCAATGAGTGCCGAAGGTGCTCATTGCGAGCCACGAGATGAGTGTCAAAGACGCTCATCGCGGGGCTCACAATAAGTACCCCGAGAGGGAGAGACTTGCAATGACCGCCAAAGGTGCTCAGCATGGGGCTCGCGATGAGTGCTGAAGGTAATCAGTGCAAAGCAGGAAAGTTGAAGTACACCGGGGAGAAGTTCGCAATGAGCGCCGAAGGTGCTCAGAGGAGCAAAGGCCTCACATAGTGTGGCAAACAGCATTGCCAGCCTTACTATTTTAATCCCGTCATTTTTGACAGGCAAGTAGCTAGTATACAATATTGCTAACTGTAGAAAATGGAGGGCCCTGTTTTGAGGTTCAAGTCTTGTAAAAAGTGCTTTTTTCCAAAACACCCTACAAGACTGGAAGCTCGCTACTTAAAATCTAAAGGGTATGGAAGAGCCAGAAACCTAGAGAAGAGCAGATAAGGAATAGCAAGCTTAGGACGGAAGGAAGTGCGGGTTACATAGGAAGGAAGTTGTGAAATGTTGTAGGGTATTCATTAGTTAGAGAGGGAAAAGATCTGAAGTGAGTGGCAATATTATGTAGCATGGTATCTGCCCCTAGTGGTCAGATAATGTAACCTGATGATGGGAATGTCAGGATACACATAGTTTAACCACAGCTTGAAAAAAAATATCTAATGGGAGAATAAAAGAGGAGTGGAGGGCATGAAAAGTGAGATGGTTATGTTGGAGACAAGAAGGAAAAGAGTTAAGAAGAAGAGCCTGAGGAAAAGGCAGGGGGAAGTGAGGAAGAAGGCAGGAGGAGACATTGTGTAAAGGGTTAATATCAATAGTTAGCAGATGCTGCTAATTAGTCAGGTGTAGAGGATTTGTGTGACTCAATGAGGGGGGCCGATTGGGTGAGGGGCAGGGAGGGAAGTGGGATCAGAGAAATCAGAAAGCAGGCTGCAAGGAAAATGGATATAGTTTAGGATTAACACATGGCTTTGGGATGTCAATGCAAATGGTGGGGGAGAGAACAGAGGTGAACAATTAAATCTAAATAAATCAGCCCTATTAAATTAGCTCTACGTTGAAAACCGTAGATCGTATTGAAGCCCAAAAGACTTGCTGCTGTTAAATGAGCCCCGTAATGCAAGCCTCACCCGATCTGCGGGTTTTGAGAGAAAATAGCCTACAGGGCGTGAAACATTGAACTTCATGACCACAAATCCTTTGTTCTCTCAAGACCATAAACACTACGATTCCAAGTTAGCTATCAAGTTTCAACAATTTCACTTGCGGTCAAACCCCGTAACACGCAAATGTAGCCCAAAGGCCAACGAGTGATAGAAAGGACTCTCAAAGGGGGGTAAAGTACAATCTGTAGCATTTTAAATGCACATATCCACACACTAGGTCTTAGAATTAATAGCACAACAAGCCTGCAAATCGGCTGAAAAAAATACTTGATTTCATGTTTAATTTTTGTCTTATATCGATCCCGGCAATCAATGTGTTAATAGATATACTGTAACTCGCATGTAATAGAATATCATATTTACGGTTTTATTAATATTGCATTATATCTGTAATGTGGGTCCGAACGTAACTCGCAATTGAAGCCAGTAAGACTTTAAAAACCAACCTCCATTTTTATGTGACGCAATGATGACAATCTCTGTTTCCATTGGCTCCATCTAAACCCCTAACAACAGGTTTGACTAATTGATCATGCTCACGGCCTGTGCATACCACGATCGACAAATGGTTTACAGATTTGCGTCTCAAGCCTTTAACTCGCAGCGCGTTCTAATTTAATAGCACAGTATCTCGGGCAAATTTCAAGCCCGCAGCAGGATCAGACAGAGAAATCAGAAAGCAGGCTTAGGTTAGCTGTGAAGATGTGTAAGAGCCAGGGATCAGGCAGAGAAATCAGAAAGCAGGCTTAGGTTTGCTGTGAAGATGTGTAAGAGCCAGGGATCAGACAGAGAAATCAGAAAGCAGGCTTAGGTTAGCTGTGGAGATGTGTAGGAGCCAGGGATCAGGCAGAGAAATCAGAAAGCAGGCTTAGGTTAGCTGTGGAGATGTGTAGGAGCCAGGGATCAGGCAGAGAAATCAGAAAGCAGGCTTAGGTTTGCGGTGGAGATGTGTAGGAGCCAGGGATCAGGCAGAGAAATCAGAAAGCAGGCTTAGGTTTGCTGTGGAGATGTGTAGGAGCCAGGGATCAGACAGAGAAACTATTTTTATTACAATATATATCTGCTTTTAATCCTAGGTTACATCTCTGCACATTGCAGTCTTGGCTAAACCAGCTTATTTCTCTTCTTATGTGTGCAGAAGTCTAAGGTGTTGTTTTATGGGGGGACAGGTCAAGGGGAGATATAGTTTATGCTGCTGCCTAAAAGCAGATGGGGACCTCACAACACGGTTGTTTTTGCCAAGTGCTATGTGCCAGCAGCCTTCAGGAGTATAGGTAAACAGCATGCAAATTACAAACTTCCCAGGGATCTAGGGGTAGTTGTGCTTCAACTAGGTAGTGGTTATTACATGTTTTTCAAGGCAAGGGTGGGCATAGCTGCCCATAATAATAGAGTTTTGTTCTGTATACTCAGTAACCGATTAGCATTAAAATCAGTATTTTAAGGAAATAAATGAAATGTATCTTTTAAAATCTAGGGAAGGAGGCAGATAAAGACCCTGTATCGGGTTAGCCTCCTGTGCAGATCCACTATCATTCCCTGGGCAAAGTCACTCACAGGGCAGGCAGATATTTGTTATCATTAGGTTAGGGATAACAAGTGGTTGATCAGGTAAGGCAGCAATCAAAGCATGGTTGTCAGGTCCACAAAGAAAGGTAATGGTGGCAGTTTTTTTTAGTCAGACAGGTTTGGCTCTCTTTGACTTTTGTAAATTACTGCTAGGTTCTGCTGTATTGTTATTTTTCTCAGAATGGCCCAATTGGAGTTTAAAGGGAGCCATCCAGTTTCCCAGTAAGGCTGTATTTTCCTATTTAACAATATGTTTATAACTTTTAAATTTGCATTAAATTTGTGCTTCATTTGAGGGTTGAAGAATCACTTTCCTTTCTGCCAAGCTAAAAAATGTAGCAAGTAAGGATCACTTTTTCGAGACTACACTTTATCTAATCTAAAATGTTAAAATTGAATTAGATTAAAGATGCACTAAGTCAGTTTTCAGAAAAAGTATCTACCCATTATTATGCGTTTCATTTGAGGGTTGAAGAATCACTTTCCTTTCTGCCAAGCTATACAATTTAGCAATATGTTTCCTGCAAATAAGGATATCTTTGCAAGATTACACCTTATCTAATCCAAGAACTATTCTAAACAATATAACTGGGGCATCTATTCTTGGCCAGAAAAATACAAATGTTCCTTAGCTAATATTAGATATTTTCATTTCATGCATGCTGAGATTGTTCAAGCACAATTTAAAAAATAATGCAACTCCACGGGCCGTACTCGGTTAAGAGAGGGAAGGTTTGACCAGACTGGCCATAGGATGGAAATAAAATGCATAAGGGGTTAAGTTGGGAGGTCTCTGAGAGAAGGAGCTAGTAAGGGGGAGGCATTAGATTTATAAGGCTAGCCCTGCAGCTTCTGTCAGTCAAGAATTGGGACAGACAGCAGATCTTTGCAGCTAACACATTTTAGACATGACATTTTGGCTAGGTTAGAGAGGGAGGCAGAAGCCAGGGGTCCCTATTATTCCACCTTCCATGAATGCTTTGGGTTTAGCAGATAATGGGGAGGGCACACAGCCTGGACCATCAGGGGTACCTGACCAGAACGCGGCTAGATCGCAAGCAGTTGTTAGGCCTGGTCCCCTGAGACCAACTCAATGCTTCCGCCCTCCCCTGCGCTTGAGTCCTATACCTCCTTCCCAAAGGCGGTGATCGATGTCCCCAGCACAGCCTGAAGGAGCAGAGGAGCGTGGAGGCGGAGCTGCACAGCACCAGACGGCTCAGGAGGCAGATGGAGTGGCTGCCATCTGCTGGAGCGGTCACAGGAGCATCACAAGGTCCAGGTTCAAGTAAAGGCTGGGTTCCCACCAATCTGAGGTCTGCTGGCACTAGTAGACTACAGGGGGAGAGGAAAATGTCGGCATCTGCGCCATTGCGCTAGGGCCTTTCAAAGCAGGGAACTTATGGACCTGTGAGAGCTGGGAGGGCTGGGGAGAATAAAATTGGGGTTTGGGGGCTCAGAGACAGATGTGTAAGATGTGTAAGAGCCAGGGATCAGACAGAGAAATCAGAAAGCAGGCTTAGGTTAGCTGTGGAGATGTGTAGGAGCCAGGGATCAGGCAGAGAAATCAGAAAGCAGGCTTAGGTTTGCGGTGGAGATGTGTAGGAGCCAGGGATCAGGCAGAGAAATCAGAAAGCAGGCTTAGGTTTGCTGTGGAGATGTGTAGGAGCCAGGGATCAGACAGAGAAACTATTTTTATTACAATATATATCTGCTTTTAATCCTAGGTTACATCTCTGCACATTGCAGTCTTGGCTAAACCAGCTTATTTCTCTTCTTATGTGTGCAGAAGTCTAAGGTGTTGTTTTATGGGGGGACAGGTCAAGGGGAGATATAGTTTATGCTGCTGCCTAAAAGCAGATGGGGACCTCACAACACGGTTGTTTTTGCCAAGTGCTATGTGCCAGCAGCCTTCAGGAGTATAGGTAAACAGCATGCAAATTACAAACTCCCAGGGATCTAGGGGTAGTTGTGCTTCAACTAGGTAGTGGTTATTACATGTTTTTCAAGGCAAGGGTGGGCATAGCTGCCCATAATAATAGAGTTTTGTTCTGTATACTCAGTAACCGATTAGCATTAAAATCAGTATTTTAAGGAAATAAATGAAATGTATCTTTTAAAATCTAGGGAAGGAGGCAGATAAAGACCCTGTATCGGGTTAGCCTCCTGTGCAGATCCACTATCATTCCCTGGGCAAAGTCACTCACAGGGCAGGCAGATATTTGTTATCATTAGGTTAGGGATAACAAGTGGTTGATCAGGTAAGGCAGCAATCAAAGCATGGTTGTCAGGTCCACAAAGAAAGGTAATGGTGGCAGTTTTTTTTAGTCAGACAGGTTTGGCTCTCTTTGACTTTTGTAAATTACTGCTAGGTTCTGCTGTATTGTTATTTTTCTCAGAATGGCCCAATTGGAGTTTAAAGGGAGCCATCCAGTTTCCCAGTAAGGCTGTATTTTCCTATTTAACAATATGTTTATAACTTTTAAATTTGCATTAAATTTGTGCTTCATTTGAGGGTTGAAGAATCACTTTCCTTTCTGCCAAGCTAAAAAATGTAGCAAGTAAGGATCACTTTTTCGAGACTACACTTTATCTAATCTAAAATGTTAAAATTGAATTAGATTAAAGATGCACTAAGTCAGTTTTCAGAAAAAGTATCTACCCATTATTATGTGTTTCATTTGAGGGTTGAAGAATCACTTTCCTTTCTGCCAAGCTATACAATTTAGCAATATGTTTCCTGCAAATAAGGATATCTTTGCAAGATTACACCTTATCTAATCCAAGAACTATTCTAAACAATATAACTGGGGCATCTATTCTTGGCCAGAAAAATACAAATGTTCCTTAGCTAATATTAGATATTTTCATTTCATGCATGCTGAGATTGTTCAAGCACAATTTAAAAAATAATGCAACTCCACGGGCCGTACTCGGTTAAGAGAGGGAAGGTTTGACCAGACTGGCCATAGGATGGAAATAAAATGCATAAGGGGTTAAGTTGGGAGGTCTCTGAGAGAAGGAGCTAGTAAGGGGGAGGCATTAGATTTATAAGGCTAGCCCTGCAGCTTCTGTCAGTCAAGAATTGGGACAGACAGCAGATCTTTGCAGCTAACACATTTTAGACATGACATTTTGGCTAGGTTAGAGAGGGAGGCAGAAGCCAGGGGTCCCTATTATTCCCCCTTCCATGAATGCTTTGGGTTTAGCAGATAATGGGGAGGGCACACAGCCTGGACCATCAGGGGTACCTGACCAGAACGCGGCTAGATCGCAAGCAGTTGTCAGGCCTGGTCCCCTGAGACCAACTCAATGCTTCCGCCCTCCCCTGCGCTTGAGTCCTATACCTCCTTCCCAAAGGCAAAGATCGATGTCCCCAGCACAGCCTGAAGGAGCAGAGGAGCGTGGAGGCGGAGCTGCACAGCACCAGACGGCTCAGGAGGCAGATGGAGTGGCTGCCATCTGCTGGAGCGGTCACAGGAGCATCACAAGGTCCAGGTTCAAGTAAAGGCTGGGTTCCCATAAATCTGAGGTATGCTGGCACTAGTAGACTACAGGGGGAGAGGAAAATGTCGGCATCTGCGCCATTGCGCTAGGGCCTTTCAAAGCAGGGAACTTATGGACCTGTGAGAGCTGGGAGGGCTGGGGAGAATAAAATTGGGGTTTGGGGGCTCAGAGACAGGGGGAACAAGACCAAGTTCGGTCGGGGGGGGGGGGGAAACACCACAAAGCAATCAGCCTAGAAATAAAGGCAAGCCTGTCAGTGGGCCTAACCCCTGCAGCAACATCAGGGAGGTTGGGGGGAGGGGGAAGTGGAAGGGTTGGGTATTTTAGCCAAATGGCAGGTAGTAGGGGGCAAGGGGGTGTTCATGATGTGCCAGCCCAGCCTGCCACCAGCAGCAGGAGTAAACCAGCACACAGGAAAGGAATGGCTGCTGCACCTGGTAGAGTTGCGGCATCCCTAGGCATTGCAAACAAAACAGGGTCCCATACAAATCTGCTACTACCCCAGGCAACAGGAGGTCAGGGACTTGGGTGCAATGTGAGTCTCAAGGGTCCAACAGAGAACAGGAGGTGATTTTATGCATGTTTTGGGATGATGGTCTGAGGAGTGATTGTTCAATTGACCTGTTTGTATTTCCTGAAATTAGCAAATTATCCTCACCTAATGATGATTTTATTCCAGCAACACCAGTGAAGAAAAGGCAAGAGCTGCAAAACAGGAGGAAGGCAAGCACCTCAACAATGAGCGTGGCGAGTGAGCAGCCGGCAATTGATAGGAAGAAAACGTATGTCGCAAGTAAGAGGAGCATCAGGCACGACCAGTAGGTTGCAGGCCGATAACAGGAGCTGAAAGCTCTGCTGACAAGAGCTAGAGGGAGCATAACGATTGGATGGAGAGAAGTGTGTTTTCTGTTGGCAAACCGTATGTGGCTGAACACAAGACTAGACAAGGAGTGGCACAAGAACTGTCCCCCAGGTAAGTCAAAAATTGCACCACATATGGCTCTAATCAGTCAGTGATTTTATACCTCAGAAATATGTTAGCACAACTAAAGGGGCAGGGGTGCAGTGTAGCCATTGCTTGGGTTCCTGCTGTTAGTGGTATGATTCTCACACATTCGGTTCCACTTGACACAGTTAACAGGTCAGGGAACCTCAACGAGTAGACAGTAGGGGAGGAAACCCAGTTGCAGCGAGCTGGGAGTGAAAAGGAGGAGGTTTTGGTTTTGGCAGACACAGTAAAAGTTAGACCTTCCCTTTGCCAACTGGGTCCAAGGGATACATGTTCCACTGAAAGTGAGAGAAAAAATTTGGAGGCGTGAATTTATAGAAATGTTTTCTCTTCTTCCAGTTGACAACTACTTTGAAGTCAAGGAGAGGAAAGATGAAACCAAAAAAGAGGAGGAAGAGAGGAAAAAGAGGTATAGGAGTGTCCCCAAGATGTCTAATAATTGGCTTCAAACCTTTGTGATCTTGGCCAGTATTAGGTGAAAAGGCCCCCAAGAATTGTTCTTTGTTTTTTGTTATATCAATTAGATAAAAAATATACATAGGACCTTTGGGGGTATGGCCTGGTGGCTATACGATGAACATTTTCGTATGGAGTTGGCCGTTAATAGAGAGGTGAAGTGGGATGATCGAGACATGGGTTCTTGGATGCGCCGCATTGTAATGCCTGCTAGGCCAGTGGGGTCCTTTCGGAGCCCAGCCAGTAAACCAGCCAGACGGGAGCGGGTAGGAAGCGTCACTGCTTCCTATACAATGAAGGCACGTGCAAGTGGGGTTTGTCGTGCAGGTTCAAACATAAATGCAGGGAATGTGGGAATCCACACCCGGCATTCAGATGCTACAAGAAAAATAAGGTTTGGTCAGATGTTTCTCAAAAGAGAATGACACTGATCCAAGTAGAAAGGATGGTACATTGGCTAAGGCGATATACTAAGAGGCCTGGGTACTTGGTTAAGGCTAAGTTCTTACTGTGTGGTTTTAGTTCCGGATTTGTTATCTCTGCCAAGTTAGGTTCCAGTGGCAGGTGTTCCGGTAATTTTATTTCAGTGAGGGAGCACAAAGGGGTGGTAAGGGAAAAAAATAAAAAAAGAGATTAGCCTGAAGAGGATAGCTGGCCCTTTCAGATATCCACTCTTGCCCGGTCTTCGCATTTCGCCACTGAGGGTAGTGCCTAAGAAAGAGAGGTTGGCGCCTTCCAGCTAATACACCAATTGTTATATCCCAGGGGTGGTTCAGTGAATGATGGAATTGATAAGTCCCTAGCATCAGTCCATTATGCATCCTTTGATCAAGCAATTAGGCTTGTTAAGAGGGCAGGACGAGGTGCTTTCTTGGCTAAGTTTGACATTGAGGCGGCTTTTAGACTTCTATCGGTACATCCGTCTTCTCACCACCTCCTGGGTTGTGAATTCAAAGGGGAATTTTTCGTAGACCTATGCCTCCCTATGTGGTGCTCAATTTCCTGTGCATACTTAGAAGCATTTAGCACATTCATTCAGTGGGTGGTGGAGCAGGTGGCAGGGGATAAGTTTTGTATTCATTACCTGGATGATTTTTTACTAATTAACACTTCCTTTGAGTTTTGCCAGTATGCAATGAAGTGCTTTGTGGTGGTAGTACAGGAATTTGGGTTCCCTCTTGCAAGGGATAAGACAGTGAGCCTGGTGAGGACCATACAATTTCTCTGGATTCAGTAACATTTCAGTCTGCTTTACCCATGGGGAAGGTGGCTGATTTGTGTGAGGTGATTGACAAGATAGCAGCTAGCAGGAAAATTACCCTATGGGAGGTGCAGTTCCTGTTTGTTCAAGATAGTACAGTATACAAGGATTGTCAAACGCAGGGGGCAACGATTTGGGGGCTATGCCACTGAAGGGTCTACTTGAGGCTATGAAGAGGGATTTAGTGCGGTTGCATCAACTATTCCCAGATGTGGTGTGAGTATGGTCCGAAATAGTCCATAGGATCAAGTGGCGAACAGTTCAGGTGCAGAAAGAAGGTGAACAGGGCAATCGCTTCTTTTGTTAGAAAGTTGGTGGGAGTTTCGGTTTAGCACACTAACCTGGAAGGTACTGACACTGAGAAGTATTATATTAAGCATGGGGTGCATTTAAATGAAATTAATTTGAGGTAATTTAATCTGGGCTTGGGGGAAGGGATAAGTAAGGCCATATAAGTTAAAAGGGGAGGGGGTACACTAGAGGTGTGTTCCCTCTGGGGGTCATGTTGTGTGTTATATTTTTTTTAAAAACTAAAAGAAAAATTACACTTAAAGATTAAAATAATAAAAAAGCACACATCCTACTTTTGCCAGAAACAGGCATCCAGATCCTCAAAATCTTTAGAAAAAACTTTCCCACATACATATTAGCTTCTAAAAAAGAAAGGGGGGCAATATGCATACATAAAAATATCCTCTTGCAAATTGAACCCACAAAAAAAAAAAAAAAAGTGGTAAATTAGTAATTGACTTGATTTTGCAACCGAAGATTCAAGAGGGATGTTGTCCACATATGCAGGCTCTGTGGTGGCTGAGGAGGCCAATGTGGGACAGGCAGATCCGACCGCAGTTGTTGCAAGTTTGCTGTGAGGAATTTACTCTGCTGGGTTTTGAACCCTGGTCCCCAGGCTGCTATACCTCTTCCCTACCACTGCGCCAGCTTGCCTTTTGTGAATTTCATTGAGATCTGATAAGCTTGACTCTGCTAGCAATAGTATCAGTACCTAAGTCTCTTCAGCTGTGTCTGGTCAGCTGTCTGGTTCTTGGCCTATATAAGGCACTTCCTGTCTCTGTATCCTTGCCAGATTATTGTGTGGTTCCTGATCACTTCAATAAAGCTTGTTCCTGTTTCACCTACAAATTGCTGAACTGGATTATTGCTGACCTTGGCTGCTGGTCTCCACAACCTTGGGATTCCATATCATTACAGAATAATCTGGCCACTTTCATGGAGACCGCCGGGTCAGATTCTGCATTGGCCCAGCAGGTTGCTTTTTTTGCAAGAACTGTGCAGACCCAGGCACAGACCATTCAAGTGCTGCAGGACCAGGTAGCTGACCTGCAGGCCCAACAGGTTGCTTTTTCTGCAAGAAATGTGCAGACCCAGGCACAGACCATTCAAGTGCTGCAGGACCAGATAGCTGAACTGCAAAATAAAATTCAGTCAATGCACAGTGAGTATACCGGCTACAGGGCACGAGATGTTGTGGCTGCTACTGTTACACCTGCACAAGATGCCCGCTTGCCCCTACCAGAAAAGTTTGGAGGAGATCGCAAAAAATGTAGGGGTTTCCTAAATCAATGCCATTTGCACTTCATGATGTTACCTCAACGATTTTCATCTGAAAGAGAGAAGGTGGGATTTATTTTTTCCTTATTCAAAGATGAAGCCCTGGCTTGGGGCTCCCCTCTTCTGGAACAGGACAGTCCAGTCTTGGGTAATCTAAATGACTTTCTTGAGGCCATGTGCCTAGTTTTTGATGACCCAAATCGATGTGCTACAGCAGAAGCCACTCTCCTTCATTTGCATCAAGGAAAGCGCTGGGTGGCTGAATATGCTGCTGAATTCAGACAGTGGGTTGCTGATACTACCTGGAACCAATCAGCCCAGAGGTTCCACTTCAGAAAAGGTCTCTCAGAAGCTATAAAAGATGAGCTAGCTCGTGTTGATCTTCCTGCTGACTTTGATCCATTTGTGCGTTTGGCTATCCTTATTGATCGGAGACTTTCTGAAAGAAGATTGGAAAGACAGGGCTCTTTTAGACCAAGTACTACTCCAATTTCCTATTCAATAACTTCTACTCCGATCCCACAAACACCTACAGACTCTGAGCCAGAGGCTATGCAAGTAAATCTAATACGAGGGCCATTATCCAACGAAGAAAAACAGTGGCGACGCACTCACAATTTATGCCTGTATTGTGGTAGTGCAGGGCACTATGCCATCAAATGCCCTAGCAAATCCAAAAGAACAATAGCTATGGCGGCTGAGGGTGCATAGATTCAACACCAATCCCAGATTTCAGATCAACTGGATTCTGTCACACAACCCTTGTTTTCTCTGGCTTATGGTGAAGAGGGTATGTTGACTCAACATCCTCATTTTGTGGTGCCTATCACATTGCAATGTGGTGATCGTAAAATTTCAACTACAGCTATGATAGATTCTGGAGCAGGCGGAAACTTTATGGACATTAAATTTGCAGCAGGAAATAGAATTCAGTCTATCCCTAATTCTTCACCTGTGTTAATGGAGACAGTTGACGGTTCTCCACTTACGTCAGGCCCGGTTACACATGAGACTGTGCCCTTAATGTTGACTGTGGAAGTGAATCACCATGAGGCTATCTCTTTCCACCGAATTTCCTCAACACAGTTTCCAGTGATTTTGGGGGTACCTTGGCTTGCTCTGCATAACCCACAGATTGATTGGAAGATCAGAACTTTGTCCTTTCCTTCAGAACACTGCTTAATGAATTGTCAACGCTCTAAGGTAACACCGGTTGCCACAACAATTAATGAAATGGTTGCTACAAACTTGAAAACCACAGAAAACAGGTCCGTATAGTTCTAGAGTGCCTTCGTACCTACCGCCTATACATTAAACTAGAAAAATGTGAGTTTGAACAAACAGAAATTCAATTCCTGGGGTATGTAATAACTCCCAAAGGTTTAAGTATGGACGCAAGTAAAATTAAAGCTGTGCTGGACTGGCCCATCCCCAAGAATGAAAAAGATGTTCAGAGATTTGTGGGGTTTGACAATTTTTACAGGCGTTTCATTAAGAATTTCTCTGCCGTTATTACACCGATCACTGAACTCACACATAAAGGGACTCCTTTTCAGTGGTCCGATAATTCTGCCCCTGTCCTGGTACATCCTCAGCCGGAATTACCATTTATTGTGGAAGTTGATGCTTCTGATTCAGCTGTTGGTGCTATACTGTCTCAAAGGACTGGACCTAAGATGCTGTTACATCCGTGTGCCTTCTATTCCCGCCAGATGATGCCAGCAGCAAAAATCTATGACATAGGGAATAAAGAACTATTGGCTATAAAAGCTGCCTTTCAACGAATGGAGACATCTCTTGGAGGGAGCTACCCATCCAATTACTGTCCTCACAGATCACAAAAATCTGGAATGTATTCGATCAGCGAAGAGACTGTCAGCCAGACAAGCACGCTGGTCCCTATTCTTCTCGAGGTTTAATTTTTTGGTTACATACTGTCCTGGCTCCAAGAATGGTAAGGCGGATGCCTTGTCTAGAATAGCTGACCCCCTCCATACTACCGTAACCAAGACCACCATCTTGCCGGAGGATATATTTATAGGAGTTACATTTCCTTCTGATCTGATGTCTCGCATTAAAAAGGGTTACGCTGAAGACCCAGTTCTTTGTGATCCTCCTCGTGACCTCCATATGATGATGCTTAATGGGTTTTGGATTTTTCAACAACGTCTGTTTGCTCCGGAGTCAGTGCGACTGGACCTTTTACGTCTCTACCATGACTCAAAACCAGCAGGTCATCCAGGAATCCGAAAGACGCAAGACCTACTTTCCCGATCCTTTTGGTGGCCGAAGTATCATGAGGATGTTAAGAAGTATGTGTCCTCTTGTGATGTATGTGCCAGACATAAGACTCCTCGCTCATCCCCTGTTGGCTTGCTTCAGCCTCTTCCGATTCCTCATCGTCCCTGGGGATCTATATCCATGGACTTTATTGTGGAACTACCTCCCTCTAAGGAGCACACTACCATTCTTGTTGTTGTGGACAGGTTAACTAAGATGGGTCATTTCATACCAGCTCGTGGTCTCCCTTCAGCTAAACAGACGGCTGACCTGGTTATTCGGGAAATATTTCGCTTACATGGCGTGCCTGATGTAGTAGTTTCTGACAGGGGAGTGCAGTTTACATCTCGTTTTTGGAAACATTTTTGTTCTAATCTAGGTATTAATGTAAATCTGTCTTCAGCTTTTCATCCACAGAGTAATGGACAGACTGAGCGAACCAACCAGACTTTGGAGCAATATTTGCGGTGCTATATTAGTTACCTGCAGGATGACTGGCTGGATTTTCTACCCACGGCGGAGTTTGCCTATAACAATGCCCAACACTGCTCCACTTCTTTGCGCCCATTTTTTGCCAACTATGGTTACCATCCGACCTTTCTAGTCAGTCTCCCAATTACTACTTCCATTCCTGCTGTCATTGACCGGCTAACCGCCTTACGTGATTCCCAAGCACTGTTGAAAGAGACTCTTTTGGAGGCTCAGGAATGTTACAAAAGAGCTGCTGATAGGCATAGAAAGGAGGCCCCAGTCTATCACCAAAGTGTGGCTGTCAACAAAGAATCTTAAGCTTCGGATTTCTTCTCATAAATTGGGTCAAAGGTTCATGGGACCTTTTGAGATCATTGCTCAGATCAATGCTGTCACTTTCCGTTTGCAACTCCCGAATTCCATGAAAATACATCCAGTGTTTCACGTTGCACTGCTTAAACCTTTTCATAAAAATACTTTCCCTGGCCGAGCCCTGCCTGCCCCACCTCCAGTCCTCGTGGATGGTGAGGATGAGTACGAAGTGGAAAAAATTCTTGACTCCAGGATCTTCCATAACAAGCTTCAGTATCTGGTTCGCTGGAAAGGCTATGGTGAAGAGGAGAGTTCGTGGGAACCAGTGGACAATATTCACGCTCCTGATCTCCTTCGGTCTTTTCATGTGCAGTACCCTGCTAAACCAGGTAATAGGGCATCCAGAGGCTGCACCTATAGAGGCGGGGGTAATGTGAGGAATTGACTCTTGACTCTGCTGGGTTTTGAACCCTGGTCCCCAGGCTGCTATACCTCTTCCCTACCACTGCGCCAGCCTGCCTTTTGTGAATTTCATTGAGATCTGATAAGCTTGACTCTGCTAGCAATAGTATCAGTACCTAAGTCTCTTCAGCTGTGTCTGGTCAGCTGTCTGGTTCTTGGCCTATATAAGGCACTTCCTGTCTCTGTATCCTTGCCAGATTATTGTGTGGTTCCTGATCACTTCAATAAAGCTTGTTCCTGTTTCACCTACAAATTGCTGAACTGGATTATTGCTGACCTTGGCTGCTGGTCTCCACAACCTTGGGATTCCATATCATTGCATTTGCTCTGGTTTGAGTGCTGCAATTTTTCTTACACTTTTGTTCTCAAGACCAGCCCTGTGTGAGGAGATAGGCTGACCATGAACTATGGTCAATGTGACAAGCATCAACAGACTGTTTCAGTGAATCCTTGTACCTTTTCTTCAGTCCTCCTCTGTCATGATTACCAGTGGTGAGCTCACCATATAGCACAATCTTGGGCAGCTGATCATCCTCCATCCTAGAGATGTGTTCTGCCTGTGCATGGCCAATAGCATGGCCTCAATGCCGGTGACTCCTGCCTGTTCGAGGACTTCAATATCATTTCAGTGTATATTGAGGGTGGTGCAGATGCAGCATTGAATAAAGCACTCAAGTAGTCGCAGGTGATGGCGGTAGGTAACCTATGACATGTTTACTCAGATGCTTGTTTTTTCAGACTCTTTTATAACCTGCCAATTGTACCATTTGTCTTTGCCAGTCAATTTACTTGTCGGCCTTGGTGTCCGAAGAAATGATGCACCCCAGGTAATTGAACTGTTGGACTGTCCTCAGCCCGAAATCACCAATGGTGATGCTAGAAGGACAGTAATCTTCGTGAGGGGCTGGCTGGTGGTGAACTTTCATCTTCTTCAAGCAGACTTCTAAGCCAAGGAGCGCTGTGGCCTCAGTGAAGTACAATGCCATTCGCTGCTGAGCTGTCACAGTATGGGAAACCAGGGCAGTGTTGTCAGCGAAGAGTAGCTCGTGAATTAGTTGTTCCACTGTCTTGCTGTGGGCCTTTAATCGCCTCAGGTTGAACAGAGTACCATTGGTGCAGTATCAGATGTAAAGACCATCCTCAATGTCAAGGTCTGCTGTGGCCCTTTGTAGCATTATACTGAAGAATATCTTGAATAGGGCCAGTGGGAGGACACAGCCCTGGTTCACATCGTTAAGTATTGGGAAGGGCTCGGGCAGATTGTTGCTGTGCCTTGCTGTGCCTGATTCACATAGCTGGATGATCATGTTGAATAGCTTGGGAGAACATCCTATATGTTCCAGGATTTGCCATAGACCTTTCCTGCTCACAATGTAAAAGAGCATTCCTCTTGGAGCTGCCTGAGAACAAAAACCATGTCCATGGTGCTCCTCTCGGCTTTAAAGCGATACTAGCTATATGGGAGGAATTTTGCGATAGAGCGCACCAGCCTGTTGAGAAGTACCCGTGCAATGATTTTCCCCACGACGGAGAGTAGAGTTATCCCCTGGTAATTGGAGCAATACGACCTTTCTTCCTTGTTCTTATACAGGGGTGACAATGGCATTTAAGCCAGCAGCAAACAAAGAGCTTGTGGAGTTTGGCATGTAGTGCTGGGCCCCAATGTTTCCAGATCTCTGCTGGATCCTATAGACTCCTGCTGTCTTACCATTCTTCAGCTTCTCAATGGCTTTTACAGTCTCTTCGAGAGAAGGGATTTCGTTCAGGTCTGTTTTCATTGGCTGTTGTAAAAAGCGACAGAGTGCTGAGACTGAAACTACGTGGCTGGAGCAGAACTGTTAATATGACAAAATGTTCAAATGCGTAAAAAGATAATCTTAAGGTCAGTATCAATTTATAGACAAATATACACTATATGCAAAACAACATCACATATATAGTTGTGAGCATGCAAGTTGTTGCTAACGCTTGCAGGCTCGTGCAGGGAGCCTGCGGCCCTCTTGCTGGGATTGAGCCGAAGGCGCTCCATGCCAGCAACTGCGGAACTCGCAAAATTTACGTTGTTATGAAAAGAAAATACGAACACGTTACAACCCATTACGATCTCGCAAAAAATGTCCGAAACCCGCACACATGAAAACATGAAAGACACAATAAATACACAAAACAAATACATAAAAAGCTTACTTACAGGAAGAGGGATCATCCAGGACCTCGAAAAAAGAAGTTACAGCTCAATTTAACTCAAAATAAAAGAGTTTAGAAAAAATGGCCACTGAAAAAACGAAAACGAGGCTACAGCAGTCTAAAGACGCAAAACACCACCAAACACCTACGTATTTGACGAAAAACACCTACGAGATTGGAAAACAAGGACGCAACCCGCGCGACCCCAAAAACATTCGAAACACAATAAATACACACAACAAACACATGAAAAGCTTACCCAAAGCAAGGTGGTGCACCCAGGACCTCTGCAAGCAAAGTTACAGCTTGACTTAAGTATAAATTTCGTAGTTTAGACACCTAAAAATCACCTAAGCAAAAGAAAAAATGGCCGCCGAACAAAACGAAAACGAGGCTAAAGGACCCTAAACACGCAAAACACCACCAAACAGCTACGGATATTCCAAAAAAGTCGGACGACATCCGAAACGAAGGACGCTAAATCAGGCACAGCTGCATACCACACATTAGCCGCCATTTTAGAACAATAACTTATACAATGCACAAGTACACAGCTACGCTAACGGATTTGACTCACGCACGCACACTATTACACTGCACACATTCATCACGCTTACACAGCAGCTCTAAAGCACTAATGCTGCAGCAAGAGGAAAACAGATTGCCAGCTCTTCAACAGAATGCTTCCTGCATATATTGCTTCAAAACAGGTAAAGTATATTCCTTTATTAATGTATTATTTATTTTATTGTCATACACCAAACAGCATTAGCTCACTTACAATTTCATTGCCGCCATTTTTTGACAGGCAAGGCATAATAAACAATCTAAATACAGATATTCTACCATAGAAAATCAATAGCCTTTTTTTCTTCCTCTTCCAATCCCCTCTCTCTTCCCCTAGATATACCAGTTCTTATCTTGTGCCACATTTCTAGCTACAATCACATTGCCCATTTCAACCAATGGTAGAATAAATTAGCTAATCCCTGTTATAGTGCATTATGGGAAAAAGCTTTTATAAGAAATCTGTATTTACTCTTATATCACCACTAGCGTGCACTGTTATTCCATGACAATTTAAACCAAAAATAAAAATAAAGTTTGGATAACTTGGCAACCTTAAACTAAAAATAAAATACACTATCTAAGTACCCTTAGGCCCTCATTCAATTGCAATTTGGCCAATTGAATAGGGGTCTAAATAAGCACATAACATATTTTTTTTAAAGAAGTTTTTAGTTAGTAAACATCTATCCAAAAGCAAGGTTTTCACTAACTAAAAACTTATTTAAAAAAAAATATGTTATGTGCTTATTTAGAGCACTATTCAATTGGCCAAATCGCAATTGAATGAGGGCCTTAGAGTTTAATGTAGCAGCTGTCCGTTTGTGCAATCCAGAATGAAATTTATGATTAGGTGAAAATAAAGTCCCAGGCACATGCTTATCTTGGTGGAACCCCCTTATGTCTGACTTGTCAAGGAGAAATATGAGTCAGAAGATAAATTGTGAGAATAATCTCCCAGTATTAGTAAAGAATTTGTAATAAAACCCAGGAGAGAGAACCAAAACCAAGAATGCATATTCATAAAAGGATTCATATAAAGAAAAACACAGCATGCATATATGTCTACAGATCTAAAAAATTACAAAAATAAATTTGTTCAGACCACTGGTTCATGATCGAAGCCTTGTCTGTAAAGAATGTTTGACTGTCTGCACTGCACAATGGTCTTTGGACCAGGTGCAGAGGGCCTTACACAGCTTTCAGGGCTTCATAAAAGCTTTAGCAATGCTGAGTTCTGTTCTTTCCACAAGGTTGGTCGACCACTGGTTCTGAATTTCTCAAAGCTTTAGTTGGAAGGCTGCTTTCTTATTAGGGCAGGACTGCTGAAGAGATTCACGTGATAAGCTGATATATTTTTTTCAATAATAATTCATGGATCTCTTGATTGTTTTTGTCAAACCAATCTTTTTTTTTTTGTGGAGAACTTCCGCAGTCTGCAGTATGCTGGTTTTTAGGTGTTCTCATAGAGCATCTGAAGAGGTATCAGTGAAGCACCTGGGATCCTTTAGTCTCGACTGGAGATTCGCTTGGAAGTCGGCCTTCACTCCACACTAGGGGTTACTGATATGTAACGTCTTCCCTGGCTCCTCTCCTCTTTGGCGTGATGACACCAGGCACCAGGCGGTGGTCTATAAGATTCCAGTGCTTGGGCTGAGGATACATCCAGGTTGTCTTCAGTCTGTCTTTCTGATGAAAATGGTGTTGGTGATGGTGTGTTTCTGCTCTGCATAAAACTTTTTAGGATAGCTATTCTAAGAAAAGATTACAACATGATAGAACAGCAATTACTACCATAAGTTTTGAGTACTTACATTCAGTGCCAGAGTCCCTGGGAAGTAAAGTGGAGGAATTTTTTTTTTAAAACATTGAGTCTAACTAAAAGCATAAGTAATCAGGAAAAAAGTCATACAGCTAGTTTTTAATTGGAAAAAAATAATGTTGATGCCTCTGCTGGGCCCTGTGAGAGTCCATGATACATAGATAGACGTTTGTGTGTGTGAAAGGGGTGATTACATTTCTGGAGAGATATGGTTGGGTTCCTGAAGAAAGTGTCATCAACCTATTTTTACTTTGTCAATAATAGATAAATATTGTATGCAAAACCAAACTGAAGTCTCTAGGCCTGCTTGTGGGTCTTTTAATTTAATAAATCTATAGACCACCGAATTGGAAAGAAGGTATGAATGGCCACAGTGCATAGTAAGGATGGCATGAAAAGCACATTCCATAGTTGTTCAGCACTCTCAGATTTAAAATAAATAAATAAATCAGTTCAGAATTGACAATCAAAATTGGAAGTTTCAACAAACCAATTATTTTTTTGGGACACAGACCTGGGAAATATTTGGGTAATAAAGTTAAGAAACAGAAAATACAAAATAGGATAAACATATTAAAAGGTCCTGATAAGTTATACTATTTTCACCCTGATGAAATTTGCTAAATATTTACAAACTTCTATAGTACCCTATATAACTTAGAACAGAACGACAAATTCAATAAACCATTAAAATCAGAGATAGAAGAGTTCCTAGATCTAATTAAACTTCTAAAGATAACTAAAGAGTAATTGGCAGTCTTGAATAGCCCTATCACTAAGAAGGAGATTGAATTGGTCATTAAAAAACCTAAACTTGGAAAAGGATTGGCTTTAATAATTTATATTATAGATGCTTTGCAACAACCTTAAGTAAACACCTTTGCTCTATGTTTGATTTGATAATGAACAATGGGGTAATATTGCCTGAAATGTCCGAGGCCAAAATATTTAATGCCCCAAAACAAGGGAAAAACCCTGAAGACTATACAAACTATAGGCCTATATCACTTATAAACACAGATATAAAAATATCCTCAAAGATCCTATCTAATAGACTTAATCTAGTAATGGCAAACCTGATACATTTAGACCAATCCGGCTTTCTAAATGGGCGGCATCATTTTTTAAATAGAAAGAATGTTCCCATGCTGACTCTGTCATTGGACATTGAAAAAGCGTTCGACAGAGTCAGCTGGGAATTTCTGAAGTTGATACTTCAGAAATTCGGTTTGGCTGACTTTGCCTCTAAATCAATATGGGCATTGTATATGAATCTGAGTGCATTAATTTCCGGATACGGTTTTCTATCAAAAAATGGCACCCGTTAAGGGTGCCCTTTATCTCGATTGTTATTCATCCTTTATGTAGAACCTTTGGTTGAATTTAATTCGATCTTCGCCGGAGATAGGAGGAGTGACGATTGGAAATATTCGCTGACGACATTGTATTAACATTGTCTGATCCTCAACTCTCTTTTTTGAAGTTACATGAAATCTTGGACGAATACAATAGATTGTCATATTTGAAAACAAACTATTCTAAATCAGGGAATTAATTTTAAGCTTAAAGCAAAAATACCCATATAATTGGGATACAGCATTTATTACACATTTAGAAATAAAAATGTTATTTTGACTGGGAAAAATCGCTAAGGAGAACGTAAAAATAGTTTTTGGCCAAATTAGATTGAAAATGATGATAAAAATTAATATTATCCCTAAAACTACTTATATATTTAGGTGTATTCCTGAAACAATTTCAAAATATATTCTGTGGGATTTTCAAAGATTGTTAGATAACTACTTGTTGAATGGGAAAAGATCCAGAATTAATTTTAATATTACTTCTAGAAAATTTCAAAACGGCAGACTGAATTATAGATATACACAACAATATTGTTCTTTCATATATAATAGGTTGGAATATGGATACTAAAAGATATATATGGAAAGATATTAAAGAAGCCTTATTACAAACTATACCTATTAAGCTAGCTCTCTGGTTGCCTAAATATACTCAGTCAAAGTTTATGAATCTGCCAAAAGGAATTAACACCTTGATAACATTTTGGTATTGTAATAGACTTAAGTTGAAGCTGTCGAGGTTCCCTTCTCTAGGAGCCCCAATAGAATTGTTGCAATACGATAATAAAAAGATAGATATCACTAGTTTAAAAAGGATGTGTTACTTTTAGCAAAATTCCTCAAAACTAGAATGAATGCAGAACTGAATGCTCTGTTAACTGATGATGCATTAACATCATTAAGACACACAAAACAACATTTCTTATGTACAGGCTAATAGCCTAATATGATGTTGGCCAGGCATTAAAAATGCATGACAGAGCAGATCCTCGAAGAATTTCAATAACCATTACCAAAACTAAAGAAAAAAACTTTTTTGTTTTTTAAAATCACTTAAATTATAGAAACTCACAACAGTCCAAGCTGAGACTTAACAAGCAAGCTAGTCAAGATGATGGTAAAGCTCCAGCCCCGATGAGTACAGTAATAGCTACTATAAAAAATACAAAAAACAATTGATCCCAGAACTCCATAACATATTTCTAGCATTGCAAAATGGTCCTTACGTATTCACAGAATTCCTAAAGGCACAAATGATCTTATTGCCTAAACTGGGGAAAGATATATCCCATACAGAGAACTATATGTGCATATGATTTGAAAATATGCACCAAAATCATAGCTATGAGATTTAATAAAATTATATAAACAACTATAAATGCAGATCAAGTAGGGTTCATATCCAGGATGCAAGCTCCACTCAATGTACATAGGATTATTACTTTGCAACAACATGCTATCTATCACAATATCCAAAAATCCATCCTGGTATTTCACCTGGTAAATTGGTCGTTTTTTATTTACTGCTCTATCCCAACATAACTTCCCAACTAAGATCATTAGAGCTATTACATCCCTCTACCATAAATCTATTGCACACATATGCACAATGGGCTTTTGTTCCACTTCAATAGAAATACAAGGAGGCACACTACAAGAATGTACTTTTATCTGTTGTCACGATTTACTGCTTCATTAAGCATGGCAAGATCCTAGATGAACCCTTCCTAGTAGAATCGTGTGGTCCTTTGTATCTCTGCTAGCAGGATATGGCCGAGTATCAGGACAATAATCACCAGGGAGCACCAACACTACCACAGGAAAGCAGGAGATAACACACAGGTACCAACTTCTCCATGTCCATGACCTCACATGGCAGCTACTGTTTACAATTCTCATTTCCAACTGTCAGTTTAACCCCTCATGTGCTGGTTATATCTGAAGATTTAGTATACAGAATCTGAGAGAATGCGAAAATATTGATAATATACATAATTGATTTTAAACTCATTTTTAACTTAAATATGCTGATTGCAAAATAAGCAACTAAATGTAGTAAGACATGGCAAAACACATATGTACAGCAAGACACAAATATTTATTACAACAGTATTAACCAATGCCTGCCAGCTCCAAAGTCCTGTGGCCCCCCTAAGCTTGGCAGAGATCAATTATATTAATCCCATACAACATTATACTGTCCCAATTGCATTAAGCCAGGGCTTTTGATCAGGCATGGCTGCTAAAAGTGGCATCCAAAAGGGTCTCCCCTTCACCCCAAGAGTCATAACATACCGTATGTCTTAGATATTGCACCATTAGCTATAGCAATTAGAAGATAATACTGGCCATAAGGTTATGGAAAATCAATATAAATTGGCACTTTATGCAGATTACATAATTCTTACACTTATAAATCCAAATATGGATCCCTAAACTCTTGAAATTATTACATTAATTTAGCTCTTTGTCAGCTTTAACACTTTACACAGCAAAATTATACACAATGCCAATGAAACAACAATAATACTCATCTTCTTTTACATAAAATAGTTCCCTTTGAAGGTCTAATAAAGAAATGTCATACTTAGGTCTAACCCACACTGCCTTTAGGAAATTAGTTTTCCTAATTTTTTTTTTTTTTTTTAAATAAAGTAATAATAATTATTATTATCCTTTATTTGTAACCCACCAACATATTCCTGCTGCGCTATACAGTGGTTAAGTACAAATAAAAAACAATTCTAACACATTGCAAACGATTAGAGGGCCCTGTTATTGAGCTTAAAATCAAACATGCATAGTGCTTTCCCTAAAGCACCTAACAAGATAGACTCACAGTCTAAAGGGTAAGGTTGAGGTCCTGGGGTGATAGATCCATTGTGCATATTAAGGCTGTAGCTGATATGCTTCTTTACACACACACAGTAACTACGAAAAAAATTACAAAAACATCACAGACAGCATGGGCCAACAGCCAGGACGTCTGTGAGTGAGCTGGAACGCAAATTTAACTTGATTTAGATGATTTTCCCACACGAAAATCGCCTAAGCAAGGAAAAAAATAGTCGCAGAAAAAAATGAAAATGAGGCTACAAGAAACACTGCAAAACGCGTAGCACTTTACACATCACACTACGACCTACAAAATACACTATTACAAAAACCGGAAAATGCTCACCGGACGAGTAACACATTAATAACATTACGACTATACAATGCCGCTTTACACAATAAACCAATGTCTTTACCTCGCGCACGCAGCCTATTTAGAATTCACACTTCAAAAATGCATTACACTTTATAAGCAGCAAGCACCAAGACTCACAGTGTATATTCTATGCAGACGCAAAATACAAACAGATTGTTATTTCTTCAGCCTATTGCTCGCTGCATATACCATTTGCGGTGGAGGAAGATCCAACGTCGGCTAAGACACACACACGCAGGACTTAGAAAAAAAACTCAAAGGCGCCTCACACGTGGTTAACACGCACGACTTAGAAAAAAAACATCTGCGTCGTACACGCAAGACTTAGAAAAAAAACAACTGCGTCCCTCGCAAAAAAAATAAGGCAGCGAAACGACCCATTCCCAACACGCAAAAGCGGCCTAAAACGGTGCGCATGAAAACATCAGAAACACAAGAAATAAACACAACGAACACATAAAAAGCTTACTTACAGCAAGGGGGGGGCATCTGGCACCTCGAAAAGTTAATTTGCACGTCCATTTAAGTCCAAAAAAACAAGTTTAAACTACAGATGTAACAATACTACAGTGACTCGCAAAACTGAAACACATGCTATGCGGCACGTACCACACTAATATTAACCACCATTTTGAAAACTACTACGCATAAAATGGCGGATAGAACGCAAATTGTAAGCTGGAACGCAAATAATAATATTGCGTTCTAACGGTCTGAGGCACTTGAAAAGTTTATAAATACTGCCTACTTTCCAGAAAATTCTACATTTCTACTCAGGTGATGAATGGAGTGACTGGATAGTTAACTGCTGCTGTTACTTGAGAAGATAATTTTTTCCTAATTTCCTACTTTACACTGTGCAAATTACAACTGAGAGGTAAGCTATAATATATTACATTTTATTATCAAGACAGGACAAGCAACAAAAAAAAAGTTTAAGTAGGAAAATGTGATTCATGTATAGTGATATGTGACACGCACATTTATGTGTATAGCCCCTACAACAAACTAATCTTAACCGGAATTAATTAAACAAGTATATTTAAATGACATAAAAAAAAAACTTTAACTATGAAAATGTGATTCATGTATAGTGATATGTGACACGCACATTTATGTGTATAGCCCCTACAACAAACTAATCTTAACCGGAATTAATTAAACAAGTATATTTAAATGACATAAAAAAAAAACTTTAACTATGAAAATGTGATTCATGTATAGTGATATGTGACACGCACATGTATGTGTATCAAGTATAGTGACATGTGACACACACATTTATGTGTGTAGGCCCTAAAACAAACTAATGTTAATTGAAACTAATTAAACAAGTATATTTAAATGACATTAATTTACTGCAACTCATAGCAAAAAATAATATGACACTAATACATATGGAACCTAACAGCCTTATTAAATTGCTATTCGGTAAATTCAAAAGGGCTTTATTTAAGCACACAGCATATTTTATTTACAGAAGTTTTTAGTTAGTGAAGACGTTGCTTTTGGATAGAAGTTCACTAACTAAAAACTTCTGTAAAAAAATATTCTGTGTGCTTAAATAGTGCCCTTTCAAATTTACCGAATTGCAATTTAATAAGGCTGTAAAGCTGAATCTTTCCCCTTTTCTTACTATTCAAACAGACTCTGCATCAACAGCGTCACTCAAGAATTTGCACCGTGCACTGTGAACCAGAATCCCTTTTAAAGAACACAAAGAAAGAAGAAGAGGTAAGATAGAAAAATACATTATTACATGCTGAAAAAGAGCATGCTTTGCTAAATCAAAAAGAAGAAATATACAATTAACCATTTCACTTTCTTTTTCAAATAGACACTACAAGAAAACTGGCGGATTAAGATTGGCAGGAGGGGACCCTCTGTCATTCGGACAAGAACAACACTTCAATCAAGGTAAAGTATAACAAGTAGAAAAAATAAAGGAACTATATATGTTTAATGGCCGCCAATATAACAATTTCAAGTAAAATAAAAAAAATAATACATATAAATTGAATAAGGAACAAAACACAGTTCAACAAACTTCACAAAGACCTATACAATTTAGGAAGACAGACAGTTTCACAGAAACAAAAAAAAAAGAGGTGGCCACAAAACAGGATAGCATCTGAAACATTGGCAACATACATAAAACAAAAGTATTCCTCCTCTTTACTGTAAAATAACCTCCAACCATCACCCACAAGCCAAATGCAGCAACCAAAAAGTGGTGAACACAAAACAGGATAATGCTAAAAACATTGCCTTCATATCCAAAATAGGAAAAAATTAATTTTCAATGTACAAAAACATTTAACCTTCATAAAAAAAAGACTAATTAAGCAAATAAAGTATACAACATATGGTAGACACAAAATAGGATTGTTCCAAAAATCACACAAACACATAGCAAAGTAAATTAATATTCTTCTTTAATGTTTAAGAACCTATAAGCCTTACAAAGAAGCCTAAATAAGCATACCAAAAGTGGTGGACACAAAATAGGATAATGCTAAAAACATTGTGATCATATCCAAATTACGAAAAACATTAATAATTACAGTATAAAAAAAGGATAACTGGAATATACAAATACAAATAAAGTATTTTTAAAAGGTTGCACAAAAAACAGCATAGCAGAAAAAAATCACCATAACAGATAAAATAGACCAAAATAATGAAATATGTTATTCATTACAAATACATTCAAATCAGATAACATTTTAATTTTTCTTTTACAACAGACACTGCGTGTAGAGCATCGGACGAAGACTTTCAACAGCGGACCAACAAAGATTCTGCTTGAAATCACACTTCAACCAAGGTACAGTATAACAAGTAAAACAAGAGAAAACTAAATAAACATTTGCTCTGCATCCATGTCAACAGAAAAAAAAAAAGAATAACAACCACTAACTATGGCCCTCATTCAATTGCAATTTGCCCAATTCAATAGGGGTCTAAATAAGCACATAACATATTTTTTAAATAAGTTTTTGGTTAGTAAACATCTATCCAAAAGCAAGTTTTTCACTAACTAAAAACTTATTTAAAAAAAAATATGTTATGTGCTTATTTAGAGCACTATTCAATTGGCCAAATCGCAATTGAATGAGGGCCTAGGTGTGCACTAAAAGGGAACTGTTAATTGATTGTGGTCAGGACTTTCTTTCTAGTGATAATAGCTTGAGGTTTAGTATTTTACCTACATTGTCCAAACCTGATTAGGCTGAGGGCTAGGGAGAATGAAATTAAGCTAGAGAGCAGTGTGAGGGAGATTGACACGTAAGAGTCAGTAAGTGTGGGGATGGTAGATATTTATAGGTTGTAGGAGAGCTTGTAGGAGAGCTTTAGCCTCTCCCAAACCCCAGCTTAATTAACCTGGAACGTGTGGTTGGTGCTTTCTCTTTAGTGATGGTAGCTTGAGGTGTAGCAATTTAGCCATCATCCTAGCCTGATTAGCCAAAAAGTACATAGTTGGTAGGTAGGGTAGTAATGGTATTTATTTTGTGTTGTAATGTATTCCAATAGATTCCAGGCTAACTAAAACTGTCCGGTAGAATTGGTTTTGATTGAGCCATGGTGGATGTTTATGTTCAACTAGGATTAAGAGTTGTGAATGAGATAGACACCCTAACGTGTGGTATCCTGTTTGGACTATATACAGGTCAGAGGTGTTATGGATAGTTCTCTAGGAATACAAAATGGTAAGATGTGACTTGTTATGCTAGGAGTATGATAAGGTGATATGTGACTATGTAGTACAATATGGTATGGCTTGGTATGCAAGGAGTATGATACAGTATGGTATGACTTTGGTATGCAAGGGGTACAATGGAGTATGAGAAGAGTTGGTATAATGGGACTTGGTATGGAAGGGGTACAATAAGGGACAATAGGACTCAGTAGGCAAAGAATGCAATACAGTATGATGGGACTTGGGATGCGAGGGGAACAATACAATATCATGTGACTTGGTATGCGACAGGAATTATACAGTATGACTTAGTACACTGGGAATGGTTCAGTAGGTGAGGGGTACAACACTGCATGATCAGACTCTTACATGTTAGGAATACCTTTATAGTATGTTATGAAATGTTACGCTAGTGGTATGACAGAGCATGGTATGTTAGGTGAATGATATGGTATGATATAGCTTGTATTGCGAGTTTGATATGACATGTTAAGCTAAGGGTGCAGTGTGTGATGATTTAGTGTGCTAATTTACTGCAATTCCTGTATCCCTTAGTTTGCTCACTAGTCTTCCACATGGAAGACTAGTGAGCAAACTAAGGGATACAGGAATTGCAGTAAATATCTGCTCATGGATCGAGAGCTGGCTAAAAGACAGGAAGCAAAGGGTTGTTGTAAATGGAACATACTCCAATTGGTCTAATGTGATAAGTGGGGTTCCTCAAGGTTCAGTATTAGGTCCTCTCCTTTTTAACATATTTATTAATGACATTGAAGTAGGACTCGAATGTAGTGTCTCCATTTTTGCTGATGACACTAAGTTGTGCAAGGTAATAAAATCAGATAATGATGTACTTTCCCTACAAAAGGATTTGCATAAATTAGAGAAATGGGCGGCTAAATGGCAGATGAGATTTAATACAAATAAATGTAAGGTTATGCATTTGGGAAGGAACAATAGCCAAGCAATCTATAATCTTAATGGAGCAAATCTAGGGGTATCAGATATTGAAAGGGATTTGGGAGTACTAGTGGACAACCACCTAGGTAACAGCGCTCAAAGCCAAGCAGCGGCTGCAAAGGCAAATAAAATATTAGCATGTATTAGGAAGGGTTTAGAAGCCAGGGAAGAAGATATAATTCTGCCACTATACAAATCTCTAGTACGCCCTCATTTGGAATATGGAGTACAATTTTGGGCACCACCTCATAAAAAAAGACATTTTAGAGCGGGAAAAAGTACAGAGAAGGGCTACAAAACTATTAAGGGGAATGGAGGGGCTAAGTTATGAAGAAAGATTAAAAAAATTAAACTTATTTTCGCTAGAAAAAAGGCGTCTAAGAGGAGATATGATTATGTTATATAAATACATCCAGGGTCAATATAAGGCTTTGTCAAGTGAACTTTTTATAGCAAGAGATTTTCAACTGACAAGAGGACATCCTTTAAGGTTAGAGGAAAAAAGATTTCACCTTAAACAAAGAAAAGGGTTCTTCACAGTTAGGGTGGTTAAACTGTGGAATTCTCTACCAAAGGAGGTGGTGACAGCGAATTCGATAGACAACTTCAAAAAGGGGTTAGATATATTTTTGAATAAAGAGGGCATTCAAGGCTATCCTAGATAACTAGCAAGGAATATTGATCCAGGGAGAAATTTGATCGACAGTTTCTGGGGTCAGGAAGGAATTTTGCTTTTTTTTCCCCTTATGAGACAATTGGCAAAGTTTCAATGTTTTTTTTTTTCTGTTTGCCCTTCTCTGGATCAATTAACAATTAACAATAATAATAAATAGTTCACATTAAAAAGATCAATAGAGATCTAAAAAGGTTGAACTTGATGGACTAACTCTTTATTCATCCTCCAATACTATACTATTAATAATTATTTAATCAATAATTTAATTAATAACTAATCCGCATATTGCAGATCAGAGGAGATCTTAACAGGTTGAACTTGATGGACTGAAAGTCTTTTTTCAACCTTAATTACTATGTAACTATGTAACTATGTAGTAATGCTATACATTGCAATGTGTCTCAATATGCTAAGCGTGTGATGTTTCATATTGTGACTTGGAATGCTGGGAGTAAAATACTGTACTGATATAACTTAGTGCGTTATGGATACGTTACAATAAGATATGACTTGGTTCATTAAGGATACCATATGTCAGAGATTCAGTGTGGTAAAACAAGGCTTGCTATGCTAGAGGGACGATATAGTATGATTCGATACATCAGGGGTACGATGAAGTATGAAATGACTAGGTATGCTAAGTAAATATTGTGATTTGATAACCAAGTGGTATGATATGTGGTGTAGTGTGGCTTGATATGCAAGAGGAACAAATCGGTATGATATGACATGATGAGATATGATGAGATATGACTAGGAAAGGGTGAGATATGATATGATGAGATGTGACTAAGTAAGCTTGAGATATGGTACAGTGCAATATGACTAGGGACGTGTGAGACTAGGTAAGCATGGGATATGATACAGTGTGATTTGGGGAGTGTGTTACGGCGTGAATACAGAAAATCTGGAAGTGTGAGCCCTATAGAGTGATTACCTTAAGAAGCAGCGTCCAGGACTGAGATGGAGCTTTGAACGGCCAAAAAGAGCAGGTTGGAGCAGAGGCCAGAAGGGACAGAGTCACAGTAGGAGGATAAAGTCAGATGGAGAGAGACTTGGGCTCCAGGCAGGGAACCCTCAGAGAGGCAGGGGGCCCAGACAGGGAGCAAACAGAGATGCCGGGCCCCAGGCAGGGAGCAAACAGAGAGGCAGGTGCCCCAGACAGGGAGAAAACAGAGGGGCCGGGGTCCAAGGGCGGAGAGCAAACAGAGGGGCCGGGGCCCTAGGCAGGGGGCAAACAGATAGGCCAGGGTCCAGGCAGGGATCCCACAGAGAGGCTAGGGCCCCAGGCAGGGAGCCCACAGAGAGGTCGAGGGCCCAGGCATGGAGCCCACAGAAAGGCATGGGCCCCAGGCAGGGATCCCACACAGTCCAGCAGCAAGCAGAGAGGCAGGGAGTACACCACTTACCCCTGAAGCAGCCAAGCCAGGAAATGGACGGCAAGAGCAAAAAACAAACACGTAGAGGAAGGAGATTCAGATGAAGATTGTGGCACGAGGAAGGAGAAGCTGAAGATATGAGAAGAAAAGGGAGCATATGGAATGAAAATGGAAATGCAGAGAAACGGATGGAAGAAAGAATAGGGTAAAGTTGGGAAAAGAGGAAGATATCGGAGAGAAGGGGAAGATGGTGGGAATGAGAAAGTAAGAGAGATTAATGTGTTGTGCCACAACCCTCCCCCACACACAGACACACACAGGGATAAGGGATAGAGACGGAAGTAAATGGAGATGTGAAGAACAGAGGGGAAAGAGAGAAAATGGGGCAAAGAGGGACATGGGATGAGAAGAGGGAGAAATACGGTGAATGGAGGAGAAAGATGGAGATGAGGTGTATAGGTGAGAGATGGGGATGGGGAGAGGGGATTATACAAGGGGGGAAGGTGGATGGGGAAAGAGAGGGATAGAGAGTTAGATGGGGAGAAAGAGGGAGATGGGAGAGAGAGGAGGTGAGGGTGCATAGAGAGGGAGATGGGGGAGAGAGACAGAGATGGGAGAGAGATGGGGAATGGGGAGAAAGACAGGGATTGGGGAGAGGTGGGAGGGGGAAAGACATTTTTATATATGAAAAGGGCCACTTAATTCAGCACAATTTGAACCACATCACAATAAAAATCTCAGAAAATTAAAGGTTTCTATTTGAACTTTTGAAGTACATGCATTTTCCCTTAGACATTAACAAAGTAATTCTGTGTTAACATGAGACACAGCCATGCCTGGTGTAGTAAGCAAAATAAAAAAAAGAGTTAACCCTTATCACATCTATCTGTGCAGGCATGGGATGCTGGAATAACCTAAACAGGTCAGTTATGGGTTAACTGCTCAATGCAGTTCAGAGCTTATGGGAAAACTGCTATGAATCACTGTCTTCATTGTGAGGCTTGGTTCTCTGTTATTAATCATTCAACAGTCAGTAGGCAGGATACACTGTGTTTGTAAACAGACTTAAAACTTTAGATATTTTAGCTGTTATCAGTGTAATTAAAATATATAATTTTAACACACAATATTGTGCTCTTTCACATCATGAAGAGCACTTACAGTGAGGTAAATGGCCATTTATTTACTAACTTATAGCAATATATAAGTTTCACATGTAAATTCAAATAAGATCATATAAAGTAAAATGTTGTAAATGTGTCTGGCCTCCTGTGTCAGGGAGATGTCCTGAACCCCTGACACTAAAAGGGTTAAAGGACCTGTAGTTTGACAAGTATGTACCAAATTAACAACATTAACAGTTGTTTAAACCATGGGCATTAAAAAATGTTTTTGGGAAAATCCATAGTATAGGAATCCAGTTTGTTACATCACATCCCGAGATTTGGATCATGAAGGTGTGTGTTTTATTTCAGTGGAAATAGAGGAAATAGAGAGGCTTTTGCTAGATAACTTCATTATATTGAAATTAACACCTCACCCATGGATTACATTGAAATCACAGCCTTCCCTCTCACATGCTCAAAAGCAGGAAGTTATAACACACTTACACA
The DNA here is from genome assembly GCA_027410445.1 of Discoglossus pictus. Taxonomy (NCBI): domain Eukaryota; kingdom Metazoa; phylum Chordata; class Amphibia; order Anura; family Alytidae; genus Discoglossus; species Discoglossus pictus. The sequence goes on from CM050163.1 coordinate 240,883,463, forward strand.
TCATGGGTCATCCAGGGTCCAGTAGAGGCATTAACATTATTTTTGTCATTAAAAATTAACTGTATGACTTCTGGCCTGCTTAGTCACCATCAACGTTTTTAATTATATATATATATATGTATATTTATATATAGATATATATTGTGATGGAGTGCCATTAGGGGTCACAAGAGAGCTCTATAAAACTTCTCCCCTGAGAATGAAAGGAGTTAATTCCATTCAGTTATCAGTGGCTAAATGGAAGCAGCCTAGCTGTGAACTGCCTTTAAAAGCAGCAGAGAGATGGGTGGAGTTTCTCTCACTTAGGCTTGGGCCTAAGAGCCGTGGGCTGTGTGTGTTGCAGGAGGAAGCCCTGAACAGCTCAGCTGCCTCTGGGATCCAGAGAGCTGGTATTTGTGCTGGAGCGAGACAGTCAGGAAGACTATTATACTCCAGAGTTTGTTCACAGAGAAGACGCCTGTGGTATCAGAGATACTCCACTGAGAGAGGATTATCTAAAGACCCCATCCCTGAGAAGCCGGATGCAACAAGGGATAAAAAGGTTGGTGACAAATACACGTTTTCACCATATGAGGAAAAGAAGTACAAAGGCCCCAGGGAAAAGAGTGCGTTCAGAGAAAGTAATAGTCCCTCATCCCAAGAGGGTGACAAGGGTCCCTGGGGTGAAGCAAGGGAGAGAAAGGGTGGGCCCTATGCTTCACCCACTATTGGCAGAAGCCGTAGAGGAAAAGACATTAAAAGACTGTTTTGTTCCCTGGCCACAAGGTGGCGATACAATGCAAATAAGAGACTGTTTGTTCCCTGGCCACAAGGTGGCGATACAATGCAAATAAGAGACTGTTTGTTCCCTGGCCACAAGGTGGCGATACAACGCAAATAAGAGACTGTTTGCATCCTGGCCACAAGGTGGCACTCTCCGGAGCCAGAGAAGCTGGCCGGATATAGTTAGGGTGTTCCTGAGTGTAGTAAGCACGTTTATGTAGGGTTTTATTTTCTTTGCTGAATACAAGCACTGTTTTTTTGTTCTGCTTATGCTACCAAATAAATAGCAGTAAAACTCTGACAAGCCTGCTGTGTCTTCCTCCCTGGGTAAAAGAAATAAGAAAGTGCAGGACGCAAACCCCGCCAGAAGGGGGCGCCCTGTTACAATATATATATATATATATATATATATATATATATATATATATATATATATATATATATATATATATATATATTTATAGTACAGTGGCTATAGTTTTGTGTTGTTTTACACTTTTTTTTTAAGATACAAACATTAAAACAGATCTCTTAAACAGCATCAATGTACAAATGATAAAACATTGACATTTAATACATACAATGGCATAAAGATGATATTAGTTCTTAGACTGGAAATATAGTTATGGTGGCTCGATGGCATGGTCCCAAATTGTCCGTTTATACTCCTTGATTACAATAAATCCCTTCTTTTGCAGGGAGTTCTTTAAATCTCCATTTCTTCCATTCATACAATCTTATTCCAACTAGGACCAGAGGACTGATTCCATTTTTTAGCAATCTATCATTTAGCAGACATTACAATTTGCACAAAAAATGCCTTTATATTCAAGGAAAGATTGTTTGGAAAAATGTGAAACAGACACATTTCAGGACAGTAAGGTAACTGAATCTTAATAATATCTTCAATCTGCCTTGCACAATCTTTTCAAAATCTCTGGATATGAGGACATTCCCACCAAACATGGAATTGAGAACCTATTTCTCAACCTCTCCAGCAAATTTTTTTATTCAAAATATTAGTAATCTGCGCCATTGTCAATGGAACTAAGTACCAATGGTTAATCAGTTTGGTATAAACTTCTCTGTATAATACATTTTTTATAAATGTTTCTGTCAGGGCCATTGCTCCAAACAAAATATCTTCAGGCCATTTGTTATTAAGGGACACTTTCCAAAACCATATTTCACAAAAACTTGCTCCATAAAGTCCCATCCAACTCGGTCAAAGGGTTTTTCGGCATCCATTGACGGGAACACCGATGGAATTCTACGTACATCCACAAAGGATATCAGATCAAATATTCCAGGAGTGTTATATGCCCCCTATCTACCACCTATAAAGCTAGATTGGTCATAGGTAACTAATTTATCTACGACAGAGCCCAGACAGTCAGCCAAAACTCTTGCGTAAATCTTTAAAGCAACATTCAGGAGCGAGATAGGTTGAAAGTGTTTAATTTAATTTATTCACCAGCATTTTGCTGTCTTTATTACCATAATGATAAATCCTTTGTTGAAGCAACCAAACTGAATTATCTGTTCTTAATTATTATTTTTTTATTTGTAACTTTATTACCCTAATTTGTTCTAAATTTTTCTGATTGGGATAAATGTTATTTTTTTTTTTCCATTTTAAATAATTGAACATATGATTCCCTCAAAGGGAAACCCCTATCTTTTTTCTTTTGACTTTGCAACTGAATCAAGATTCCTCTTAAAAAGGCCTTATAAGAGTTCCATAGAGTACAATTTGAATTGAGTTATTATTTTGAGCAAAAAATTGCTCAGTTTCTTTTTGCAATAATTTTATATCTGTATCTGATTGTAACACTTGTTTCCATTGATTCTATAACATATGTATTAATTTACAGCTATAATAATTTTATGGCAAAGCATTAATTACATGCATCTAAAAACTAAATATTACAAAATAGACTATAACAGTATAAAGAGCTTATGAAATTCCTAATAGTGAAATGCAAATAACCATTCTTTAAATTGCTTGCAGCAGAAGAAATAATGCAGCTTAGGTTGGAGCTCCTGAAACAGATATCTACTAAATTTTCATCCATTTCTGGCTTTTTGGTTAATGAATCCATTTGTCATTGCATCCTAACTACTAATATGTTTAGTGGCCGAAAAGGGACTGTAATGAAATTGATATGACATAGATATTAAACTGTAAAGATTAATATAGTTTCTTAAAATATTACAATGTATAGATTAATTGAGTTTGAGGATCAATTTAATCGACAAGTATGTGTGCAGAAAGAGCATTTATTGGTAAAGCAGTAAATATCAGGGATAAACAATAATATGAGCCCGATTCAAATGAGCTTTCAGGAGATCTGAAGGCCCGTAAATGAGTTTGCAAGCTATTTTGCTATTCAATTGGCGTCTTTTTGCAGGCTCGGAAGGGCTTCTGAGTTATGGGCTGCGAAAAAATGGCGATGGTTAACCTTGCAACTTACAGCCTTCAGAAGCCTTTGATCTTTCACTTTCGCAAGGCAAAAATCGCAAATCGCAATTCAATTGCTCAATTTCCCCGAACCCGCAAATGTTTTTACACCCGTAAAAATCAAATGAAGGAGAAAATCATATGAGTGCTAGAGAGGACCCGCAAGGGGGTTAAACACCTGTTTGTAGCACTGTAAATGCAAATAAAAAATCAATACTTCACTGTAAATAATGGGGAAAGCGATGACAGACATTATAATTAATTTCACAACAGTCTCAAGCTTGTAAATCATCAGGAAATAAAACTTATTTTCAGGTGTCATTTCGGGTTAAATAGATCTCGGTTTTGGCTTGGGGCGCGTAAATTGCAGCCTTGAGTAATTGAATAGCATCGCAATCGGAGCCCAACGGGAGCCTGTGACACCTGCAAACATGTCTGCGATCGAGTTGCGGGCTTCTAATTGAATATGGCCCTAAGTGTTTAAACTTGTAAGCTTTGATATTTAGTTAGATCATAATATACAAACTACCCAATGTCTATTACAATCTCTTTTAGATAATTGGGTAACAATTAGTCTTAACACACCTTATATTTGGTTAGATCAATACAGAAATTATATGCAGAGTGTATAAACAATCAGTTGACTATTTGTCACAGTATATATATGATAATAATAATTAGCAATATAACCTATTACTCTATGAAAGCAGTAAAATATGGTATAACAATTTATATGTCAGTTTGAATATAGAAATATATATCGAAGCAATATGTATCGAAATTGGTTATATTGTATCTCAGATTGCAAGCTAAATAACCTTTGTATTTAGGTATTGGCAAGCTATTATTGGGTTACTGGTCTTACATCAAAATTGATTACATTTAATTTAATTTATCAAATCGGTCAATTCAATCAATTATGATGTAAAACAGTTTTGTTGATTGTATGATAAAACACTATATATGTTGGGTATTTCTAAGTATGGTTTGCTGTATAGGTGTTTTTAATCATTGGTTTTGTAACAGAGTTAAATGGTTATATTTTTGAATAAAGTCAATCAGTCTGTTTTAGGAAATATGGGCACAGATTGAAATATATTGATTAACATCTACAGTCCGGAATGCAGGTGATAATGAGTCTTGGTTCTGTGACCACTCCCAAAAGGGTATCAGAAGGATTGTTGTTATTGGGCGATTTTAACTACAAATTAGAAAGTTAAACCAGTTTATACATACCATGTATAGAATTTCAGGATAACACCTGTCTCATTTCTAGGATCCCTTCTCAAGATAGTCTGAAGTAATCCTTCTTTATGTTATTGGTTTGTTAGAAAGAGTTGTAGAGCTAAGATATAATTTTGATAAAGGCAGACATAGTAATATATCTTAGGGAAGATATGAAGGGGCATAGGTTTATGCCCAAGGATGACAGTCAGGACTGCCAGAAAAGACCAGACAGAAAATAGTACAGAATAAGGAAAGAACCCAGGAAAAAGCAGGAAAAAGCTCAGCACCTTCTCTCTCCCATTAGATAACTATTTCTTCCACATTGTCACAAGGTTGGTTTTATAGGTACAGTTTGCATGTATATGTATAAATTAGAATGTATTGATATATATGTTGTGTATATCTATTTCTATCCGCTTGAGAGCGCTCTGGTACAAAATATTAAAATGGACTAATATTAATATGTGTGACCTCTGTCCCATATTGTCTGCCAAATATTGTACGCTTAATCTTAACACCTGCTTGATAATGTTTATTTAGGACATTAGAGTACTGAAGTGAGATGCGTATGTCTCAGAACACATTATCTTAAAGTTGCATTGTGAAGGTCTCTGCTACGTCTTTTGAATTGAGTCGAGTCTCGTTTGCTAGAACATGCTTCCTCGTAGACTCAGAAGTTTATTTTATAAACTAAAAACTTATTTTCTGAAAAAGAAGAATGGTTAACTCTTCATATGTTAAAAAGGCATACTAGGGTTTGTGTATGTTTACAATGGTAATAGCAAGACTAATGAACAACCATATAATGTAAATAATAGATGGATATAACCTTTATTTCACCCAACCAAATGCACCACAGGACACATATTTTGAATAGATACACACTTTTTGCTAATCCAGTAAGTTCCCTACATATATGGTTACAACTCACACAGTTGCTTACTTACACTAATTAATTCCAGGTACAGAATACTGCATCAGTACCTCTATAATAAGACAAAAAAAGAGATAGAATGCCATCAATATTTGCAAAATCAGAGCCACAATTAATTGAACGGTACTGTAGTTATATCAAATGTGCTATAGTAATACTATTATATATGCCTGTGCATGCAAATGTCATATCTAGCAAATTGCATTTAACAATTGTCAATCTTACACTATTTTTCATCTTATACTGATACCGTTATAACCAATTAGCAGTGCAGAATACTTAATATAGTAATATTATTATTCAATTTTTTTTAAATAGCTTATGCAAAAATTTGAGATAGATATGCAAGTGTAATATAGATATTATACTACCAGTGTAGTGCTGTTGTTTGTAAGAAGTGTGCAGGAGGAGGGAACAGGCATAAATCAAGAGTCATTGTTTGATCACTGGATAAAATGACACCACACCCCTTCCCTCTCTTTGGCATTGAAACAGGACATTACATCAAACAATGGACCCATAGATTTCCAGAAAAGTAAATGCCCCACTCTCACACATAGCTTCCACAGTGTATCAAGGATACCTCCAGTGTCTCGCAGAGGCATCACAATTTCATGTCCGACTCTCCTTGACCCTATGAACCTCAGCACACCAGGCACATATTGTGGAGTGTGTTTCCAGTTCCTTCTCCAGTGGGCCGCAATTTGTCTGACCTCTCTGCTATGACCGGCCCTACACGGTATAGCTCACAGCTTCATTGAAATACATAAGCCCCTTCAGCACTACAAGGTAGCTATCCAAAAGCATCACAATTTATTTTTTTCTAATTAAAATCTAGCTATATGACTTTAGTCATGCTTAATTATGCTCTTATATATTCTGTGCGTATTAAATCAGCAGTAATAAACCCTTCTCTTCTACATATATGATAGAGGCTTAAAATAAAATCACATATAATAAGACAAAAAACTAACAAACATGAAATGGGAAGAAATTATCACACAAAAAACCTTCAGCATGGAGAGAAAAAGAAGTCCTCTTAATATGTATTTCCAGAAGGAATTCATACTAATAGATCTTCACACTTAAACCTGCACTTCAAACCAAGCAGAGGCCAGGAGCACTACAAATGAATGTGCAAACTAGACAAAAACAGAATACAGTGAGGAAATGTATATAAAGAAACACGTTAGAATAAGAGATATCTAATCCACAGGAGCTTGCAGTACTGCTTATTTTATTGTATTTCTTTTATTATTTGTATCTTATTATTAAAATGTTTACATTTACAATAAGATGTGTTGAATACCTTTCTGTCACTGTGAGATACTTTTGGTTTAGTGTTTGAAGTATGTACTTCACTAAAGTACTTCTATTTCAAAGGGTGAGAAATGTTATTGTAATTGTCTGATATCTTTTACTCTGAGGATCATACTTTATGAATGAGTAGGCATATCAATCTCTATGTGGAACAAATTCACAAGGCTGTATGTGTAAATCAGGCAGGTAATATTTATTAGTATGGCTCTAAATCAATTTAAATTAATTATTCGTATTTGAACATTACCCGTCGTGGTGAAGGGGCTTGTGTATTTCAATGATGCTGTGAGCTATACTGTGTAGAGGTACCCAAGATGGACAATGTAGAGAGACTAGACTAAAGAATATTCTGTGGATAAGGCAATGGCAAGCACTCTAATATATTGCAAAGAAAAACTCATGGACAAGTGCAAACAGCGACATGTCAAAATGACACCTGAAGATGAATTCCTCAGGTCAGAAAACTTGCCAATAAATTACTGGAGAAAGACAGAAGGCAAGTACAAGTAGACTCGGGTGCTATGACACAGCTAGTTCATAGGACAGCTAGCTGTTGATGGTATTGGAAGCAAAAGAAAAGTCCAATGTTGTAAAGAACTATACAACTTGGAACGTAAAAACTTTGAACCCGTGCAAACTCAGCATGATTATTGATGAGATGTCAAAGCTAAATATTTTCATCTTGGGAATTAGTTATCTAAATGAATGGCCCACTTCACATCAGGAGATCATCAGATATTGTATTTCAGACAAGTATGCTGCAAAAGAAAAGGAGTAATCCTCATAATCAATAAAATGGTAGCTAAAAAAGTGTTGTACAACCCAAAAACGTATAGAATTATCTCAATTTGAATAAACGGCAATGCTTTCAACATCAACATCACAGATGCTGAAGAGGCTGAAGTTGACCAGTTCTATTAGAATCTGTAGCACCAACTGGACATAGCTTTAAAATTTTATTTTCATCATAGGATGTTAGAAAGCTATAGCTGGCAGTCAGGTGACAACTGGAATAACGGGAAAGTATGGTCAAGGAGATCGAGATGTAGAGGGATAAAGACAAGCAAAATTCTGACAAGACAACTTACGGTTCACACAAAACTTTTTTCCACAAACTAATATATGACTCTATAAATGGGAATCACCAGATGGCCAATAGCAAAATCATATTAACTATATACTTTGCAGCTGAAGGTGGAGGTACAGTCAGCAAAAGCAAGATCTGGAGCTGACTGTGACTCGCATGAGCTTCTTACTGCAAAGTCTAATATCAAATTAAAGAAATCTGGGAAAGCCACTAGATTAACTATATATGTAAACTCAGCAATATTCCTTATGAATTTGCAGTGGAGGTGAATAATAGATTTAAGGGATTAGACCTGGTGGATAGAGTGCCAGAAGAATTATGGATAGAAGTTTGAGATGTTATTCAGGAGTAAACAACAAAAAACATTAAGGGCCTCATTAAATTCTCTCGGTCCTCGCAAAAGGCAGTTTTTTTGCTGTTTGCGAGGACCGAATCTCTCGCAGCCTGCTTTGCTAGATGACTACGAAAAAAGGCCGAGAATAGGCTCTGAGAGAGCTACGGAGTCACACGCAGCCATAAATCTACGAGTGATTCTCGCATCTCGCAAGAATCCCTACGAGCACAAAAAGTGCCAGCAAGGGATCCTAAAGCCTCTACGTGCTGCCTTGGAGCAGCCAGAGAGAGCCGTGTGAGGCTCTCCCTACTCCCTATACACATCCCCATGCTGCAGGGGTCTCTATTGGGACCCCTGCAGCACTCCCACATTAACCCCTTGCAGCGGGGGTCACTGAGGGCACCGATCAGGCCCTCGCTCCATTTAAAAAAATGTAATTCCCCGCCGCGGCACACTATTACTAATCCCTGCCGCAGCACCTAAAATTAACCCCCCTCAATGTTGGGGACCCCCGAAGTGTCCATAAGCCAATAATTAACCCGATAATTCATGGGGGTCAATACAGACCCCCATAAGGCCTTAATTAACCCTATAACTCATAGGGGTCAATACAGAGTCCCATAAGCCAATAATTAATCCTATAATTCATGGGGGACAATACAGACCCACATAAGGCCTTAATTAACCCTATAACTCATGGGGGTCAATACAGACCCCCATAAGCCAATAATTAACCTTATAATTCATGCGGGTCAATACAGACCCCCAAGAGCACTTCATTAACCCTATAATTCATGGGGGTCAATACAGACCCCCATAAGCACTTAATTAACCTCGTCACTCATGGGGGTCAATACAGACCCCGTTAAGCACTTAATTAACCCCGTCAATACAGACCCCCATAAGCACTTAATTAATCCTATAATTCATGGGGGTCAATACAGACCCCCATAAGCACTTAATTAATCCTATAATTCATGCGGGTCAATACAGACCCCCAAGAGCACTTCATTAACCCTATAATTCATGGGGGTCAATACAGACCCCCATAAGCACTTAATTAACCTCGTCACTCATGGGGGTCAATACAGACCCCGTTAAGCACTTAATTAACCCCGTCAATACAGACCCCCATAAGCACTTAATTAATCCTATAATTCATGGGGGCAATACAGAGCCCCATAAGGCCTTAATTTACCCCGTCACTCATGGGGGTCTGTACTGACCCCCATAAGCCTGTATTTACCCCATCAGTCCCATAAGGGTATATTATGACACTTAAAATTCTAACATTAACCACATAAGTGCCATGATGGTCCACAAGGACCATCATGACACTAACTACAAACAGTACACTATAACCCCCAATATACCATTAAATCTAAACTAACCCCCCTCTACACTAATCTATTAACACTTACACTACCTACCTACACTACCTACCCCCTAATAAACCTCCCCACCACTCTAATTACAAAAAATAAAAAAACATACCTTACAAAAAATAAAAAACCTACCTTACAAAAAATAAAAAAAAATACCTTACAGAAAATAAAAAACCTAAGTCACCAAAAATAAAAAAACCTACATTACAGAAAATAAAAAAACCTACATTACAGAAAATAAAAAAAACCTAAGTCACCAAAAATAAAAAAAACCTACATTGCAGAAAATAAAAAAATACATTACAAACCCCTCCCCGCCCCCACTACAGGAAAAAAAAAATTACACTCCTGAAAAGGAAAGACAGACATACACAATACATACATACAATACATTACATTAAATACAATACATTACATGCAATACATTACATATAATACAAATAAAATACCCCCTATCTATCTAACATACAATCTATCTAATATACAATAAATCCTAACTACATACAGAAACCCTAATTCTAAGCTAAAATAAAATAATTACGATCCTAACTACATACACAGACCCTAATTCTAAGCTAAAATAAAATAATTAAGACAACTTACCTTTAAGATGTCCCTTCAGATCACTAACCTAGGGGTAAAACAAAACAAAAAAATGAGTACAAAACATTAACATAAAATAAATAAACATTATACACATTCTAAATATTCTACTCACCTTTGCAGCATGTCCGGTCATTCTGCATTTCTTCTCCGGCGCGGCCCTGTTAAAAAAAAACACAATAGTCATCAATGTGTGAGCAAATCAGGATGGGATTCACCCCAAAATCTCACCCTGATTGGCTAAAGCACCTGTCAATCTTTTTTGGAACAAATCAAAAGGCGCAGATGCCTTCAGCCAATCACAATGGGATACACCCTCATGGAGTGATTGGGTGAAGACATCTGCGCATTCTCATTGGCTGTTGTCAATGTCAGTCAGTATTACAGCCAAGGAGTATGCGCAGATGTCTTCATCCAATCACTCCGTGGGGGTGTATCCCATTGTGATTGGCTGAAGGCATCTGCGCCTTTTGATTGGTTCCAAAAAAGATTGACAGGTGCTTTAGCCAATCAGGGTGGGATTTTGGGGGGTATCCCATCCTGATTGGTTCACACATTGACGACTTCTAATGGGCTGAAATTGATAGACAGCTTTTTCAGCCAATCAGAAGCCGCCATTGCTAATTTCCTTCCGGAAAAGGCTCTGGGAAGCTCATCAGCGTCGGGGAGGTCTACGAGTGCAAACCTCTGTTAGTTTTTTTTTTTTTTAGAGCGCGGATGGTTCCAGGGCCCAGCCGGGGCTGAAGAGGAGGAGGCTGGGGACATTGCGGGGAGGTAAGTTGAATGTATATTTATATGTTTATATGTTTATTTTATTTTATGTCTGTATATTGTACTAATGTATTGTGTTTTTTTTAACAAGGCCGCGCCGGAGAAGAAAAGAAGAATGACGGGACATGCTGGAAAGGTGAGTAGAATATTTAGAATGTGTATAATGTTTATTTATTTTATGTGAATGTTTTGTACAAATTTTTTTGTTTGGTTTTACCCCTAGGTTAGTGATTTGAAGGGACATCTTAAAGGTAAGTGGTCTTAATTATTTTATTTTAGCTTAGAATTAGGGTCTGTGTATGTAGTTAGGTTTTTAATTATTTTATTTTAGCTTAGAATTAAGGTCTGTGTATGCAGTTAGGATTTTAATTATTTTATTTTATCTTAGAATTAGGGTCTGTGTATGTAGTTAGGATTTATTGTATATTAGATAGATTGTATGTTAGATAGATAGGGGGTATTTTATTTGCATTATATGTACTGTATTGTATGTAATGTAATGTATTGTATGTAATGTATTGTATGTAATGAATTGTATTCAATGTAATGTATTGTGTATGTCTGTCTTTCCTTTTCAGATGTGTAATTTTTTTTTCTGTAGTGGGGGGGTTGGGTTGTAATGTATTTTTTTATTTTCTGTAATGTAGTTTTTTTTTATTTTTGGTGACTTAGATTTTTTATTTTCTGTAATGTAGGTTTTCTTTTTGGTGACTTAGGTTTTTTTATTTTCTGTAATGTATTTTTTTTTATTTTTGCTGACTTAGGTTTTTTATTTTCTGTAAGGTAGGTTTTTTATTTTGGTAATGTAGGTTTTTTTATTTTCTGTAATGTAGGTTTTTTTATTTTTTGTAATTAGAGTGGTGGGGAGGTTTATTAGGGGGTAGGTAGTGTAGGTAGGTAGTGTAAGTATTAATAGATTAGTGTAGGGGGGTTAGTTTAGATTTAATGGTTTATTGGGGGTTATAGTTTGTAGTTAGTGTCATGATGGTCCTTGTGGACCATCATGGCACTTATGTGGTTAATGTTAGGTTTTTAACAGCCCCATAAGGGTCATAATATACCCTTATGGGACTGATGGGGTTAAATAGAGGCTTATGGGGGTCTGTATTGACCCCCATGAGTGACAGAGTTAATTATTGGCTTATGGGGGTCAGTATTGACCCCCATGAGTGACAGGGTTAATTATTGGCTTATGGGGGTCTGTATTGACCCCCATGAGTTATAGGGTTAACTAAGGCATTATGGGGGTCTGTATTGACCCCCATGAGTGACAGGGTTAATTAAGTGCTTATGGGGGTCTGTATTGACCCCCATGAGTTATAGAGTTAATTAAGGCCTTATGGGGGTCTGTATTGACCCACATGAGTGACAGGGTTAATTAAGTGCTTATGGGGGTCTATATTGACCCCCATGAGTGACAGGGGTAATTAAGTGCTTATGGGGGTCTGTATTGACCCCCATGAGTGACGGGGTTAATTATTGGCTTATGGGGGTCTGTATTGACCCCCATGAGTTATGGGGTTTATTTTAGTTGCCTGGGGTTAATATTTTTTAGTGCGAGTCCTTTCAGGACCTTTACGGTCCTTTAAGGACCCGCGAGGCGGGAATTGTAAAGATTAAAGTGCAGCGGGGTCACGATCGGTGCTGATCGGGGAGCCCCGCTGTAAGGGGTTAATGTGGGGGGGGGGGGTGCTGCGGGGGTCCCTATGGACCCCTGCAGCAAGGTGTTAATGTGGGGACACTTCGGGGGTCCCAATGGGGACCCCCGCATAGAGGGGGGTTAATTTTAGGTGCTGGGGGGTAGTTGGAGTACCCCCCATGGCAGGGCTTATGTGTGGGTTTATGTGTGGGACTGCCGCGGAGGTCTCGTTTAGGACCCCTGCACTAATTGATGAGGTGCGGGAGTCTGCAAGATCATCTCGCAGGCTGTCACTCCTCATGCACATTTTCGCATTGTTGATACGGACGGCCGTGCTGTGTAGCTCACACGTTGCTCGTAGCAGGGCTAATGTAATAGCGTCGTAACTTTGAGAAATTTTGCAGTACATAGGGTTTAAGTAGAAGCCTCTTATTTACGAGGCTGGAATTTAATAAGGCTGTAAGACAGCAAAATAATTGTCTGTGAAGGCTTTAGTAGCCAAAGTAAGAAGGAAAGCCAAAGGCAGCAGTTTAAGAAAAAAATATAAAAGAGTTTTGTTGTGGGAATGTCTGTAAAGCGCACAATCATAAGTGTATTTAACACAACGTTTCCGGCTGATGTTCTCTGTTTAAGTATATGCCGTATATGTCGGTGTTACTCCATGGTACTTAAGTCCATGTGGGGCAGTGATATTATTTAGTCTGATGCTGTGTACTTTTCGAGTGTGCGTGTCGGGGTTCCCCAAAGCATAAGTACTTCAGACCATTTTCATGGATAAAAATATATTTAATTGGTAAAAATTCCGGTTTGATTCTGGTACAGAAATCCAGTGATAGAAATCGTAAAATCGATAGATAGTAAAACAAGTGACAGACGCGTTTCGCTGCTGTGATCTGCAGCTTCCTCAGTGACAAATAAATTCCTTCCTGCAATGATGCTCAATCTGGCCTGTTGCTGGAGTATGGAAGGTTCTAATTATCCTTAGCTTGAGCTTGAATTTAGCTTGAATTTAATAAGGCTGTAAGACGGCAAAATAATTGTCTGTGAAGGCTTTAGTAGCCAAAGTAAGAAGGAAAGCCAAAGGCAGCAGTTTAAGAAAAAAATATGTTAAATTAAGAATTCCAGAGAATATAAAGAAGAAATAGAGAATCATACTTAAATAAGCAATGCCAATACATTAAAGAGGATAATAGAAAGAGAAAGATAAGAGCTGTCAGAACTTTTGCATGAATAAAATTCTATCTTATATGGATATTATAGTATAATATGATATTCCAATTATTAACCACTATTTTTATATCCATTGTATTAATATTTTATATGCTGTATATTTATATATGTACCTATGCATGCAATTCTATTACTTGAATAAATCTATGTGAAAGATATGTTTTCACAGCTGCCCACAAGTGAGCTATCCATGGCTGAATAGTTTTTTGTTTTGTAAGAGATAAATATCTGAGTGAATTCCTAAACTAATGGATAAAGGTCTATAAAGGTTATGTTCCTTAGAAGTAATGGTGTCCTCCTTAAGATTTCACATGTGAAGAATTTGTTTCATAGACACTAAGGGCCTCATTCTATTACCGGCCGTAAATCGGCCGTAAGGCTGCGATTCCTTGCGGGGGTTCTGTTAACTCGTGATTCTATTATACGGCCCCGCAAGGATCTCCTCTTATGGCCGGCCGCATATCTTGAAACCGGCCGTAAGCTGTGAAATCTAAAAACGCAAAAATAAATTCAAGCCTGCACTGTACAGCTCTGTAAATGCTAGGGATCATATTGGGGGACATGAGGATTAAAAGTGACCCACTCTCAAGCTTGCACATCAGCCCAAACCCGAGTTCAAATTAACTGTTTATTTTCCGGCTGCGGCGTGGGCGGGTCTGAAGTGCTCCAAGCACTCTGGACTTTTTACATGGATATTTTACGGATATTAAAAATAAAATATTTTACGGATTTGAGTATAGGATAATTATGTGCTATTTTTTCTAACACCTAAAATCCCTTTATAGTCTTCTCAAAGTGCAGGATGGCTTTATTTGAGCTATTTTATGTGCTTTATTGGTGCTAGCGGGACCTCTTTCCTGCAAGTAAGCTGCGGCTCGCTTTTAGCCTTGCAGAGAGGTTTCCCGGAGCAATTGAATTGCAAATAGGAATTTCTTACGGCCGAAACTCTTGCGGCCGTTTTAGATCAAAGGCTTTCCTCTGGCGCGAGCGGCCGCAAGAGATAGCAAGGCACCGGCCGCAAGCCTGTCGGAATCCCCGGCCGGAGGGGAATAGAATAGCCGAATAGCTTGCGGCCGGTCCTTGCGGCCCCGCAGCGGCTGCGGACGATAATAGAATGAGGCCCTAAGTCTCCTAAACAGAATAATAAATCTGTTTAGGGATATCTAACTGATAACCATTCTTATGACTTCATTTTGTTTATAGGTTGTGGGTCAAAGGCGTCATTAGTTAATTAAAGGGATGAAAATTCAAAGGTCCGAGAGCGCCATCTTATGGTTTAAGGAATAAATGTCTCTATAGAAAAATATATTCATTATAAAATTTAAATATGTGATGACATCATGAAAAGATTCTATTGGTTACTAGATACTTTTAACTGATTTGGGATTCTGAGGCAAATAAGCAAGAGGTATAATTATGGATAGAAACAGGATCTAAGGAGAAAGGAGAAACAAAGAGAAAGGAGGAAGGAGAGAGAAAAACTTTTATCTTGTGGAAAAGGCCAGACAATTTTGGAATTAACCAGTGGAATCTTGTCATAATTGGTAATGTATAAATTGAAATATTTTATTTTATGATATAATTGAAAACCATTACCATAATTTCTCTGTTTGGTTTATTTCTTATCAAAAAGTTATTTAGATTTCCTTTTGTCATTAAAATTTATAAATCCGGATATAAATTTTAATACAAAGTTAGATATCTCATTTTTTCTTTTTGACCAATACAGATAAATTAATTTTACTTAGCTAATTTATCAATTATATTATAAAATACTTTACCATAATTGTATTATATTTAATACATTTCTGTATAGCCATATTATAATATCATTAGACATTGTTAGTACATGCTAAAACATTATTTTGGGTGAATTTTATTAATTGATTTCTCTGATTTTGTTCTATGGGTTGCTATTCCAGGTTTTATTGTTCATGTGATTGAGATAAACTTTTGTATTGAGATTTTAGGACTGTATAGAAGATATCATAATAATAAGTATTACAATATGATGTATTAATTTTCTTTTACTATCTGGCTGGTTATATTTTGTTTTATTTGCATTTGATTTGATATATTACATTTTTTTTTTTGCAATAATAGATAAATTGGTAGCTGAGCGTGCAAAAGATACCAGTGAGGAAAGTCAAAAATCAGTTCAATTTGAGGAATTGTCTGAGAAATGTGAATACTTAAATGAGAAAGCTGAACATGCTGATAAATTAGCGCAAAAGTATGTTCAGGCTTGTCAGGACTTAAAAATAGAACAGAAGAAATTGCAACAAAAGATTGAATTCTTAACTCAAGAATTAACTGATAAGAAAATTCATGAGGCTGAGATACTTGTAGAGAAAAAAAAGATCCAAAAATTACTGACTGTAGCTAAGAATGAGATAAAACAATACCAACAGGATGTTGAAAATCTAAAAACGGATTTAAATAGGGCTCAAGATTATGCCTCAAGTAAAATTGTGATAAAGGACTTCAGTGATTCTGAGGAAGAATTCGAAGTAGTACCTTCAAGGAATAAACATAAACGATCACCAATAAAAAATTTACATAGCTCTAAAAATGAAACTGATAGTGATGAAGATATACGATCAAATAAAAGACTCTCTTTCCATGAGAAAGCCCAGGCTATAAGAAAATTAATTAAACCCTACACCAAAAATTCTAAATTGTCCATAGAAGACCACCTTGATTCATTAGAAAGGGTGATGGTTGAACTAGGGATAAGGGGTGCTAATGATAAAATATCATACCTCCCTTGGTCATTTGATAGCTCTTATACCTCATTTTTCACTTCTCTCCATGATAGCGATATAAATGATTGGGGGATATATAAATCTGAGGTGAGAAAATACTTTTCTGAGTATAGAAACCCACAGGCTGCTATGAAAGCAGTTCATAATCTTAGATGTAAGCCTGACGAAAGTCCAAAAGAATTTTTAATCACATTAAAACACGCTTATAGACAGACTGCAAAAAAGACAGACCCAGAATATCCTGAATTTAAGAGAATTTACTTCCATGCACTACCTTTGTATATTCAGAGAAATATGGTGCAAGATTTTGATGACGCCAAGCCTTTAAGTTGGTTGGTAAATGAATGTACTAAAATATATGAGATTCAGCTTGATGATGGGAATAATTATAAGCAAAGGGAGACATGTAATAGTCAAAATGTAGCAGAAATTTCTGTTAAACCTAATTTACAGTATGAGACAGGTACAAAATCTTACGCAGATGTGGTTAAAGGTTCAAACAAATCAAATCAGGCACAGTCATCATTTAGGCCAGTAAAAATTGCAAGTGGAAAATCTCAAAATGCAAATAATGATTCTTTTTATGTTAGTCCAAATTACATGGGAAACAATCCTATTAAAAATTATGTCTGGAGGCCAAAATCTCCTAGTGCAGAAGGAAGATTAACCCCTCCAATGCCCAATACTTCAAATTATTCAGAGAGTCAAAGGGTTAAAAGATATAGCCAAAATCAAAATTCTAAACCATCATATAATTTAGAAGAACAGGTTAAAATTTTGACACAACAGATGGCTGCATTTATGGCAGGATTTAATACTCAGTCAGTAAAAAATAATCCAATCCAAGACGGTCAAAATTCTCAAAGCCAAAGCCAATGACTGAAGACTAATTGTGAAAATAGATTAGTGATCAATAACACAAACAGAAGTGATACCTGTGAATTTCTTGATTCAAATAAAACTATAAAAATATGTTCTAAAAAGAATATTAATGATTTATTTCTTCTTCCTGAGTATTCTTTCTCTTCAGAAATTCCTATTCAGCAAGGGAGGGGTATTTTCAAAACCAAGGAAAATGACCCAGAAGATATAACTGTTGACCCTTTAAGCTCACAGGAGTTAACGCAGATTGAACCAGAGTTTACCGGTAAAGGGTTAATTGCTGAAGAAGAACATTGCAATGTCATGGCAGATGATTTATTACCTGTTCAGTTTATTGAAAATGAAACAAATGTTAATCAGGAAATTACTGATAATCCTACAGAAATAGTTATAAATTGGATAGATCATACTCCACAATCTGACTTCTTAAATAAAAATAAACAATGGAAGAAGTTAGAGATGTTAAGACATACACATTTCTTATGTGAAATGGAGGAAATACAGAACCGATATTATGTTTCTGTTGTAATTTCCAAAGAGACATATGAGGAAATTGAGAGTAGAGCCAAAAAGAAAACTATTCTGAAACCATTCGTGGGAATTGTTAGAAATTTTGATGGTATTAAAGTTAATACTGTAGGCCATGTGTGGTTAGATATCAGAAAAGGAAATAAACAAATGAAACATCCATTTATTATAGTGGATATTCCTAGTTACAAAATTATAATTGGGACTGATTTACTTAGAAGATTTAGTCCAGTAATTGATTTTATTGATGGGGTGATATGGTCACAAGTTAAATTTCCCATCAATTATGATCAGGTTAAACAACCTCATATGCAAAGGAATTGTCATGTTATTGAGAAAAAAGAGGAATCAGTAGAGATTCACTTCCAAAATAATCAAATGCCTGAGATGACAGTGCTTAAATGTAAAGACATTAATGGAGAACAAGTAAATAATGAAAATGTGATCCAAATTGATCAGGCGCATATTAAAAATATTCAAATAGAGGGAAATGTATTAACTATCTCTTTAAATAAGAACGATTCTAAGCCTTTAAACATAAGTAAACACTCTAGATTTCTAGTGGAAATAGAAACCAATGATGAAGGTTTATTTATTCCTGTTGATATTCCAGGTATGAGAAATTCTCAACAGGCAAAACTAGCTCTAAAACATGAGCATAGCTATGTTAATGAGAGCTTATTAAAACAAATAAATAATACTAATTTAATCCGAAATACACAACCCGATGATCAATGGGTATATAAGATAGATCATGAAACTTCAACTCATGCTATTATGGCAAAATGTTTATTACCTCTTTTCATTGGGGGTAAAAGGATTATGCACCTATTCTTAGTTATTCAGGGTTCCCAATATCCAATCTATATTGGAAATGATTTATTACATCGCTTTGCATCCCAAATTGATTTGATCAATAATATTATTTGGTCTAGATTACAGGATAAGCCCTTAGAAATCCTAAATGACTCAGAAGCATTGAAATCTGCACAACAAATGCCTTATGCAGTAACCGTGCAAATGGAACAAAGTGTTACAATACCAGAGGGGGTGGCACAATTTCCTCTCCCTTTACAGGTAAAAGGGGTCAAAAGATTAAAGGTATTGATGCCTTTGTAAATCTTAGTCATCAGATGCAACGAAAAGGCCTCACCCTCATTCATACACCTCTAATTACTATAACACAGGTATCTTTCATTATTCTGGTAAATAACACGGCATCCCATCCAATACATTTGGAGAAGGGATCCCTAATAGGTATGGCTATAGATTCTGAGTATTTTACTTCTGAGTGTATGAATGTTGTTATTGGTTTGATACCAGAGAATTATGTAAATGATGACCAGATTATGGATCAGTGTTTTGACACACAACCTGAGGGATTATTTACTGTTCAGTCTATTTATCCTTTTAGTTTCACTGAAAGTAACTGTGATATTATGGATAACGAACTTGTTTTTAACCAAACAATTGATGAACAAGAATATGAGAAATATCAGAACACTGAGACGCAGGTAAGTATGATCACTACTGATTTGTCTACACAATTGGAGGAGACTTATGAGATTAGTCAGCCTGAGGTATTCCCTGGGTTTAGAGAAAGAGTTGAGGAACAGATAGCCTTAGCTAGCGAATGTTCTAATGACATTGAACGCCAAAAACTAAGACAAGTATTAATTGATTACCAAGATATGTTCTCTAAGGATTCATATGATTGTGGTTTAACAAATTTACATGTCACTCAAATTAAAACTGACCCAAATATGCCACCTGTATTTGTGAAACAATATCGACTCCCTCTTGCCTCTTTTGAATCATTGGCAGATATTATCAAGAACCTAGAGTCTAGGGGGATTATTAGACCGGTGCACAGTTCTTTTAATAACCCTATTCTAGGTGTCTTGAAACCAAATGGAACCTGGCGTTTATGCGCTGATTTGAGACAATTAAATAAACGGGTGTACATGTCTGCATGGCCCGTTCCATATATCAATCAATGTTTAGCACAAATACAAGGATCTAAATTATTTACTACGCTTGATTGTGCCCAAGGTTATTGGACCATTAAAGTAAGTGAAGAGGACCAATATAAACTGGCTTTCACCTTTGGGAAACAGCAATATACATGGACTAGAACCCTATTTGGTTTTATAAATTCAGAGCATGAGTTTGCTATATTTTTACATAAGGCAATGCCTGACGCTCAAGAGCGAGGGACATTAACATAATATCTTGATTAAAAATAACGATTTTGATAAACATATTTTTGAAATCAGATATGAATCAATTGAAACATGCAGGAGTTAAACTGTCTCTTCAAAAGGCACAATGGTGCCTCACTAAAGTAAATTTTTTAGGCCATGAAATAACTCCTGAAGGTATAAATCCACAGAAAAAGAAAGTGGAAGCTCTTTTTAAAACCAGGACCCCTACAAATTTAAAAGAATTAAGATAATTTTTAGGTGTCACCAATTATTCTCGTAAGTTTATTGATAACTATGCAGAGGTAACTAGGCCTCTCATTCGATTATTAAAGAAAGGAGAGCCATGGCAATGGGGGGAAATTCAAAATCAAGCCGTAAACGAATTAAAACAAAAAATCAGCCAGGCTCCTTGCCTAGTTTATCCTAAAATGGGTAAACCATTCTTTTTAGAAACTGGATATACTGATTTTTGTTTGAGTGCCATTCTATATCAGAAATATGACCAGCATAGTAAAGTTATTGCGTATGCAAGTAAGACATTATCACCTGTAGAGGTAAAGTTTAATGACTGTGAGAAAGCTCTGTTTGCTACAGTATGGGCCTTACAGAATTTCCGAAATTTTATCCAAGGTGAGAAAATTATAGTAGAAACCGCTCATCAACCATTACAATACATTCAGAGTGATAAAATTAGAGCCGGTAATTTGTCAAATAGCTGTATAACCGCATGGACTTTATCCTTACAAGGATGGCCTTTGGAAATTAGATATGCACAGAATAAGAGGAATCCAGTGGCCCAAGGGTTAGCTGATTTATATCGCGCTATCCAAACCGCAATAGAGCATGATCTTAAGGAATTAGTGATCATCACTGATTCGGAATATGTCCGTAATAGTTTCATAGAATACTTACAGATATGGAAACATAATGAAATGACAAGTGCCCGGAAGAAACCAGTGAAACATGGTAAGTTAATACATGCTATTGATGAGATGGTAATCTCTAATGGAATGACTATATATTGGAAGAAGACAAAGGGCCACTCAAAGGTAATGGGACAGGATAAAGAAGGAAATGATTTGGCTAATAAGTTGGCAAAACAAGGTGCCCTAGAGGGGGAGCTTGGTGATGTGGATAATCTTTTAGGTCCATTTCAAATTCAGGCTATAACAAGGCAACAAATCCAAAAGAATACAGAATTGTCTACAGCTCAATGGTCCCAGGATACTCCCAATTCTGATTTAATCAGTAGTCAGAAAGAGGATCCAATCATAGGTATATTTTATAATCATATACAAGATCCAGCTAAATATCCTCTGAGTGAGATAGATGTTATAGGTAAAGAAGACCTGAGAGTTTTAATGAAGTCAAAAGCCCAATTTAGCATCTTAGATGGATTGCTTATTCGTACATCTAAGAATGGAATACAGCAGTGTGTGGTTCCTACTTCATATAGAGGTCTAATGTTACAACATGCTCATGATGCCCCGACATCAGGTCACAGAGGGGATAAAATCACTGATGAAATACTGCGAGATTTTGCGTATTGGCCGCACATGTTGAAAGATATCCAGACATATTGTCAGGGATGTTTGGTATGTCCCCAATATCAACCTAATACACCTACCCATAGAGCTCCTCTTCAGAAAAGAGGGATGTCTATGCGCTGGTCAGATATCCAAATAGATTTTATTGGTCCAGTAACAACATCATCTAGGGGTAATAAATATATGCTAACGGTTACATGTCTATTTACCAAATGGGTAGAGTGCCTTCCAGCCACAAATTGTAAAACTGAAACTGCTGCAATATTATTAATTAACCATGTCTTTTCCCATTTTGGTTTACCACAACGAATTGAGTCCGATCGGGAATCTCACTTTACCAGTGAAGTAATGAACCGTATGTGGAAAATCCTAGGGGTTAAGAGGAAATTACATATTTCTAATCGTGCTGCTTCTAGTGGTAATGTGGAATGGTACAACCAATCCATTATTAGTATTTTCAAGAAATTTGTGAAAGAATCAGGTAAAGACTGGGATATAAAATTACCTTTAGTATTAATGGCTATAAGATCTACACCTAGTATTGCAACAAAAATGTCGCCATTTGAATTAATGACGGGGAGACGTATGGTACTCCCACAACAGCTTATTTATAGAACCCAAGACCATAATTTAGTGAATGCTGCTACAACCCATCAATATATAGAGGATCTGAGGAAACATTTACAGCAGGCATTTGCTTTTGCACAAAGAAATGTATAGAAATCTGCTGTAAGTACTAAAACTTATTATGATCTTAAGACATCCAAAAAGGAGTACGAGATCACAGATCAGATATATTTGTACAACTTTCAACGAAACCAAGTAAAAGAGAAAAAGTTTTTGCCTTCATGGAAAGGACCTTATACTATTGTTGACAAAATTTCACCTGTTGTATACAAAATACAAATTCCAAAAAATGGTGAAATGGTTGAAAGATGGGTTCATATTAATCAAATAAAAAGTTGTCACCCAAGATCTCAATTAAGAATCATTAACGATATTCCTGATGAATAATGTGACTTTGAATACCCTGTCTAATAAGATTATTCTATTTTTACATTGTATAGAATACATTATTAAAACTTTTTGTTTTTATTTTCTAGTTGAAGAAAATAAAAGAAAGAAAAACAGCTCTGATATGGATGACGCTGATCCTATGCCAAGAGGTCCGAATGGAACCTATTATGGAACCAGGCCCTTCTTCAGGAATTCTTATCCAAGAGGCTCCAGGGTTTATGCTCACCGGAAGGAGATTGACATCGCAAAAGATTTTCGGGAGCGTGGATCCACAAACAGTGATTGAAAGGCAATTTAACATATTTAACGTACAGATGGAGGAAACCAAAGTATGGTATCATGAACACATTGATCGATCACAAGCTACTGTAAAGGAGATGTTGGAACAATTAAGGAAAACTTTTATTCCTGAGTCTTACAATTCCAATAGCCGATGTCCGAAACGATTTATCGATTTCCTTATTGGGCAGCAATAATGACTATACTTGGAGCTGTTATAGGTACCACTATGTCAATAACAAACTCTGTATCTATTGAAACATTAATTGAGGAATCTAGGGAACTTCTGGATTCCTTGAAGATGGTGCAAAGAGGATTGGAACTCGAAAAACCGAAGCTAAATGACTTAATAACTGTAGTGAATGAGACCGTTGTTACTACAATTTGCATTTCAAGCTTACTTCCCATTCAATTGACTTACATTGGAAGTACAGCGTATCAAGGGTTGAGTCTCTGTTTTCCCGGGAACCAGTTACTTTTCATATTTACAACAGTAATAATATCACCTACTTTATTAAAGAGCGATATTATTTCAGAGAGGGGGTTATGTCAGAACTTTTGTATGAATAAAATTCTATCTTAAATGGATATTATAGTATAATATGATATTCCAATTATTAACCACTATTTTTATATCCATTGTATTAATATTTTATATGCTGTATATTTATATATGTACCTATGCATGCAATTCTATTACTTGAATATATCTATGTGAATGATATGTTTTCACAGCTGCCCACAAGTGAGCTATCCATGGCTGAATAGTTCTTTGTTTTGTAAGAGATAAATATCTGAGTGAATTCCTAAACTAATGGATAAAGGTCTATAAAGGTTATGTTCCTTAGAAGTAATGGTGTCCTCCTTAAGATTTCACACGTGAAGAATTTGTTTCATAGACACTAAGGGCCTCATTCAATTGCGATTTGGCCAATTGAATAGGGCTCTAAATAAGCACATAGCATATTTTTTTTGAATAAATATTCTTTTATTAGAAGGTATGCAAAATCCACACATAAATAAAACATTCTTAACAGTCATAAATGTCAGTTTTATCAAGTCATCTAAACATAAAATTATCATATTGCAGCATTTAACTGACTAAACCTTCTTGTTTTTTAATTTTTAGTGATAACATTTTCTAGTGTCTAAACTGGTTTTTCCAACCATATAGAGAATACAAGGCAAAATGAACTAATTAAATTCTAGTGTATACAGTTGATAGGAGTATACAGTATAACATTTATTACCTATCTATTTTTACTAAACTATCATATACCCTATCACATAAAAAGAGAAAAGAAAAAAAAAAAGAACAAAAGTAAAAATAATAATTATTTACCCCTTTAGGTGGCCACAGAGCAATCCCGGCTGATTTCTCCCTCTTACCTCAGATCCTCCCTGCCATCCAGTACCACCGAAAGGTCTCCAGGGCTCCCCCACTCCAGTCCACTCATCCAAATCGCTACAGACAATTACAGATATTATACTAGGGGAACGCTAAAGGAGGATGTTATCCAAGGGTCCCAAACTATCTGGAATTGGGGCATCCTATCTAAAACAATATGGGTTAGCCTCTCATTAATTAGTAAATAATTGATCTTCCTAGTTACCTCTTGGAAGTTTAGATTCATGTACTTCCATCTACTGGCTATGTGAATCTTTGAAGCTAATGCCATTATTTGAAACAGCTTGTTCTGGGGATGCGACAAATTTTTAACATGAACCCCCAGTAAACGGGATTCTATTGAAGGAGTTACTTTTTCATGAAAGAGTGTGGAGGCTAAACGGGTCAATTGTTCCCAGAGATTCTGGGCACGTGGACAGGCCCACCATATATGAATATGATCCCCCACATCCTGGCATCCCCTAAAGCATTTATTACTCTCCTGCGGCCTAAACTTCTGCATTTTATCGGGAGTACAATAGGCCCTGTGGAAAACTTTGATTGATGTTTCTAATAAAGCCAAATTAAGAGATCCTTTTGAAAGATTGGAGCAAGACTCAGTCCATTTATCCCAGTCCCACTCTACCCCCAGGTCCTTTTCCCAAGGAAGCATAAACTTGGGTTTCTGGCTCCCCATAGTGCCCAGAAAGGTGTTATACAAAGAACTCAAGTTACCTTTAGCAAGCAGGAGATTTTTACAGATAACTGATAACCAGGAGGCTCTGGGGGGCCCGGAGTCCTTAACCATCTTGGTAACCCAACTTCTAATTTTTAAGTAATTATAGAGTTCCGTAGTTGGCAAGTCGTGAGTCGTGCAAAATTGGTCATAGGTCAATAATTTGTCATTGGCGAACCAGTTCCCTATACGATACAGGCATCTGGAGGTCCACCAAAATTTAGACATAGAGCTTGAGTCTGCTAAAATTTGTGGAAAGGACATAACTGACAGAAGAGGTGATAATTCCGTGCTGAGTAGATGCCTAGAGTTAGCCCATCTCCAGGCCTGAAGTGTTAAGGAAATCATGGGGTTTTGATGAGATGTGAAAGGGGCAGAGTCTTGAGGAATCCAGACCAACTTATCCCAACTATGTGGAGACATTTGGCAATTTTCCATAAAAACCCAAGATGGATGGTGTTTCGAAGAGTGAGCTCTAGGCAAAGGGGCCAAGTGTGCGGCCTTAAGATAAAGTCTTAAATTCGGGGTCGCGAGGCCACCTCTATTCTTGGAGCGAAACATCACCTGCCTGGGTATGCGAGGTCGTTTATCGTCCCATATGAACCGGGAAATACTATTCTGGAACTTATCTAGGTCTTTAAGGGAGATAGGGATAGGAAGGGATCTAAATAAGTATAGTAATTTAGGTAAGATATTCATTTTCACAGCCGCAATGCGGCCTGTCCATGAAATCTTAAAGCTCCTCCATTTCTGCATATCTAAAGTCAAAGATCTATACAAGGGGGGAAGATTTGCCCTGTACATATCCCCCAACTTGGAGGTAAGTCTGACACCTAAGTATTTTATAGACTGTGCGGGCCAAATAAACTGGTGGTTAGCTTTAAGAATGTCAATCTCACCCTGCGACAATCTTATCCCCAGCGCCTCAGTCTTCTCAACATTCAACTTGAGCCCCGAGACTCTGCCAAAGTCCTGAACAGTGGACATGAGTGCAGGTATGGATGATAGGGGATTGGTCAGGGTACAAAGCATGTCATCCGCAAAGAGAGAGCATTTTAAATGCTGGAGGCCTACCTCTACCCCCTGGATTACTGGGTTGGCTCTAATCGCTTGCGCAAGGGGTTCTATGGCAAGAGCAAATAACAGTGGGGAAAGCGGACACCCTTGCCTGGTCCCTCTTTGAATTTGGATGTCGGCTTGGTGGTCCCCTGGAAGTTTTAGATTGGCTGCTGGGGAGTCATAATATCTCTTAAGTAAATTAATAAAACGTCCCTTGAATCCAAATTTGTCCAAAATCTTATATAAATATGGCCATTCTACCGTGTCAAAAGCCTTCTCTATATCTAAAGCTAAAAGACAGACTGGTATATTAGACTTCTGAGCCATGAACTGTGTGTTCATGACCCTCCTAACATTGTCCCCGGCCTCTCGAAAGGGAACAAACCCAGTTTGGTCCTTGTGGATCAAATCTGGAAGAAATTTAGAGATGCGGGTGGCCATAATCTTCGCCAAGATTTTGACGTCCCCATTGATTAGGGATATAGGACGATAATTTTTCACCTCTAGAGGGTCCCTGCCATCTTTTGGGAAAACCACTAAGTTTAGCTCTGGGGGCATAGGCTCTCCGTTTAATATGGCATTAAAAAGAGATGTCAAGTGGGGGGTAAGAAGGGGTTCAAATTTTTTATAATACAAATTAGTAAAGCCATCCGGTCCTGAGGATTTGCCCAACTTAAGATTCTGGATGGTAAGCTTAACCTCCTCCTGTGTTATTTCTAAGTTCAAATCATCCAATTGATCATCTGGTATTTTAGGAAGATCACATAAATTTAGAAAGGAGTCTATATCTGACCCGCTGCAAAGGGGTTGCGATGAGTATATTTTTTGGTAATAATTTTGAAACGTCTTTTGAATATCATTGGGGCTGTAGGAAATTTGACCACTAGGAATCCTAATTTGGGTGGTTCTGGGTTGGGAGAATTTGTTGTTTAGTCTTTTAGCTAAAAGGGAGTCAGGTTTGTTTGCCTTCCAGTAATAGAGGTGCCTAATTTTTCTCATAGCCCGTTCAGTTCGATGGGATAAAATAGCGTCCAGCTCTAGCCTAGTCTGGTCAATTAACTTACGCCCCTGAAGAGAGGGACCCTGTTGATTTTTCTCCTCTAACCTCTTTAATGAGGCTGAAAGCTCTGTCTCCTTCTGCCTGAGAAGTTTCTTATGAATAGAGGACAGCTTAATGCAAGTTCCTCTAACAAAAGCCTTATGGGCAGCCCAAAGCCATCCAGCCCCAGTTTCGGGGGAGTCATTTGTCTCAAAAAACAGCTGTATGTCCTTGGCTATGGAATCCATACTGCTCGGGTTAGACAGTAGAAATTCGTTCAGAACCCATTTATAGGGAAGTCGAGGGTTAGGACCCAGATCCAGCTCAACTAGTACCAGAGCATGGTCTGACCAGGGGCAGGGGACTATCTCAGAGTCTATGGTAGAGTCGTACAATGAGGTACTGATAAAAAGAGTGTCAATCCTAGAGTATGTCAGGTGAGTCTGGGAGTAGAATGTGTACTCTCTCTTGTCTGGGTGCTTTCCCCGCCAGGCATCAACTAGCCCCAAACCGTTTAGCAAGGACCTAATCTGATTAGTCTTGTTGGAAAATCTGTTGGTTGGTTTTCCAGATCTGTCAAGGGTCGGATCCAAGGTCAGGTTAAGGTCCCCCCCCAATTATCAATTTCCCCAAATCCTGAGCCTCTAGCTTTTTTAACAGGTCTATGAGAACAGAGTAGGGAGAGTTCGTAGGAGAGTACAAGGATAGCAGCGTCATTCTTTCCCCTCTTATAGTCCCAGTTGCCATAACATAA
Organism: Discoglossus pictus; assembly: GCA_027410445.1. Classification (NCBI taxonomy): domain Eukaryota; kingdom Metazoa; phylum Chordata; class Amphibia; order Anura; family Alytidae; genus Discoglossus; species Discoglossus pictus. The sequence goes on from CM050163.1 coordinate 240,911,413, forward strand.
TTACCGTCCCCATCTACCTGAGTGGATTCTATCTGGAAGGGAAAGGATCTATGCAATAAAATTGCACAGCCAGCTCTCTTAGTAGGAAGAGAAGCCAGATAATAGGTGGGGTAATCCTTATGCAAGAATTTAGGTTTGTTGCCGAGAGAAAAATGGGTCTCCTGCATGAAAATGACCGAAGGAGTGTATTTTTTGTAGAACGCAAATGCCTTCCTCCTTTTAAAGGGGGAATTAAATCCCTTCGCATTATGGGTCACTATGGTGTATTTAGAAGTAGCCATTAGAAGTTGGGGATGCAGGTGTACGCAACCTTACCTGATAGCTGAGCACGTGAGCGACGAGGAGTGGAGGAGCCCGGAGAGCAGACAGAAGTCCCAGCGGATAAGCTGTTGGCAGCGGAGAAATCTCCCTTTTATCAAGAGGGCCGAGAGCAGTAAGAAGAGAGAAAGGCAGTTAAATATCGGAAAGGTAGGTAAATCTTGAGCTAAAGCAAACAAGCCAATAATAAAACAAAAGAGAAAACAAAAAAAATCAGAGCAGTAAAACAGCAAGGTTACAGTACGTCTAAACTTCAAGCTACAATTTAAAAAATATAGCAGGATAAGTATAAGACAGTCATCTGCACATAACCTTTCTATCTCTATTTGTAGTAAATAAGTTAAAAATCAAATCCACATAGTGTGGGGAACTAGTCTGGCAAACTTTAATAATTCTAAATGACAATAAATCAAACTTTCTATCAACATTCTATCTGAAGTGTAAACAACGGAATTGAGCATCAGACCCTCAGCAAAATGTTATCACAGTCCAGCTAGGTAGGGGGCCTCTCAGGTCTCGGGCCCAACTTTGTAATGGTAGAAAGTCCAGAGTCTGCTGAGTATACCAAGCGCATGGCTTGCTGATCGCCTACATAGTCCCGGAGGCCGCTGGGCCCCTCCAGGGCAGGGGCTTGTTTGCCCTGGACTTGTGCTAGCTTTGGAGTCTGCTGCCTCTTAGGGATAAGCGGAACAAGGTGCTCTTGGTTTGCTTCTGTCGTGGGCTCCGGGCATAGCTGTAGTCTCTGTAGCACATCCAGACAGTCTTCCAGGAAGCGGGTGGTATAAGTCTTGCCATGATAAGTGAAGGTCAGAGCAAACGGAAAGTTCCAGCGGTACTGGATTCTGTGCTGCAGAAGAATGGCAATAGCCGGTTTCATAAGTCTCCGCTTATGCAGGGTATCCGGGCAGAGGTCCGCATAAAAATGCAGGATTGAATCATCGGCCCCTTGATAGTATGCAGCTTCCTGGTGGCCGCTAGTAGAAGATCTTTGGCCTGCTGCCTTAAAAATCTCCCAATAACATCCTTGGGAGCCTCCAAGCTTCTCGTACCTCCCAAGGCTCTATGGGCACGCTCAATCTCCCACACACTTTCAGGCTGATTAGGAAGGATTATAGGGATTGTATCCCTCAGGTAGCTAGATAGGTCCTGTATCGCTCTAGGTATACCACGGATGCGGACATTGTGTCGGCGGGACCGGTTCTCCAGATCCTCTATCTTATCCGTGAGGTCAGAGATATGAATGGAGTTTTGAGAAATAGAGGATCGGTCTCTTTCTTGCGCCTCAGCCATCCGATCCAACGAGTCCTCCAATATTTGAGTGCGTTGTCCCAGATCCTTCAAGTCTTGTCTTAGAGGAGCAATAGCGTTTGCCAGGAGCCGTTCAATAGTAGCCACTGACCTGGCCGAGAGGTCCATATATTGGCTAGGGGTGTCAGGAGTAACTTCCCTGTCTGAGCCATCCGAGTGTTCTGAGGCGGATTCCGCAGGGGGGAGCGTCTGGTAGTTTTAGGTGTAAAGTGCTCCCTTATGCCCTTCACAGAAGCAGTTCTTTTGGGTTTCGGCATTTTGGAATACGGGCCGCAAGAGTCAGCAAAGAGTCCGTTATGGAGTCAGCGAGGTATAGGATAAGGGGAAACTATGCCCCAAGTGATCTGAGTGAAAGTCCGCTGGCCCAAATTGTAGAGTTTGTCCAGATTATAAAGTTGAGTTGAGGTAGGTGATAGCTGTGCTGCCAGGCCAATTCCCCATTCGTCTCTTTATTCCATAATTAGGGTGTAGTCCCCAGCCGGGGCTCTGAGGGAGCCTGTGGAAATCCGGCCAAACAAAGAGTGGTCCTTTGGTAGACGAGTGACACGAAAAGTTGTACCCTCTTCAGGTAATCTGTCTGCTTTCGTTGACAGGAGCCCGTTAAGTAGAACCCAGTCATAGAATAGATCAGTACAGACAGTAAGCAGCAGTGAATGGCAGGAAGACTTCCACTCTCTCAGTATTCGCATAAGGCCAATGATGATCTGCAGTATTGTAAACGTCCACAGGGTGGCAGCATGTGTGCTGATGTTGTAAGAAATTGACACAGACCATGCAACAGTGAAAGCACAGGTTTCAAGCATAGGTAGACACAATATCTTTGTTAGATGCATAAATGATTCAAAAAAGTGCCTCAAGAGAGCGTCAGTTTCTGAAACCAGGTACCCCCACAAGGCTCCTAATATTATGCAATTCAGTCTCTGGCAATACTGCAAGGTAAGTCTTTATATCAAAATCTCAGTCCTGAATGGGTAGCTTAAAGAGTTGACTCACACCACCTTAACTCCAGATCCCAGGATTGCGTGGAGATATGACAAAAAGTAGATCCTTGTGTGCCTTGCAAACTGGAGGAAATGCAGGCAGCTTCCTCCTCCTGCCCCACTATGCCTCTGAGATGAATAGCAGCCACAGTTCTTTGTGGGGAGAGAGCTAATCACCCTCTATTAGCTGTGGGGACACTTCTCCCTCATTTGGGGATAATAGTAATGCTCCTGGGGCCCCCCTGGGGAATCACAAGCCTCTGGGGAATATCCCCCCTACCTGCAGCGTTCTTTAAAATGGCGGCCCCCGCAAGATGGCGGCCGCGTTTCGCGGGCTTTTCAGCCCCGTCTTCGGCGGCCCCACTCTGGCCAGAGGGGTCACTCTGGGTTCCCGGCCGGATCCAGCCGCCACCGGGATCTGCTCCAGCACCAGCCCAGGAGCTGAGACAGAGAGCCCCGACGTCTTCTGGGGCCTCTGACGTCGCCCCACGAACGGAGGCCTCCTGTGCTGCTGGGCCACCCAGATAGCTCCAAGTCTCCCCCCGGGGGATGGGGGCAACCCCCAGTAGTGCCCTTGAAGGCAAGAAGGGCCCAAGAAGCCGCTCCAGGGCAAAATAGCAGGCCCTAAACGGAGCTCAGCACGGAGCTCAGGCAAACACGTCCAGCTTCCTCAGACGCCAGCTCCGCCCCCAGCATATTTTTTTTAAAGAAGTTTTTAGTTAGTGAAAACCTTGCTTTTGGATAGATGCTTGCTAACTAAAAATTTCTTAAAAAAATATATGCTATGTGGTTATTTAGAGCCTTATTCAATTGGCCAAATTGCAATTGAATGAGGGCCTAAGTCTCCTAAACAGAATAATAAATCTGTTTAGGGATATCTAACTGATAACCATTCTTATGACTTCATTTTGTTTATAGGTTGTGGGTCAAAGGGGTCATTAGTTAATTAAAGGGATGAAAATTCAAAGGTCCGAGAGCGCTATCTTATGGTTTAAGGAATAAATGTCTCTATAGAAAAATATATTCATTATAAAATTTAAATATGTGATGACATCATGAAAAGATTCTATTGGTTACTAGATACTTTTAACTGATTTGGGATTCTGAGGCAAATAAGCAAGAGGTATAATTATGGATAGAAACAGGATCTAAGGAGAAAGGAGAAACAAAGAGAAAGGAGGAAGGAGAGAGAAAAACTTTTATCTTGTGGAAAAGGCCAGACAATTTTGGAATTAACCAGTGGAATCTTGTCATAATTGGTAATGTATAAATTGAAATATTTTATTTTATGATATAATTGAAAACCATTACCATAATTTCTCTGTTTGGTTTATTTCTTATCAAAAAGTTATTTAGATTTCCTTTTGTCATTGAAATTTATAAATCCGGATATAAATTTTAATACAAAATTAGATATCTCATTTTTTCTTTTTGACCAATACAGATAAATTAATTTTAATTAGCTAATTTATCAATTATATTATAAAATACTTTACCATAATTGTATTATATTTAATACGTTTCTATATAGCCATATTATAATATCATTAGACATTGTTAGTACATGCTAAAACGTTATTTTGGGTGAATTTTATTAATTGATTTATCTGATTTTGTTCTATGGGTTGCTATTCCAGGTTTTATTGTTCATGTGATTGAGATAAACTTTTGTATTGAGATTTTAGGACTGTATAGAAGATATCATAATAAGTATTACAATATGATGTATTAATTTTCTTTTAATATCTGGCTGGTTATATTTTGTTTTATTTGCATTTGATTTGATATATTACATTTTTTTTATCATTAGACTAGTTGATTTTGTTATTTTCAATAAATGTTATTTTATAAAAAGGAATATGTGTCTATAAATTGATTCTGAACTCAAAATTCATTATTCTATATTATTTAGAAAATATGTCGTATTAATCCCAACAGAGCTCCTTTTAAGAAAATTAGAGACATGCAGGGAAACAACCATCCAAAAATGAGTAGGATCACAGATGAAGATGGCAGTGATCCAACAAGAAAAAGTAATTAAAAAGAAATAACAGGAATATATAAAAGAATTATACAGGAAGAGCCCCAATATGACTGATACCTATGGTGATTTGTTTACTGATCTTGAGCCTAACATCCTGGAGAGCAACGTTTATTGGACCCTAAGAAGCACTTGTAATTATTGGACTGCAAGAGGTGATGGTATACCAGCTGATCAGTTTAAAACCTTACAAATTAAGACTGCCAATGTTCTGCATGCTATATGTCAGCAAATGTAGAAAACCAAGCAGCAGGCATTTCAATTGGTAAAGGTGAATTTATATCCAATTTGCAATAAAGGGAGATGCCAGTGTGCTCAAATTATTGGATAGTCGCACTCATTTTACATGCTAACAATCTGCAAGACCCTGCAAGATAGACTCAATATATGGAACAAGAAACATCAGATATCAAATTGCCAACATATCCTGGATAATGGAGAAAGCAAGGGAACTCCTGAAAACTTTTACTTCTGCTTCACTGATAGCTCTAAAGTTTTGACTTTGTGGATCATAACAAACTGTGGCAAGCTCTTAAATAAATGGGGATATTGTGTCACCCTATTTGCCTCCTGAGGAATCTGTACAGGGACAAACAAGAAATACTTAGCTGAGTATGGAACAACTGATAGGTTCAACATTGAGAAAGGAGTACAACAAGGCTGTATAAAATCAACTAAACTATTTAATTTACACATTGAATAGATCATGTGAAATGCTGGGCTAGATAAATCAAAAGCTCAAATTAAATTGTCCGGAGAAATATCAGCAGCCTCAGATATGCAAATGATAACACTCTGCTGGCTGAAAGTGAGAAGGAGTTGAGGAGCCTGCTGATGAATTGTAAAAGCAAACTTGCTAAGTAACATCAAAAAGATGTCAGTCATCTCTAATAATCCTTGGCAAATAGATGGGGGGAGAATGAAGGCAGTGACATATTTTATTTTCCTGGGCACAAATATTACTGTGGATGATGACTGCAGCCAGTTAATCAACAGATATTTGCGTCTTGGGATGAAAGCTATGAAAATTTTAGACAGAGATTAAAGAACAAATATATCACATTCTCTAAAGAAGATCCATAAAGTTAAAGTTATGGTCTTCCTAGTAATAACATGCAGCTGTGGGAGCTGGACAGTTAGGAAGGCTGAGTGCTGAAGGATAGACTCTTGTGAATTTTGGTGTTGGAGGTAAATATTGAGAGTTCCCCAGACTACAAGAAAAACAGGCCAATCAATACTCAAGTATATTAAGTCAGACTGCTCACTAGAAAGATTGACAGTAAAGCTAAAATAACAAAAAATGGCGAGACTTCACTAGAGTCTTCACTTGATCAGTTTCGCGTTTGGAAAGATGGGAGACAAAAGGAAGAGGGGACAGCAGAGGATGAATAAATAGCATTAACTAATTTCACATTGCTTGGTGATATGCACTCTCCTATTTTGTTCCAGATTTAATAATGTCATCATTCAGATTTGATATATAGGGGGGTGCAGGTTTGTTGAGGGCCTTGTAGGTAAATGTCAGGATTTTGAATTTCATTATAGCAGGTATGGAAAGCCAGTGAAGGGATTGTCAGAATGGGGCAACAGGTGAGAATGACTGGTTAGATATTTGAGCCTAGCGACTGAAATGTAGTCAATACTGGAAAGTGAGTGAATTAAAAATTTGGTTGTTTCTTGTGTGAGAAAAGAACAGATTTTGGAGAAGTTTCTAAGATGCAATAGGCATCTTTTGGGAAGTGACAATATAAGGAGAGAAAGAGAGTACAGAGTAGTGCCAAGGCAGTAGACTTGTGGGGTAGGAATGATGGAGCAGTTGTCAATTGTAAGGGTGATGTCTGAAACTGGTAGAGGGTTGGATTGTTAAGAGCTCACTCTTTGGCATGTTTATTTTTAAGTTTAGGGAGGTCATCCAGGACATGTTGGATAGCCATGTGGTGGCAGGAAAATAAGTCTGAAGAGAATATGTAGATTTAGGTATCATCAGCATAGATATGCAATTGGAAACTATGAGAGCTTATTAGTTTGCCAAGGAAGGCAGTGGAGATTGAGAAAAACAGGGGACCCAAAACAGATTCTTGAGGAACCCCAACAGTCAGTGGTAAAGGCGATGATGTGGAACCCAAATAGGTAAAATAAAGGTTAGATAGATAAGATTGGAACCAGGAGAGTGTAGTGTAACTGGGGCAAAGGGAGCTGAGAAGCAGTGAGTGGTCAACTATGTTACATTTATAATGGTATTACATGACTGAGGCTATTTATAATGGGTCAGTACAGAGCCTTTGTTTGTATTGTGATCATAGAAGCAGTGGTGGAACTACTGACAGCGCAGGAGGTGAACTATTTGATCTGATCACCCAACATATATTTTGCCTTTTTAATTGACTCCTACATGCACCTACCTTATATAGTGAAGTTGCAAGAGGGGTCCCTAAATTATTTAGCACTGGGGCCCTCCATTCGCTAGCTCTGTCTCTGCATGGAAGGTCAAGTTCCTAAGGATACATGCGCAATGAAAATAATGCAGCTAAAAATTTCGTATCCATGTCAGCTGAGAAGTACTTTTGTGATGGAAAATAATAATACAAGAAATGGTGTTAAAGTGATACCTTTTATTGCCTACCAAAGACAGAAATGACAGGGAAAGGTAGGGAGTAGAAAAGGGGAGCAAAGGTTTAAATGTCTTATGTTTTCATGTATTTGATTAAACTGGGGTTTTCCCTTCTCCTGAGTTTAGGGCAAGAACATTTCCCCCCTTACATAAGGCTCCTCCTACTTTTATAGGTCAGGCTTCTTCCTTTACTACTGCTTTACAGGAACCCAACTTATATTTTATTTTGAAAGATTTTTATTGTCACAAGAGTCTGTTCCATTTAGATATAGCAATTGTGACACGCAGGTGAAAGAGTTAGTTTATGTATTATATATAGCAAATCTGATATGTAGGTCAAAGAGCATATTTATGTATTATATACAGTATCGGTTTCTTAATTAATTGTATAATACAGACAACAACGTATCTTCCCCAAATCCATTTTCCTTTTTCAACAAAATCTAAATATTCAATAACAATAGTAAAGATATTTTTCCTCTGAGTTATTCTATGCTTTTTACCTGTTGTTGGAATTGTAGTTGAAATGTTGTTATAAGGTTTGAGGTCTACACCGGAGCTCCAGGTATAGCTAGTTTTTGGAAGATGTTTATGTGAGAGGTGAGGTATTAGTTAATTTTTAAGTTATAAAGATTACATAGGTTGAATTTATCCAGTTTCCCCAGATTTCTGGAAAGGTTGGGCACATGTTATTAAGGGTATGGGTCAATCTTTTGTAAATCATTATATTATTCAGTCTGTTTATTATGTCTTGTTTGATTGATTCAGATGAATTCCATTTTTTGGCCAGGTGATTTCTGGCCACCAGCATTAAAAATTGTAGCCATTCATTTTGATTTTTAGTGACGTGGGGGTTAGGTATAACTAAAAGGCAAATGTCTTTTGAGGGCTTGATTGTGGTGTTTAGGGTTTCAGATGCTACTCTGGTGATATTAGACCACATGTTTTGAGCTAATCGGCAATCCCACCAAATATGGCGGAAGGTACCTTTTTCTTTGCAGTTTCTGAAACATTCAGGGGACATTTGTGGGTTGAGTTTATGCAGTTTGTCTGGGGTAAAATATGCTCTATGTAGGACTTTAGTTGCTGTTTCTAAATAGCTAAAGTAAACTGATCCTTCAGTTAATTTTGAAAATATCTTTTACCACGTTTGGTAGTCCCATGCTTTTTTATTTACAAGTTTTAAAACACAACAAGCATTGTTCATTTCGTAAGCACAAATCATCGTTTTGCATCAATAGTAACATCAGAGTAGTCCAAGATTGAACAGCATAACATTTCCTTGAATAAAATTGCTACAACATTACTGCAACATTTATAATAGATTATTATTGGACTTTTCATCTGTACTAACTGTCTAGATTCTTGTTAAGTCTCTATAATATAGATTTCATTTATGTGCTTTAGATTTTTTAAATACAACAAAAGTGAAAATTGACTAAATACTTTCAGCATTTTTTTCCTTTTTCTTTTTTTTATTACTCAGTTTTATCCATATTTAAATTCTTAATATAATATATATATAATATAATTTATATATTTTTCAGAGGAATTTTCCCATATGTTCTTAATATCTTCTTAGATAATCCTATGTCTATCGCCTATTTTTAGCTAATAGTTTTTGTTTACAACAATTTTAATTTCGTTCCAAGTAGGTACTTGTTTCCATTTTCTTGCTATCAGTAATTTTGTCGTAGAAATTATTTGCAGAATAAGTGCTCTCTTTTGTATTGCAATTGTATTCGATATAATATGGAGTAATGCGATCTCCGGGGCTGGGAGCTGCATAGACTTTGATTATTTTAGATATCTTTTCAAAGCATACTTTCAATGGATTTTGGATATGTGGGCATTCCCACTATAGGTGATAAAAGTTTTCTTTTTTTTTCCTTTTCTCCCACACATCCTCCAACATTCATCACTGCTTTTCGTTGAAAATGTAGACAAAGTGACAAGAGAAAGATACCATCTGTTAAGGACTTTACAACAAACTTCTCTCATAGGAGAGTGTTTTATGTAATTGTCTGTAAATTCCAATCATTTAAGCCATTTATCATGTGTCAAGTTCTTGCCTATGTCTTTTTCCTATATGTCCTTATTACTTGTTTTGTCCATTTCATTTTTATCTTTAAGAATCCGATAACAGTTAAATATTAAAAATCAATATTGGAGTTAGAGCACTAGGAAATTTCCTTATTTCCAACTTTTTGTCTAATTTAACCAAAAATCTACAAAGTTTTTCTATTACAATAGTGCCTTTTCGTATCTTTTCCTTGTCAAATTTATCATACCATAATAGATCCTTTATATTACCTTTTTCTACATTACGATTTTCTATTTCCATCCATCCTGTGCTAATGTCAGAAATATTCCATTCTATCAGGTGGGATATCATAACAGCATTGTGATAAATTGTAATATCTGGAAATGATAATCCACCCCTAAAATTCCTGGAAATTATAGAACATATTATTTGTGTTTTTCTTCCATTATATATGAATTTGTTAATCAGGTCTTGAAAGTGTTTGATCCATAGTTTGGTTAATGGAATAGGAATAATTCTTAACAGGTAATTAATTTTAGGAAGAATAATCATCCTGATGGCAGCTGTTCTTCCCGACAGAGTGTGCGTTTTTTCCAAGATGAATGTATACTTGTAAGTTAAGCATATAGTTTTTTTTATAGTTTACTTTAACAATTTGATCTATATCATTGTTAAATTCAATTCCTAAGTGTGTTACATTGTTTTTTTTCCATTTGAAATTAAATGTATCTTTTATTTCTTCCACCTCCTGAGTTTGCAGATTATTTTGCATTACTTCTGTTTTTGTCATATTTAATTTATAGTATAAAACAACGCTATATTTCTCTATTATTCTTTGTAGATTAGTTATTGCATTTAAAGGATCAGTTAGAGTCAACATAATATCAAAGTATGATTTTATGTTCCTCTTCCCCTATTTTAATTCCTTTAATGTCACCAGTGGACCTTATCAAAGACGCTAATGGCTCAATAATGAAGGAACAATGTATTGGAGACAGGGGGCAACCCTGCCTGGTTCCATTTAGTATGCTGAATCTGTCTGATTTGTATCCAAAGCCATCAACAGAGGCAGATGGGAGATCATATAGAGCCTTTATTGCCTTGGTGGCAAAGTCTCCCAGTCCATATTTCAACAGTTTAAGCTCCATGAACTCCCATCCGACTCTGTCAAAGGCTTTTTCAGCATCAAGTGACATTGTAACAATTGGGATCTTATTATTTTTTATGTATGCCAAAATGTCAATGAACTTCCTTGTGTTGTGGTTCCACTGTCTACCTACTACAAAGCCTGTTTGCTCTGTTGCAATCAGTTTATTTATTATTGAGTTTAGTCTTTGAGCAAGGATTTTAGCATAAAGCTTTGTATTAGTATTTAAAAGGGATATCGGGGCGAAAGTTTTTATAATCGCTCAGGTCTTTATCCGGTTTAGGATGTTTACAATTATTACCTCCAGCATTTCACGTGGGGTTTTTCCCTTTTGTTTGATTTCGTTCAAATATTTTAAAAGTATGGATTGAAAATGTTTATAGGATAAATTATTTTTTTCTTAATTTGTTTGCTAACATTTTACCAATTTTGTTTCCTTGCAAGTGACATTTTTTTGTAGCATCCAGATTGATTTATCCGCTTTCTCCTGTTGAATCTTTTTAATTTGGTTTTGTAAACCTGTAATTTTAACTATATTATCTTAGTTTTTAAGTCTACCAAGAAGAAGTCCAGCCTAGAATATGATTGATGCCTGTGGGAGTAATGTGTATAGTCTATATCGACTGGGTGATATACCCTCCAGGCATCAAAAATACTTAGTCTTGCAATCTTCTCCTGGAAGAGTTGGAAGTTCTTCTAGCTTTTTTTTTTCCATATAAATACTTTTATTTTATTTTTTTCACATACAATCACAACATTCAATACATATAATATATATGCAATAATACAATTTCCAATTTATACTATAACATTCATTCTACCACTCCAACCAATTGATAATTGCTCTATTTAACTTTCTCCTAAAATCTTAATATAAGGAATCCATGTATCGAATACGGCATAGGAAAGATAGGCTATATTTATGACAATATTCAAGCTAGGAGATCAGGGGTGTAATTTTTTTTTATTTTATTTTTTTATTTATTGTCCCATTTTAACCATTTTTTAGCTATTTTATCTTCTTTCTTGTTATATCGTATCATTCCCTTTTCCATCTCCCTATCCCTATCTACTGTCCTCTCAATATCAGACCATTTGGGGGTTTCCTTAGAATTTCACCTTTTAACTACATACCATTTACAAACTAATAATATATGGGAAATAAGCCATCTCTGCTGTTGCAAATTTTGGTTCTCAAACATGTGAAATAGCAATATTGCTGGACTCATAGGTATCTTTATACTTGTTATTGCTCCAATCTGTTCTATACAAATATTCCAATATTGTTGTATGTGTGGCCATTCCC